>JAYRCH010000197.1:1200000-1800000 GCA_037179445.1 Phengaris alcon alcon | reverse complement strand
CTTCGTCCTACTTTGCAGCTTCCGCACCAGTTTACCAATTATTATTGTCACATCATTATACATTCATATTATGGATTTGACCGATTTGATAATTGCTTTTTTAAGTAAAGTAAAAATGCAGAAAAAAAATGGAGGTGTAGGTGTATTTATTTCAGTTCATAGTAAAGACAGAACAACGGTAATGTGATACTAAATTGAGTCCAAAGAAGTAAAGGTTCATAAAAAAATAATACATGTCATAAATGTACACAGCTTTAGGCAATAAATATAGTTATTTTGTCTAACCAACTAGTGCATTATAATCACAGTAATGGCGAACGTTTCGTATGCTTTATAATATCAGTTACGTTAATAATTTTCTAGCAAATTGCAAGAGCGTTTTATGATTATTCAGGTTCTACCATAATAGGGTACAAAGTAAAAGCGTTAAGTGTTATTTTCTAGGTTTTCGTACCCAAAGGGAAAATACGGGACCCTTCTCCGTCCGTCCGTCTGTCACCAGGCTGTATCTCCTTAACCGCGATAGGTAGACAGTTGAAATTTTCACATATGATGTATTTCTGTTGCCGTTATAACAACAATTACTAAAAACAGAATAAAATGAGTATTTAATGGGGCTCCAATATATTGTACAACACACGTGATTTTTTTGGCGTTTTGTACGGAATCCTTCGTGCGCGAGTCCGACTCGCACTTGGCCGGTTTTTATTTAATCTACGTTTCTCTTAAAATGTAAATTGCCTAGAATTGCATTGAAAATGTGGAAAACCCACGCTAGGCAGCTTTAAAATAATAGGTCTAGAATATCGATCAATAGGATATCTATAGCCTATTCGCGTTGAGAAAGTAATATGTCAATTATAATTCGTACATAATAAATCAAAATGGCCTACTTTAGTTGGTTAATGTGAACACGGCTTATGCGTCATTGGTCAATTTAGTCACTTCTAGACTAATGCGTTTATTGTACACACTAATACTATAATATGTAATACATTTTATTAGTAAGAATATAAGGGAAGTCTGACAGGGCTGGGATCTCTGTCCTTTTATACTTATGATATTTAAAAAAATATAGGTTTAGAAAGAGACATAATTTATGGAATAATCTTATTTTGAAACATGTTATGAAAGAATGATTTTTTGACATTTCACTCTGTTCTTAACGCTAATAGACTATATATAGTATACTCTTCAGATCCAATTGAATCTTAACATAAACAAAAATATTATGTTCAATCACATTAATGTGTCATTGTATTTCTTTATTAAATAATAATATTATTCGCGGTAAATAAGTGACATTTACTTAATAGAATGCGGCGTTACTTTTCGGAAATCCATAGCATACAACATAATTAATATTATATCTAGCGATATCCCGCGAAAAAATACCCACAACCTGCAAGAAAATGTGTGGTGCACGCATAAGCTTGCGTAAAGCACCTCCTTCCTCCCACACTGCTTATGCGCACACTTACAAGATCGTGCAAACACCACAACCACACAAGCAACAATGTCAGCAAGATCGTGCAAGGTCCCCCACCACCATGCAGGTTCCAAAACTCGACGCGCATTTCGCTCCGACCCCGGGGTATCCTCAGAAAGTGGACCTGCAAAGAAAGTTCGTTAAGAGAACTTAACGAACTTTGTTCACTGGTCAAAGTGAAAAGTGAAATTTAATTAATAGTCTCAGTTTATAGCATTATGTGTTATATATACTCTTTTTATAACGCTTTTATTGTATTGTATCTGTATGTTTGCTTGCTTGCTTGCTTGTTTGTAACCGACTCCTTTGGGCTCGATTTTGTCCTACTTTGAACGATCAGATTTAATTCAAACTTTGCACACCTGTCAAAGACCGATGACAATGCAATAATTCGATTAAAATATCCGATTATCCTGATTAAATTCGCCAGGATTCATCAATTTCTTTCCGCATCCTTTGCATGAGAGTAAGAGAGATAGAACTAGTGCGCGAACTACGCATGCGTGCAGTTCCAGGCTTACTCTTTGGCAAATCGTACTAAAAAGCAAACAATAAATTATAGTTTAAAAAAACTAAAAAAACACGCTTTTATAGAAAATCTAACTAAAAAATAAAAAATTAAATTTAATAAATTTGGATTAAGTATAGTGTAAATGAAAAATAAATGTTTATTATAGTAAAAAAGCGTGGAGTGCATAGTGTCAATAGTTATAAACATTTTATTGGCAGATATGAGAAGGATCTTCACTTTGATAATATCTTAAAAATCACTTTAAACGAAATCTGACCGTTTGAAGTGGATCAAAATCAAATCCACTGGAGTCGGTTACATACAAACAAACGTACAGGTGAATACACTGCACCCCACGTTTTTTTACAATGATAATTTATTTTTCATTTACACTATTCTTAATCCAAATTTATTAAATTTTATTTTTTATTTTTTAGTAAGATTTTCTATAAAAGCGTGTTTTTTTAGTTTTTTTTAAACTATAATTTATTTACTCTTAGATTCAATTGCATCTAAACAGAGTATAGGCCTGATGTCTGGAATCGAACCAAGTAAAAGTTTGGGAGACCTATGTCAGGCAGGGGATGATGATGATGTCGTGACTACAATAGCTGGTTGAACTATACAGGTCTTCCTGTTTCAATTGTCTTGTTCATTGCATAATTTATGGTGCTAATAGATTGATCTATTTCGAATTGTATTAATCTTAGTAGCAATGAAACATCGGATCTGTTGCGCTGTACAGTCCCCGACTAACTTGCTGTGCCATATTTAAAGCTTACACCCATTGTAATAAGGTGGAAATGTGGTGCATCGGAATGTCGGCGGCTGTGCATACAAGCAGTTGATGACGGAAATAAGCGTTCTAGTCTTTACTGGGTCAAATACTATTTTGGTGACGTGCTTACATAGCTACTGTTGTTTGATTACTTGTAAGTTGTAACACTAACAGAGGGGTATATTTAGATAATTTGTTTTCCTTCTATTTTAACATCAACATATTGAAAATATCTTGTTATGTTTTGATTTTTATTTATAACTTAATAATGTGTTCAGAATTGTCTTTGTTTTTATATTCGTCAGTCTACTTTTTTCTTTGTTATGAATATTTTAAATTGTAATCTAATTGATGTGATCTGTTCAAATAAGTCGCCGTAATTTATGAAAATACGCGAAGGTGAAGCCGAAATGACGGTCGTCTCTGTCTTACGTCTGAGTTCTGCATCAACGCGTTTCTTTTCTCATTTCGCAGTTTGGAGCCGAGCCAAGCGAGTTTCCAACCGTATTCCGCGGCGGGCTGTAGTTTTCCGAGCAGCCCCGCTGAGTCCGGTGCTGCCAAGGGCGATACGAGTGAGTCGGACCATCCCTTAGACTCGGATTCCCCTCCCTTTGGAGAGATCCGAGCCCGAACGAACGGTATCAGTTCGCTCAAGGACGTCGGTGAGGCGGCCTTTTTAGATTTCGAAAAACTAGCCTGTTACGGCGAAAAACATTCGACTCTTGACGAGATCGAGCAAGAAGTGAATAAAGTGCGGGTGGCCTTGGATGAGGACAGTCGGGCTTTGGACGAAGACGAAAGCCAGCAGGCCGAAGCCGACAACTGGAGTCTTAATGTGTCGTGTGATAGTGGAGTGTACAATCGTGCGTCTTCTCGCGAATCTGGACCGCACTCTGGTAAGTGTTTTCTGTCATGCACACCGAACATAATTTGTCAGTTCCGATTATGTGTACCAATTTATTTTTATCGATCGTCGGATCCGAGCAGAAACGATTTCCGATGTATTTAGTGGACTGGAATCCGAAGTTAACATTTATAGCGTCATGCACGAAATATATGCGATAGCGGCTTCAGACTTTAATTTACGTGATGTTTGTTTATGTTATGCTTGTTAAATTTAGATTGGTGTTTTCCGATATTCATAATAATTTTGAAATGAATTCGGCTAACCTTGAAAGTGTATTTCGGATAAATTTGGGTCAATGAAACTTAAATTGCTCGACAAACTTGACTATTATCATATCTTAATTTTACTGCTTCTAACTTATTAGGAATGATAGGAGTCATGTTCCAGAACTCAGAGTATAAAGTACGTAGCAGTCACGATATGGCGTGTCGAGTGTTTTTCGGGCACGCAAATGATTTACTGAGCGTCTATTTCGGTTTCATGATCGATGCTTATAAAGTATGTATTGATTTTAGGCGAAGAGCTAGGTTTAATTGAGAGTCAAGATATCAAGGAGAACCACGCTACAAACAGTAGCGAAGATTGGTCACCCACTTCCATAGAACAGAGTCTCATCAAAATGGACCGACAGAGGAAATCTACGGAGAATGAGGCTCTTAGAAGTCCTGATCCTAATAAAGATAGTGACGATGACAACGAACATTCTGGTTTCGCTCTGGGTCTGGTTAAGAGCAACAGTGTTGTGGCCCGAGCTAGCATGTGGCAGCAGCTGCAGCAACAAGCCAAAGGTAGATATTAATTAATTTCTTTGTTGATAGAAAAATACCTAATCTTGAGAACATAAGAATTAAGACCCACTTGCGCAGATCTGAGTGAAGGTTAACCCTGGGTTAAATATCATGTTATCCTCTCGTTCTTCGTATTTATGAAAGAGAAGGATGATATTATAACCCAGGGTTAACTTCAACCCAGATCTGCGCAAGTGGGCCTAAGGAGTTTTTAATTTAAAACAGTAAAATAAACATACCAAAGAGAATAGTGAAATCAAGCTTTATTTTCATAAATTAACGTTAAAGGGGCTATTTTTCTACTTATCCAAAACAAAATATGCATATTAGGAATTTTCCCTGGGAGAAATTAAATTCTATAAATTATATAAACTAAAAAAAGTATTTTACAATTTCAGGCCAGCCTAAACCGCTGCTACGTCACAGTCGCTCTAAGGTAAAGGAGGGACCACCCGTGACTGAGCGGTTTCCAATCCAGGCTGTCAGATCGCCTGTCAACAAGGAATCGTCAGGAGAAGCATTCTCTCTCACTCAGTCTAAGAGCACTGCCAATGTGTTAGACAGAGACGACGATGGTGAGTGGGTAATGGCTAAATTTTCATGTTGCTGAAAAGTCATAGGCCTAGGATCTACGTTTCCATTTATTTGCCCATTGTTCTAGTCAGCGGATATACGAATGCATGTAAATTGCATTATAGATATAAGCTTCCTGTCTTTTTATTGTTGGCTTTTGTTTCTTTTTTGCATGTCCTCGACTCCCTGTGTATGTCCCGGGTATACACTGCACAATGTAATTATTGCACATTCACGGTGGCAGCTAAGTTAGACGAGGACGATCCAGCCAAGATGTCCCTGATAGAGAAAATGAAGTTGTTCAATTCGAAGCTGACCCACAAGCCGCCGCCAGCAGGTCTTCCCAAGCCCAAGGAGGAGAAGGTTCCTAGGGCGTCTCGACTGAGAACCATGCCGGTTCTAGCCAGCCAAGTCCAAGAGGCTATGGAGCAGAATGAGAGGCTCACGAAGTCTTTGACCCACGAAGATGTTCCAAGAAACCCAGATTTCCAACTCAAAATGGAGCTTTTTCGATCGGCGAGTGCCAAAAACACGTCGTTAAGGCATCTCATGCGCGAAGACGCGAAGTTTAGGAGTCTAGGTCTGATTTGTTTATATTTGAGTTTGCTGGTTTTAGCTTGTTCAGCTTTGGGTGTGAACTAACACCAGGTTAGTATAAATTAATGTGTTGCCCAGGGTCCGTTTGCTTCACTAATGAGGGGTTTCGAGTTTGTGTTATCTGACAGCTGTTTGGACCTGAAACGTCCAAGGCACCAATTGGTGACGGAAGGGGTATCGAAAACTCTCGATGAGGGATTTCAATACCTTTTCCAGTCCAGTCGGCGCTTTATGTGCATTGAGTCCAAACAAATGTCACCAGGTCAAATGGCCACATGCAGTGAATCGTATGATTCACGTAATATGGCCATTTTGAACCTGCTTTAAATCTGTCAGATACAGAGTCAAAAACCTTCGTTGCACGATTGCTTAAGCTGTTTCGATGCATGATTTCATACACTTAAAGTTTTATAGACGGTAGTTCGTCCAAACTAATGCATGATTGAGTAATGTTTATATTTAATACGGCGTCCCGTTCCAGTTTTAGAATATGTTGAGTTTGTAATGTAAATAAACTTTTATTTTAACTGTTGATTTGCTTTTATTTAATATTTGGACTTTTATATTGTGGTGATGACCAAAATTTTTATTGACACTGACTGCTTGTTAACTAATACACGTCGTTTACGACTTGACTAATATAGGAAGTGGCGAAAGATTATACAGGTTGTTCAGTAGACCATAGTCAATCCGGAATTAAAGGATGGTCTTAGATACTAAATGGCGAATATTTTAGAAACGGTCCAATATCGGCCATACAAAAGGTTCAAATGATTTATCTTCATCCCCCCGAATGGACTTTTTCACGGATTGACTGCGTTCTACCATACATCCTGTATATTTATTAGATGTAGCTAATTAAAAACCCTTTCGCTATGGAGGTACAAAATTAATCACAAAAATATACACAGATTATATTTCCATGGACACTGCACTTTTGCTCATCACTGCCTCTGACTTTAACCTACTCTATACTCTGTTCAAATTCAATTTAACAAAAATATTAAATTCTGCCAAATTAATGTGTCATTGTATTTTTTCTTTATGGATCGGTAAATAGCTATCATTTAAATTGGTAGCATTATATAAGATCTCCAAAAATCAATTACGGATAGGTACTTCAGGCGTATGATCTACTGCTTATGTAAAGACGTTTAGGCATAAAAGTAATTGCTATACTCTAACTAAAAAAAATCATCTCATGTATGGGTGACTCTCCGCAAAACGTAAACTCGCCCATATAAAGTTTTTTTTTTTTTCGACTATGACAATTATTTTTCTGCTTAAACGGCTTTACATAAGCAGTAGATCAAATGCCCGAAGTATGCGTAACTAATTTTACCAAACCTTATATTAGTGTGTTTTTGTTTACGTTCAGATTAATTTGGATCTGAACAGAGTATTATTATGTTTTAGACTTTAACCTCTGTACCCTCTCTTATGTAAAGTTATGTTCTGAATATTGACAGTAGCAAGGCTGTTACCATTTTGACAGCTGTTTAGTTTGGCGATTGACCAACACAAATTGTAACAAAGAAGTGCTTAAATCACGGACACATTGCAGTATTTCTTTTGATATGTTTATTATGCATCTAATACCAAAGTTTTTTTTGACGAAGGCATAAAGTAAGTTTCCAGTTGTTGTTGCAACATGATGTAGAACACAGTTAGGTAGGTTACAGTGTCTAATTTGAAGATATTGGTTGCATAATAAATCAAAATATCATAAAAGAAAATTGTGTCCTAAGCTAGAATTTTGACTTTTAATTTATGTGTAAATAAGTTAAGTATATCTTTTTGAGTGTTTTGATTTGAACTGTATTCTCTCTTTAGCCCTTAATATCTTGCTTCTACCGGTTAATACCTAAATAACGGCACATTAGAAACCATCATTTTTAAACTCTTGATTGAAATTTTGATTCATATTTTACTTGACGCGTTGCTTGTAAATTTTCATCATTTATGTACTATTAGGGAATCTAATTCAAAAGCAGATTGTCTGTTGTCATAATTCGTTCGTATTATGTTATTAATATCATATCAAACTGACATTTCATTGACAATTGTATTCGAATACATGCCGTCATTGTAATACAAATGAAGTATGTGAACACTCTACATAAGCAATAAGGGAATCTAATTCATAAGCATATGAATTAGATCCCCTTATTGCTTATGTAGTTAAGAATCTATTCCCTTATAGTACAATCGCCGACTTCGGAGTACCACATTATGTCCTTATGACAATGGTAATAAGATTCAAAATTACACTGCGTCTTTTGAGGATTGAAACCTATATTCAGTAGTTTAAATTAATATTAAATTACCACATTCTAGATCTCGACGACGACGATTCGCCGACAGATCGAGCCCAGAGGATGATCACACCAGAAGTTAGAGGGATTCTGAAGTCCGGCTCCACGACTATTCCTTCCAAAATAAAGATTTTGGCTAAAGGAGAAAGTTCCGAGGTAAACATAATCTTACTTACATGTATTGTCCTAGTCAAACTAAAGTAATTTATGGCATGTATCTACATGTATTCTAGAGACTACTAATAATAAATATAGATGTTTAATCCACTTTAATGGATTCTTCTCATCTTCATTTTTCTCACATTACACACCTATACAATTTTGCTCCTCTAACGCACAAAGGTTGATTGGTAGATAATGCCATAAAGCATTAAGTCTGTCTTTATACTTGTTTGTACATTCTTAATGCAAATACACAATAAATATCAAAGTAAACAATAAATAAATAAAAGACCGGAATATCACATCGACCATGCAGACCATGGTATCTATAGCTCTTACCCGATTAATTTAGTTAGTCTAGTTTCCTTGCATTTGTCTGGTGTAGGCAAACATGGATGGAAAATTAATGTTTGTACTTTTGTGGTAGTTATATAAATAAAATCTCCATTAGTGTATTGGAAAAAGAAACATTTTGCGTTGGAAAATATATGCCAACAACGCAAGTAGATTATTACGTTAAAACACGTGGACGCATTTACTCATAAAACGAAATATTGTCAAGGCAACCGCCTTGACGATATTGTGTTCACTAGTCTAATTCCATGGAAAATACTGTCATAACTAGTAAATGATAATATCTATGGACGCTTCACACCACGTCAATCTAGCCCCCTGCTAAGTACTCGAAGAATATTTTATATTAGGTAAACATAATATATTTAAAATTTTATTATATTATACACATATTTTATACACATCCATGACCCAGGAACACAGAAAAACTTTTCGTTCCGTCGGCGGGATTCGAACCAGCGAACACAAACGAGCTCAACCACTGAGCCACAGACGTCGTCGAAATATCTATATTGTATTTTAGTACTTCGACTGCACTTCGTTTATAATATCGAAATGTAATCGTTTCAATGATGCAATAATTTAAACATTTCAGGGGCTAAAGGACGAAGGAATCGACAGTTCGTCTGACGACGACTCTGTGACATCCAGCGTGTCTTCATCAGAGAAAAGCTGCTCATCCTCAGAGAGTTCAGATGATATTCCCGGACCTAAAGCCAAAAGGTTCCAGCGTAAGAATAACCAGCTAAAACAATCGAGAACAGAATCTGATATAACCAGAGTAAAAGACCCGTTCCCGCGCAAAATACAACTACCAGGAGCTGCAGAGTTGCAGGAGACATTAAATCAAGCGAAGAACCAGGAAAGGTTAAACCAAGCCAAAAACCAAGAAATGTTAAATCAGGCCAAGAATCAAGAAATGTTAAATCAGGCAAAGAACCAAGAAATTTCAAATCGGTCAAAGAACCAAAAAATTTTAAATCACGCCAAGAACCACGAAATTTTGACTCAAGCCCCGAGCCAAGGAATATTGAATCAAGTTAAGAGCCAAGACATTTTAAACCAAGCTAAAAATCAGGAGGTTAAATCGCCACTGATACTCGGTAAACTAGCTAGAAAACCTTTGGAAGAGGTTAAACCGGATGATGATAAATTCAAGAAGATTGTCAAACCTACTGAACCATTACAGCTTGGAAAGCTACGGCGGCCCGTGGAAAAAGTGGCGACCATGGAAGAAAAACCACCACTTCTAAAAATATCTACTCTTAATCAGGCTGCTAAGAACAGATTCTTTGGCCTAGAAGGAAAGAAGGACAAAAGTGTTGACGAACTCGCGGCCGCTGTTAGAAAGTATATTCAACCGGTATGTAGGATTTTCATTATTTATTTGTAAATTGTTATAGGTATGTAGTACCAAATAAACAAATTAGTTATAATGATTAATTGAAGAATTAGAGATAAAACAGTAAGAATTTATACGTCCATTTAATGGAACTCGTAAGCGAACGCCATCTATGCGACGAAAGCAGAATACTTGTAGCGTTAGGCTTACATACGTTACACCTAGTGTCCGATAGATGTCGCCTTTTAGTAATTCTATTTAACCTCTGACCAAAAAGAGTGGTATTATAAGTTTTATGCGTCTGTGTGCCAGTCTGTCCGTGACATGATAGCTTCCAAACGGATGAACCGGTTTCGATCTAGTTTTTAATGTTCTTAGCTAGAATTCATCATCATCAGCTCGTTTACTGCTTGACTGCTTACTCATAGGTTGGTGCAAACAATTAATAGTTCTATAAACAAACTTGTACCACGCATATTTTTTTCAGTCAGTTCTACGTCATAATAATGATAAATCTTATACTTTAAACGAGACGCTCTTGTATATATTAGGTCATTACTTATGAAATTGGCGTTTTGTAAAGGAGGAACATAAAGTCGATTTAAAAAAAATATATATTTATTTAATAAAGTATATACCATTGCTATCTATGCACTTTTGCCATCTAATAGGTAGTTCATTGATTCCTTTACTAAAAAACCATTCGGACAGGAATCAATAAGATCTTTGAAGGCGCTTTGGACTGCCCCATCGGAGTTGAATTTTTTCCCTTGCAAGAAGTAATCCAAATTTCGAAAAAAATGGTAATCTGTTGGAGCAAGGTCCGGGGAGTACGGTGGATGTCTTAGACATTCCAATTGAGGCTCCTCTAATTTGGTAGCCGTCTGTTGTGCAGTGTGTGGTCTTGCTTTGTCCTGAAGCAGCAGTGGCCTAGAGCGAATAACCAACCTCGGTTGTTAAGCAGCTAAAGTAAGGCCAACCAGACGAGACAAAGAATGTAAACAAATTTTCAGGGGTTCAAAACATTTTTATTTGAATAAATTATTATAAAGTTCGAATTTTAATCGCTGTCGTCTGTACTAGACAATGATGATTCGTCGGAAGAGGCCGAGTCAGCTGTGTTTACGATAAAACTATCTATTGTATTATCAATCATGTTGTCAGTATTGCTATAAAAATTGTCCTCGACTTTTATTACATGATCCACACAATTTTGCCATTTATCAGCAGATACACGTTGGATCCTCTCTTGTAGCAGCTCTCACAATAGCACTCACAATAACAGCAAAAATCAAAAATAAAACTAACCGAAACGGAATAATAACAACTAAAAAGCAAGTAAATACGGAGACAAAAAAATATGTATCACTTCGAACGCAATCCAAACAGGAATGAACTTGTTCACAATTGTTTGGCGGACCAAATGTTGACAACTGCGGCACTGGCCGCTTTCCTGTACTACGAAACACGCTACGACAGCTGTCGTCGATTAACTGACGTCATTATTGCATACGAGTGATAAGGACATATAATATTAACTGGTTTATTTACGTTTTTTATCTCGTGTCGTTGGCCTTACTTTAGCTTTTCCATCAAGATTTGCAGTTGCTGGCAATATACATCTCCCGTAATCGTCTAGCCAGATTTATGAAAGCTGTAGTGAACGACACCGGCACTAGTCCACCAAATGCTCACAAGTAACTTTTTTTGAGTCAATTATCGCTTGGGGCAGGCTGTGGCTGGTTCGCCAGGGTTCAGCCATTGCGATGAGCGTTTCCGATTATCGTACAGGATCCACTTTTCATCACAGGTAATTCGATTCAAAAATTCATTCATTATTGTGCCGGTTCTGTAATGTAACGCAGCAGTCGACGCGCGTTTGTCGGTTTGCCGCACTCAATTCATGAGGTACCCACCTTTCAAGCTTATTCACGTTCCCAATTTGCTTCAAGTGGATTAAAACAGTTTTATCACTAACACCGCAGCCTGCAGCTAACTCGGACGTGATTTGCGATGGATTCGCTTCCACAATAGACTTCAATTCTTCATTAAAAACTTTGGTCTTCGGCCGTCCACGGGGCTTGTTCTGCAGGTCGAAATTTCCAAAACGAAAACGTTGAAACCAAAAAGGCACTGTGTTTTCTTTTGCGACACCGCCGCCATACACATCATTAATCCTTCGAGCCGTTTCTGCAGCACTGGTGCCACGGTGGAACTTTTACTCTAAAATAATACGATATTTCAAGTTTTCCATTTTGTAAACAGACAAAGAAAAAACCAAACGAGGAAAAAACAAATGAATTACGGTTTTCGAAACACAAATGCATGAGTAAATAGCGGTCTAAATTTGAAATTGGAGTTCCTAACCAAAGAAGATATATTTGAGATCAAAGTGGCCAGTACGACAAAACGCCAATTCTATATGTAAGGACCTAATATATAATCGGTATTTCAACAACGGCTACAAGTGGCGGGGAGAAAAATCGATCTAGCCAGGACTTATCCCTCAGAAACTGCGAATTTTTAGGCAAAATAAGTTTTTGTTATTATGCCGTGCAACAATTTATCAATAATTTCGTCTCTCTTACGTCAGTCTGATTGGCAGCTTAGTATGCGTACCTACGATTAATTTTTGCATTGTTTGGAAGTTCGGAATGTGTTAGGTTCGAATCCCGGTAAGATAAATATTTTTGTGATTCTTATTATTTCTTTTATATTTTTTATTTATTTTTAATTATTTTATCGTTCTACTACAACACCGAGCTAAGCTCGGTCAACCAGATACTTCAAATTAAACGCGAACAAAATCTATTAACCTTAGCGACATCAAAATTGTGGTCCATGTTGTCTACACCCTACAAGCGACTCTCTCGTTGTGTTTAAAATAACATGTATGCGTCAGTTCACCCCGAGTCGCGACGCGACGCAGCGCTGAATTTTAAGATTGTGTATAAAAATTAAACTTTATTCACTACACAAGAAGATACACGTTTCATTGCAAGATTTTGAATTTTGAGCTGCACCGAGCTGCGTAGCGCGGCGCCGCTCTTGCAATAAAACGTGTATCTACTTGAGTAGTGAATAAAGTTCAATTATGAATCGGTATCTTAAAAATGCATGTCGCGTCTCAGTGTGAGCTCACCCTAAAAACATTAGGATGCTATTATAAATGTGTAAGTTTGTGAGGATGGATGGATGATTGTTACTCTTTCACGCATAAACTAATGAACGGATTTTGATGAAATTTGGTATGGTAGTAGTTTAGGCTCTGGATTAAAACATAGGCTACATTTTATGCCGAAAAGTGCAGTATTCCCGTGGGATACTGTTTTTACGCGGGCGAAACCGCGGGCAAGAATCTAGTATCCACATAAAGTAACTAACTCTACGTTTCAGGTGAGCAAATCTCTATCCGTGGCGGCCATGGAGGGCGGCTCCGGCAGCGACGGCGAGAGCAGCGGCGGTCGCGAGGTGCGGCACATCAACTCGCGGCGACAGAGGTAGGTCACACCACACGTACCCCGCAGAGTAGGAAATGTACTTACTATGAAATACTTAGGCTGGGACTACATGATATGGAACCCGGCGGGCACGGGAAACAGAACTCGACGGTAATGCAATTGAGCTGAAAATCGAAGTGTCGAGCAGTCATCTATGACATTGACATTTGACTCGACTCCTGTGTTCGATTTTCAGCGGTTGCATTGCGGTTTCAGCACCAGCCTCCAGTTAGGAGGAAGGACATTGCCTAACTGTTAGGAGTTGCATTTTAGAACGGTTTATGTCGACTACTACGTAAAGGCTTTTCAGTTTTATTGCAGCAACAACGGTTTTTTTAATTAAGTCAAAAAACTAACTGGTTTTATCTACACCAGCACACTTAGCATGATCACCGTAGAATTAATGTCCGGTTCTTTCTATGGAAGAACCGGATATAATATAATATAAATATATAAGTAATATATGTGTTTTCCAAACATTGTACTGCCATGGCCCGGTAATTTTGAAACTGTCCTTTCGTGACCACACTTGACACTTTTAACCCTATACAGCCTGAGCTTGGCTCTCGACTCGGAGGTCGAGGGTTCGATTCCCGCCTTAGGAGAATAAAAAAATGTTGTTTCCAAGTTCGGTTAGGACAATGCAGGCTGATCTCCTGATTGTCCTGACAAAAAAGATGATCCATGCGTCGGGTGGACACGTAGAAGTCGGTCCTGCCTGATCTCTCGCCAGTTGAGTCAGTTATCCGTCCCAAGAGAGAGTGCTTTTATGTACTGCCTTGGTACACACTTGGGCACTATAAAATAACGATCGATATAAGGTATTCAACTACATCCATACCTTACAAGTGTAAATAGTATATTATTATTACAGTACTCTGGCTTGAGTTTTAACAGCCTCCGTGGTCTAGTGGTTTAGAGCTTGGCTCTCGACTCGGAGGTCGTGGGTTCGATTCCCGCATTGGAACAACAAAAAATCTTGTTTCCAAGTTTGGTTAGGACAATGCAGGCTGATCACCTGATTGTCTGACAAGAAAGATGATCCATGCGTCGGATGGGCATGTAAAAAGTCGGACCTGCGCCTGATATCTCACCAGTCGTGTCGGTTATTCGTCCCACTGGGTTACGAGAGTAAAGGAAGAGAGAGTGCTCTTGTGTACTGCGCACACACTTGGGCACTATAAAATAACTCCTGCGTAGCTGGCCTGGTTTCAATTAAACCGGCCACCGTCACTGAAATCAGTGTGGGGAGCTAAAAATAATAATAATACTCTGGCTTATATTACAGCATTTAAAATGTGCGGTAATCGCCTAGCATTCAAAAGCGTCAGTTTTTTAAGTTCGACGGCTAGGCTCGGCTTGCGGAAAATGAAATGTAGCCTATGATGTCATATAAGTAAACTAAGTCACAGTTGACGACGCGTCAAAATCTAGTCCGTAACTGCACAGTCAAAAGAAATCAGATGCAACGGTGCGTTCAGACGTTGCAGACATTTTCACCATAAAGACAATAAAAATATAGATGAACCTTGCGTAATGCAAATAAAATATGATAATCTATAAAAAAGTAAAAGTGTTTATGCAGTAGAGCATAAATCTAATTACTTTTCTTTAATGCAAACAAGAAAGTGTCATCATACGAATTCTCTACTTAAATTACTAAGTAAAGTTTTCTGCACTTACAGCATATAAAAATCACCGCATTAGATAGCACCTACCTAATGGCCGGCTTCTTAACATTTGACATATAGTCTATGTTTACTAGTGGACTGAGAGGCGGCCCGCTCGACTACCCTTATATTCTTACCGATAAAATGTATATCATATTGTATATAGTATTAGCACAATATAAATAATTTACAGAAGACCATCTTCATACTAGACCACCCGTGTCCACGCTGCCGCGCCGCCAAGACTTGAATGATTGATTGAATTGAATGATTATCCAGTTTTAGTTAGTTGTGCCGTGACGCTTGCGCATTGTCGACGCCTTATTTGTAGACGTACCGGTCCTAGCGCTCCACTCGGCCCTGCTCAATCATGTAGGTAAAAATTTCAAGGTCACGACTGAGTTCCGCTACTGTATATTATCTATATTGTGGTATTAGTGTGTGCTAATACTACGATATGTATACATTTTGTATGACGCTGCGACGTTTTTCAAAGATTTTTTTGACATGCCTCATTAATACGTTGCGTCGTCTAACGCGACGATTCGACGGAACGACGGAAAGGAGACGAGGAGGGAGGGACGAGGGTGTACGATGCGCTGCGCTATCTCCCACTTTGATTCTGATGTCGTGCGTCGATGCGACGGAAAGCAACGCGCTAATGGCACAGGAGCGACACAGCTCTACAAATGACAGTTCGAGCACCGGCAAATGTCAGCTATGTTGATAAGCCTAAGGTTGACACCGATATAAACTTAATCGTCGCGTCAGACAAATCTGTCATAAATATTATGAAATTATATTGTCAATTATGTCAAAGCACGAAACGACCAGCGGTCAGCCCCGTGAACGAAGTCCAGGCTTGAAAAAACTTACGTCCCGCTCGCACCCCTCGCATACGTCTACTCACACACTCACAGCTCTGAGCTGTCATTTGTGTGTCTATTGAATGGCGGTTCTTTACGTTAATAATATCAATTCTTGGCTAATGGGGCCTCACTCCTCACTTCTTTGAAATAGTTAAGATATAAATGACATCACAAGCCACAGCTATACTTTCACTGGGGTATTCCGCATGCGGCATGACGCGTTCTATGAGTCATCGCTACAGTAATCATTACTATTATCGCTTCATACGAGATTTTTGGCAATGAATACTTACGTACTTGTATTTGATTGGGGGCCAACCCGGCACGTTTTATTAGGCGTGTGCGAGTTATTTTTTTTATTTATTTTTTTAAGTTTGCAAAGAATGTGCTTAGATATTTAAATCAATTTTCCATTAGCAATTTGATACTGTATGAGGCTCAACCATCCTTTATTATCAAATATATCAACCACTTAGCTCTATTAAGTGATTATGAGTGATTAGATTGTCCGTCACGCTTTGGTATCATTCCTAGAATTATACTTTTTACTTCGATAAAACTCCATTTACTATATCTCAAGCAAAACAGCGCATAACAATTAAAAACAGTTTGTAATCTAGACATTGTCCATATCGAATTGAAACTGTAACATTTTTGTGCGTGTTTCGCCAGGCGTTGCACAACCGGCCTACAAACTCAGTAATTAATTGCGATAACTACACGTGAGTTCACGCGATACATGTAGATTTGTGCGGCTGTGCTGTGAAGCTCGAGGTCTATGTACGGTCGAGGTACAGTGGAGCGTCGATTATCCGAAAGTCGATCGCCGTGTTCTGTGTGCGAGTTTTTGTCACTACTCGCCCGCACCGCGCCGTGAGGAAGTTGACTATAATTTGTATGGCATCGAATTAGTTCCCATTGTTTGCCACTAGGGACGTTGTTTCGATGCCACACAAATTGTAATTAACTTCTTCACGGCGAGTAGTGGCATACGCCCGAAATTAAAAATAATCAATCTTAATTTTATTTTAGCTATCTGAGACGAAGATTTCGATACATTTCAACGATCCTAGGATTGACTCCACGTCAATTTACGTCAATTTTTATTTGAAAATCTGAGATTGAAGTCAATCTAAAATGTTAGATACGTTATTAATTTTAGCCGTAAAACTCACACACAGTACCCCGAATTCATGCAGATGGCCAGACAAGGACGTGCGTACCTCCTCCTTTTTTTGGATTAATATTAATAATATTTATGGACGCTGCACACCACGTCCGTCTGGCCCGTGCTAAGGCCCGTATTAATAAACCGTTCTCAAACTCGTTCTCAAGACCTTTCTTGGCTGAGACAGTCTCAAGTAACGATTAGCTTCTCAAGATGGTCTTTAATTCATAGTATGATCTCAAGACCGTCTCAGTTGATAACGTTATTGAGATCACTTACTCAACTTGTAAGCGTCATCTATACGACAAAGAACGAATATAATAACGTTTCGTTTACACTTCTACAAAGAACGGATTTATTGATTATACATTCCTTCAATATTTCTTTTTAAAAATGTAATATTGAATAATATAAATACAAAAAAAAGTTTAGTCTGTATTTTTTATATTGAAAAAACTGATTTTCATTAATTTTTACGTAGATATTAATATTTATTATTGTCTAGCATAATAATATCCATATTTTTTTGAAAACTACGTAAAACGGAATGCGGATCATTGCCATTCGAAAAAAGTTCTTCTTCTTCTTATTCTTTAAAGTGGCTCCTTAGTGATTCGCCAATGTGTTGTGTTGACGAAAATTGCCTTATGAGTGGGTTTTATGAATAAACAAGGGCACGGTGTACAGGAGGAAGTCTGTTGAATAATCTAAAACCTAGAACAGACACAATCATTTAAGGCCAGTACCACAGTATGTACATAAAGTTTCAGTAAAAGGAGTATTTACAAAACACAGAACAGATTTAAGGTTGATAGGGCGAGGAATTGTAGGAGGGAGGGATCATATAATGAGCATTGTTTTTTGGGCAGCGAAAAAAAGTTCTGATGTCAAGTGTCAAATCAAGTCAATTAATAAAAATCAAATAGGTATGTAATTCGTTTAATATAAATATATAAATAAAATCGAAAATATTTCTACAAATACTCGACACTGTCAGAATGGTGCAAAACCTTTGCAACCGCGATTACCAAAAAAAAAAGAAGAATAAGTATCAATAAGCGTCTTTTTTTATAACTTTATTTTGTGTTGAGTATGTAGTGTAAATTCTGAGTTTGTTTAATCATAAGTATTTAGATTTTAATTTACATAATTGTAACACACCCAAAAACACCACAAATAATAATGTACTGTATCCCAATTTCCAAGCAAGTCGTTCTCAAGTCAAGGTTTGACTGTACCCACGAAACCGCGTCTCAAGTAACAGTTTGACAGCAATGACAGCGTACTTAAGTAACAACGAGTCTCGTTTATTAATACGTTCGCACTCACTTGATACGCCGTACCTACAGCTGTACTTAAGTACGGTCTATTAATTAAAACAACATCTTAAGTACTTTCTTGAGAATTGTCTTAGAGATAAGAACGCTTTATTAATACGGGCCTAAGTATCCGTAGAACGTTGTGGTACGGGGACCAGACAACTGAAGGTATATTTAATACTTTTATAGTATACATATTATATTTATGTTTTTTATTATATTATTAATTATACGCAATTAATATAATAGGTCTTTACCTATGAAATTGCCGTTTTGCAGTATTGGTCATTTCAAATCAAAATAATTTTTGTTTGGCTAAGAATTCTAATTTTAAATTAATTTTATTTTAAAAACATGGAATTCTTTTTCCAAAAGTAGTCATTTGTTTATTGATTACTGTTACATTTTCATCGCATTTCAATCTTTTTCGTCATCATGGATATGATGGTATATGGAATGATAATTAAAAATTCGAGTAATTATTGAATATGAATACCGTCGTGGCAGCAACGCGGCACAAGCGGCACGCAACATCAACGACGTTTACAGAGCTAACACTACAAACCAACGCATCACCTGTTATTGGTTTGCTCGCTTCCGTTCTGGAAATTTCGACCTGAAAAATGAAGGTTCATTTTTCAGGTCGTCCGAAGACTTTGGTCGACAATGACGAATTAAAGGCGATTGTGGAAGCTGATGATACACAATCTACGGCTGAATTAGCAGCAGCTTTCGACGTTAGCGTCAAAACAATATTGGTCCATTTGCTACAAATTGGCAAGGCAAAAAAGCTTGACAAATGGGTGCACCACGAACTCAATGATCGCCAGCGCGAAGTACGCGTCGATACGTCCCTTGCACTGCTCAACAGACACACAAATGAAGGAATTTTGAATCGCATTGTTACCTGCGATGAAAAATGGATTCTGTTTGATAACCGCAAGCGCTCAGCAAGTTGGTTGGATCCTGGTTCAGCACCTAAACAATGCCCTAAACGAAAACTTACTGCTAAAAAAGTGACCCTGTTTGGTGGTCTAGCAACGGTGTGATTCATCACAGCTTCTTACCAAACAGGGTGAGCATTACTGCAGATGTGTACTGTGAAGAACTGAACACAATGATGGAGAAGCTGACACATCTCCAACCAGCATTGGTCAATCGTTCGTCTCCGCTGCTCCTGCACGACAACGCGCGACCTCATACTGCACAGCAGACGGTCTCCAAGTTGCAAGAACTGGGGTTGGAAGCTCTCCGTCATCCGCCCTACTCACCAGACCTTGCGCCTACAGTCTACTACTTTTTCCAGAATTTGGATAACTTCTTGGCTGGAAAAAAATTCAATACCCGAGAGGCAGTACAAAATGCCTTTGAAGAATTTGTTGCCTCCCGTCCAGCTGATTTCTTTAAGAAGGGCATCAATAAACTGCCACTACGTTGGCAAAGATGCAATTATTGCATGGGTGATTACTTCGATTAATACAAATAAAAAATACATGAAAAAAATTAGTTTAAATTTTTTCATACAAAACGGCAATTTCATAGGTAACGACCTAATATATGACCAGGGAACAGACAACGGGAAGTGTATTTAATACTTTTAAATTATACATATCCATGACCCTGGAACATAGGAAAACTTTGTTTTGTTTTCTCGGCGGGACTCGAACCCGCGACCCCCGGCTTGAGCACCAACGCCCTCAACCGCTGAGCCACAGAGGTCATCAAATAGTTACTTGTAATTTATTTTACTACAAGACTGTACGCTTTTAAAAACATTAGTTCTATTAAACATTCATCAACATCTCCTGTTTGTCATTAAAGATAAAAAATAGTAAGAATTAAAGTATGTTTTCATTTGCCTGCACATAAAGTATGTCAAATCCGTTATCCGAACACCGAACACCTACATCCCCAATTAGTTCGGATAATCGACGTTCTATTGTAATTGAAAGTTTTGACACACGGCACACCCACTTAAATCTGAAATTGGTTCCCGACGGTTTTGGTACTGAGGTACCAAGCACTTTGATGGTCCTTGTAATGATAAGGACCAAATTGCTAATCATTTAATTTCCGTGACTGCCCAATGCCCAGCTTATTATAATCTTATTATTGACATCTTCGTATGAGCTTTTACAACTGCCCATAGTGCGCACTGAAAGATTACTGATTATACAGCGCTAACGTTAATAGGTTTATATAAACATAATATATATGTACCTACTGTAGGGTCAGACCTAATAAAAATTGAAGATAGAGCTTTGTCAAACAAAACTGAGGCCGGTTTTATGTATGTAGTGCGCGTGTGGATACGCATACATACATAAAAAACCACACACCGAGACGGCTCGGTTTACAAGGTACGCGTGGTTTCGTTATATTGACGTGACCGGTCTCACTGTGTGGTTCGCAGAGCTCTGTCTTCACTCTTTTATTTGGTCTGAAACTGTAGGTATTTATATTAACAGGATATAATAGTGATAGGGTTTGGTTTTATTAGTGTGGTGATAGAGCTGGTTAGCTCAACGATCGTGAACACAGTCACGAGTCATGACAGCTAACAATTAACGGTGGGGTAGGGCTGCCCCAGCTTAGTAAATTGTACTGGATATTTAAAACAAAAACTAGATGTGGCCTGCGACTTCATATGTGCAAAAGGAAATCTCCTATAATATTATTATCGTACATAACTAAATACGTTCTTTAAATCTTTTTCAATTTCAATTTTTTTTTTTCAAATTCAAAACCTAAACTCATTTTTTTTTATTTCCATAAAGGTTATTAAATAACACTTATAGAATTGTCCTGCATGATGTCTACCACCGGTTCGGAAACTAGCCCGGCGAGAAGAACCGGCGTAAGAAACTCGCGCGAGGCCAGCTTTTAGTTAAAAGATGGAAAAATTGTTATTTAAAAAAATTTTACTAAGTACTAACTTAATCTAAGACTAAAGTCAAGATACATAAGCACATAGAAGCAGCCTTGCAGGGGGCCATCTTATTCCCAAGGTGTGCATTCCAAGTGTTCTACATTCCGAACTCAGTTTGAAAATAATCAAGTTAAATGCTAATTAAAAGTTAAATCTTTCATGTTTTGCCTTGTGACAACCCTAGTGGGGGTTATTGTCACATTATCCTGTCTGGCGCTGCAGTTAGTGAAATTAACACCATCCTGATGATTGTGTTGTCTTATTGCTGACTAAACCACGATCACTAGTATAGATACACATCTAATTTGCTAAGAAATGTACACTACATAAATAATCACCATTCTGATAATTGTTTCGTTATTTCGCTTAAACAGTAGACAGCTACGAGCACTGGTATGGAAACTGGATAAGTTTTCAAAAAAATGTGTAGGTACAATTATATGTATAATTTACAATCATGTATCGTTTGTATCCAGCGTCGTTTTAAACAAATAAAAGTTCACCCGATTGATTACATTATACCAACGAACAGAATCTCGAACGCTCAAAGTAAGAGGCTCTGAATCATGCATTCAAGCCTTAGCCCTTAACTTTTATGAGCGAGAATTCGGCCGTTTGCAATGTATTGTATATCCATTTCTTTGATAAAATGGAGAATGTTTACTTATTTTAAATGTAAACTTTCTGTACTAATTGTAGAAAGTAAACAATACCCGTGAAAGAATTATTCCGATACGTCAATTGGTTTCCAAGATGTTTAACTTTAAAGTGGCCCAGGCGGTAACTGCGACTGCACTGGGCACACAAACGGTGCGTACTTAATATTTTTGAGTAAGACAAAAACTAGTGTATATGTCTGTACACATAACAGCCTTACTGTAACAAAGTTTCATGTGATTTCACATAGGTACCTAGTACATATTTCTCCATTCTCCATTTAATTGTCATGTGTTGTAGATTCCTTTTTAATCGTATGTCTCTGTTTATAATGTGTCTATGGTCTAATAGATCACTCTAGAGAGTCTCTGTAGTAAATAAAGTAATCATTAGTTATATGTCCAAGTCTTCCTACATGCCCATAACGTTTCAGGAAGTAATCGTGTTATATAAGTTATCTGTTTCCGTTCGTTTCACCTTGTCTTGTGCATCGAGTGTGATGAACTGTTAGTTAGTTAGTTTTTTAGAAAAACATTTGTATATAAAATGCACCGATCCCATAGATATTAAGTTGGTTATATCTATAGACTACAGTAAATGTTATTTCTAATTGGTTCTAAGTGAGACTCACAAGTAAAATTTGTAAGTCCTATGGTTGAAACTTGTTCGGTCGTTGCTAGGTATGAAAAAATATTAACTCACAATTTACAAAATTACAGTTGCTACTAAGACTACGTTCCCACGAACGTTTTTTTGTGGTCGCGACGCAAAAAAACTGCACTGTAAATGTAACTGTGCGCTACCACAACAGAGCTGAAAATCGTATAGTGCTGTCAAATCTGACATTTGACACTTAACACTTCGACCTCGTGCACTGTAATTTATAGTATTCTTTTTTTCTATAGGTTGTCTGGAAGAAACTGCTGGAAGCAGTAAGCCCGCCCTTTTTACATTTCCTCTAGGTTTTATTAATTATGATGAGTTATTTATTATGTGTGTGTGCAAATAAATGGGTTCCTATCTATAAATCCGCAGCGCCTATTGATTGAACCCTCGGGGTCATCAACTCGAGCTAGGACGTCTAGACTCAGTCTAGACGCGCACACGAAGATTTTGACCTTTTATATCAAGTTTTTGCATTAAATTTCATATCTTATACGTGTTCAATGTTTATGATGGGTCATGGGTCATTACAATAGATGTAAATCTTCAACATTCTTATAGTTTTTAATTTTAAAGATTTAAAAAACATTACAATAAAGACTATTTTTATATTGTATTGTGTTTACTTCTTTTATACATTTAAAAAAAGTTCTAGAACTCAAAATGTACTAAGAGTCAAAATTAATACTGAAACTTAGTTGGGTGCCTTCAGTTCCCTTAACTATTTTCGATATAGTTCCATTTCGGTCCACTCGCTGACTCATTCCCGTACGCGTCAGCGCGTGCGCGCGCGAGCGGGACAGCCTGAAATTCCAAACGGGATTTAACCGATAATATTTACGAGAATTGTCCGCTGAAAATACTTCACACAAATTATCTCTTGTACAAACTACGAATACCAACAAAAACCACCACCAACCAACCAACAAAAATAGTGACCTGCAGGTCTAAAATGGCCGCATTAAATGAATCGTATTATGAAACATCAACTCTTGAAGAAGTTGCTCTTAGTTTTACAGTAACTTCTAACTATTCTATTTTTGACAGTTTACAATAGAAATGCGTAAAATGGTACGTACATAGAATTGCTTAACCCTACTAGGGTTAAGCAATTCTTATTATGTACATGTACTGGATGGATGGATGGATGTTTGTTTGTTTGTTACTTTTTCACGCAAAAACTACTGAATAGATTTTGATGAAACTTGGCAAGGTAGTAGTAGGACCTGGATTAAAACATAGGCTACTTTTCTCCCGAAAAAGTGTTCCCGTGGGATACTGTATTTACGTGAAGGCAGCCGCGGGCAAAATCTAGTTGTTAAATATGAGAATTATTAGAAGTTACAGTAAAACGTCTTCAAATGTTGATGTTAGATAATACAATTTACTTAATGTGCCCATTTTAGACTTGCCGTTATTTCGTTACAAATGCCATTCACCATTCTAGATGCATTTTGACCATACTTTCGAAAACATCAGGTTAGTTTTCAATGTTTCTTCTAAAAGCTATTGCATGATATACTTTACTTAATCTCTTAATAATCGCAGCGTATGACGTAGAAACACTTTTGGTTTCGAAACGAGTGCGTTCGTTCCGGTGGCGATTGTGGGTCAGTGGCACGTATTTAAGTGCTCCGTGAATCTGGAGTTACGTCAATTTTCTATCAATTGTGGTTCCGGCAGAAGAAAACGTCTCTCAAATTTTAAAGGCTGCTCAAACTTTGAGTAGCATATTCGTATGACACTTTTTGTTTAGGAGCTGATATCCTACTAAACTATTATAAATGTGAAAGTTTGTAAGCATAGATGGATGGTGGATGGGTGTTTGTTACTCTTTCACGCAACAATTACTGAACGGATTTTGATAAAAATGGGTATGGTAGTAGTTTAGGCACTGGATTAACACATAGGCTAATTTTTATCTCAAAAAAGTTCAGTGTTCCCGTGGGATACTGTACTTACGCGGGCGGAGCCGCGGGCAAATGCTAGCTTTTCATAAGTGTTTGCTATTGTGTCCTTTATTTGCTAGTTGTGTCCTTTATCAAACTACCTACTCGATTTAACTGGGGCACCTAGTTTTTAAGGAACTTTGGTTAAAAAAGGAATAAACTACAAAAATATAAGTAAAACTAAGCACTTTTTATCAAACTCCGACTGATCGAAGATACAATATGCACCGTGTCTTTAAGTTCCTGACTTTTTTAGTCTTTGACGAAGACAATAAAAAACGTGGGAATCGATAAAAAGGGAGAAAAAGTGAAGCGTTCGAAACCGGAATTCGTGTTTTAAACGAGTAGCGTCAATGAAAACCACATCAAAATTATTATTACAAGATTTTTCCCGCGGCTCCGCCCGCCTAAACATATCGGGTATCCCACGGGAATACTGTACTTTATCGGGATAAAAAGTAGCCTATGTTTTAATCCAGAGCCTACTAGTTTACTACCGTACTAAATTTTATCGAAATCCGTTTAGTAGCTTTCGCGTGAATTAGTAACATACATACATACATCCATCCATCCATCCATCCATCCATCCATCCATCCATCCATCCAGTTTCACATTTATAATAGTAGTAGGATGAACGTCAGTTTTATTGAAAACTACACATAGGAATACTAGAACGCCAGTCTCGGCTCTTGCACAGTGGTTGTTATTACCGAAATGACGTAAAGCTGCATAACTGTTTCTGGGTTACTTATCATTTCTAAACTACCGATTGACAAACTGAAAATCTCTTATAGAAATCCGCCTTTGACTAACTGGTGCCCGCAACTTCGTTTGCATCGAAGTATTCATGGAAACGGAACCCTTTTTTTAATAGGTATAAAACTAGAACATGTTACTCCTTGTTACATCAGCCATCTGCTAGTGAAAGTCCAGTCGAGATTGATCCGCCGTTTAAGAGATTAGCCGGAACAAACAAACAAACATACAGACAGACGGGCAGACAGACAAAATTTTTAATAATTGTTTTTTTTTTTGTCTAGGCACCGCAAATAATATTATCATATGCATTTAGTGGAAATCTGTTAATTTGAAGTCTCTATTCGTAAACAGAAACTTCAATTTTATTTATTTCCTTATCTGTGTAGGTATAATATGTAATAGTAATAATCTTCTCTGCAAAACTAGATTTTCTTGTATGTTTCGATGTATTGTAATATGTTGTTTATTTTCGATTTAGATTTTCTAATATATTTTCCTTCGTCTTCGTCTTCGTGAAAATTCCTCAGAATCCGTGTACCGTATTCGTTTATGGATGCAATGAACTTACATACCTATCATATTGGCCAGATAGTATAAGGTAGTACAAGTAACCTACATGCGCCTGGCCTTCAGCTGACCACTGACATTGAGTGTCGTAGGTATATCAGATACTGCCTGGTGACAGACATACGGACGTACAACGGACTCACGATAGGGTCCCGTTTTTACCCTGTGGTACGGAACCCTAAAAAAAGAATGTTCTCATAACGATTTTAACATGCCCGCATAACGAAGAACGAGTTATTCAGTATCGAATAACACATGATATTAAATATCGGTATCTGATAGTGGGAAAACACATTATAAGTCTCTTGGTTTCAACAATGGACCAATATAGTAATAATTCCTCCATGGTTTTCAACATAATATTATGTAGATATAAAAGCACTTTCATAGTCACTTAAATTCCTGACAATTCTCAATAAATATGTAATGAAATAGATAATATGTAACACCCATTTACAATATATTAAATTATATAACAGACGGAAGTTATCAATACGATATTAAAAATGATGTTTATTGGTTAATACTGCATTTATTAGATTGATGCAGTATTCGTTTTATCACCAGCATAAAAAAACAATAATATTGTCTTAAATTCTAATATAAACTCTCAATCTGTACAAATATTATAAAGAGGAAATATTTGATTATTTGTTACCATTGGATAGGCTTTGAAACCATTGGAATCATGATAAAATTTAGCACTGGTGCTCGATTCTGCTAATTAAATCTTACAATAATACAGTTTAGATGCAGTCTCGATATGTTGAAACAGCAAAATGGTATTCTCATAAACGTCACACCATCGTCAAACGCGTTTGATTGGTACAACCTCCAAAAATCAGGTGATTCATATATAAATTAATTTAAAGTTAAATACGAGAATTGGGGTTCATAGAGTAAACCACGGGGAATGACATAGGCTGCTTTGTATCGCTGCAAATTGTACGGTCCCCGCGGTATTGCTTTTTGCTAATTTGCGGGCAACATCAAGTAGACTATTAAATATGTTATGTAATTTTTATAATCAGACAGGTATCACGGAAGATGTGAAATCTTATAACTTGTTATAAACTGCATTTGTAGCATCTTACTGCTTACCGCATTCATTTTGGTATAAAACTCACAGGAAAATTATAAAAACGTACGCATGGAAAAATCCTTAATCACTTTCCATAGAACGAGTCGCTTCTTTTAATAATCATTAAAATACTGTATTCGTTTAACTGGTGCCATCAGAGTTCTTATCTCAGAAAGTGACTAATATTCAAAGGGGGTTTTCTTGTAAGTGCTTTTATGACGGAATACAACTGATGAACGTGCGAATTTTGACATCGGTTTTCTATTAGACCGTGATATCGTTCCAGTCGAGCCGGCCCATACATGCCTAAGCATGGCCTTTCAGACTTAATGAGTGACATGGCGACACGTTACATTACCTCGTCACCTTTCCATCACATGTCGTCCGAAATTAAAATCTTAGATTGACTCCCAATCTCAATTCTCTAACAAAAATTGACGTAAATTGGAAGTTAAACCTAGGATCGTTGAAATATATTGAAATCTTGATCTCAGATAGCTAAAATGAGATTAAGATTAATTATTAATTTCGGGTGTAAACCGTTTCACATCAACATTACTGTTCCCTAAAGTCTTGATAGATCACAGGGACAATATCTACTGCTGATGATGATGATGTTATTGGCAATATAATGCCGTAGGTACTAGTTACTAGTACAAAGGCAACATAAAGGTCATCCATTGAGCAGATGTGAACGATACAATACCCGACATCTTGTACTCGCCTGGTACTTTGTTGTGCAATACTTAAATATCATCTGCCTTTCTAACTACATAATATATCTTTATCTATCCTTCTCAGACATTATTTATTACTAGCTGTCCCGACACACGTTGTTCTGTATTTACCTTAGTAATGGATCAAATAAATAACTACACCTCCAACCTACAAAGTATATCGCCTAAAATTATATCGTCGTTTTTAGTATTTTCCTCGTAATGTTTCCAATATTTCTCACCGTTTAAACCTTCCCTGAACTTCAACAATTATTCCAAGACCAAAATTAGCCAAATCGGTCCAGCCGTTCTCAAGTTATAGCGTGACCAGGAGAAATAAGTGTTCATTTTTATATTCATATAGAAAAAGATTATCGACAACACTCATGAAAAATCATCTGTTAGTCAAATTGTCTACATTATAATGATCATATGTGTGGTCGCCTACAGGCCCGGTGTACCACTTTTCGATCTCTTTACTATAGCAATTAGGTCCAAAAGTGGTACAACGGGTTTGTCGGCGACCGTACATATTGGTATGGTATTAGTTTAGACTCTGGATTAATACATATACTACTTTTGCAATGCAAAATGTAAGGTTCCCGCGAGATTTTCTTTTGTGCTTACTAAGTCGCTGACAAAATCCAGTATCAAATACGTTTCTATTGAATTTATCAGGGTCTATGTTAGAGCTCGCAACACTGTCTGCTCTTGTTAGTCTTTTTGCTATGTAGAGCTTTGAAGATTTTAATATTATTTCGTATATTTTCAGCTTAATAATAATAATATCTATGGACGCTTCACAATACGTCAATCTGGTCCTGTGGTATGTATCCGAATAACTTGTGTTGCGGGGACCAGACAATGAGAAATATATTTAAAGAATATTGAAGATTTTTACTATATTATACACATATTTAATACACATCCATGACCCAGGAATATTGAAAACTTTTTGTTCCCTCGTCGGGATTCGAACACCGACGCACCTACCACAAGGCCGTCAGCTTGCTTTATATTTTCTTTGACTGCTGTTAAGAAGGTTTGAAGATCTATTTGAATACCAATTTCCAAGACAAAGAATATATTACTAACTAGCTTATGCCCGCGGCTGCCCGCCTGCGTAAATACAGTATCCGATGGGAGCACTGTACTTTTTCGGGGTGAAAAGTAGCCTATGTGTTAATCCAGAGCCCAACTACTACCATACCAAATTTCATCAAAATCCGTTCAGTAGTTTTTGCGTGAAAGAGTAGCAAACATCTATCCATCCATCCACACATACTTTCACATATATAATAGTAGTAGGATATAACCTAGGTAATGGTATACTAGAAGATGTAGTTGACACGAAGTAAGCTATTGCATAAGTCACAATATTATCACTGCTACCATTATTGTGCTCATCTCATTAGTGTATTGTCTTTGTGCTCTACTTGTCTGGACTGGACTGGGGCAAGGCTGTGTTATGTGGGTTGATATTTCAGGAAACCTAGATAATAGACAATATATATTTCACTGCTGGTTTGCTCGCCTAAAAATTCTTTAAAAAATTAACTATCCAACACAGAAAGTCTTTTTCAAATCGAACCGGCAGTTTCTGAGATAAGCCCGTCAAATCAAAAAATCCCTTTGCCAACGAAGGAAGGTCGTGAAATTTTTGTCACTTCGGTTTTCCAAAAGGTAAGATAAATATGCAGAGATCGCCAGATACGAGGGCTGCACTAAAAGTATCGGGAATGGAATATTTCCACTGTTCCTGTCATATTAAAATCTTTTTAATTTAAAACTCCTTGGTTTTAAAAATCGAATACCGTTTATTTATTTAAAAAAAGATTCTCGGTCTTGTCACAAGGTCTTGTCAAACTTGTTTAGTCGTTGAGAAAATGGAATTGACCCGAGAAAATACTAGAGCGATGATTTATTATGACTTTCGAAGTGGTTTAACACAAAAACAGTGTGTTGACCGGATGATTTCTGCATTTGGTGATGAAGCCCCATCCAAAACCACAATTTATCGCTGGTTTGCTGAATTTCAACGTGGACGTGTCAAGCTCAGTGATGATCCCCGTCAAGGTCGTCCAAAAACTGCAGTCACCCAAGAAAACGTTGATGCTGTGCGTAAGCTGATTGAGGAAGATCGACATGTGACATACCGCGAAATTCAGGCAACTTTAGACATTGGCATGAGTCAAATACAAATAATCTTGCATGAACAATTAGGTGTAAAAAAGTTGTTTTCCCGATGGATACCGCATTTGCTCTGTGAAGAGCAAAAAGCGGCTCGCGTTACTTGGTGCGTCAGAACTCTCGAAAGATTCCACGCAGGATCCTCAAATTCTGTATACAATATCGTATCAGGTGACGAATCCTGGATATACGCGTACGAACCCGAAACAAAAAACCAGTCACGAGTTTGGGTGTTCGAAAATGAGTTAAAGCCAACAAAAATTGTTCGTTCACGGAGTGTTGCAAAAAAAATGGTGGCCACGTTTGTCTCCAAAACCATGCCAAAAAAAATGGTGGCCATGTTGCGACTATTCCTCTTGAGGGACAAAGAACGGTTAATGCAGAATGGTATGCTAACATTTGTTTGCCACAGGTCGTTTCTGAACTCCGTAAAGAGAACTGCAACCGCCGCATCATCCTCCATCACGACAATGCGAGTTCTTACACTGCGCACAGAACAAAAGAGTTTTTAGAGCAAGAAATCATAGAATTATTAGACCATCCGCCGTACAGCCCCGACCTAGGCCCTAATGATTTCTATACTTTCCCTAAAATAAAGAATAAATTGCGTGGTAGAGATTTTCATCACCTGAAGAAGCTGTGGACGCCTACAAAACGGCCATTTTGGAGACCCCAACTTCCGAATGGAATGGTTGCTTCAATGATTGGTTCCATCGTATGGAAAAATGTGTCAAATTTCGCGGAGAATACTTCGAAAAGCAATAAATACATTTTTAAATAGTAATGTTGTGTCACTTCATTGATTCCCGAAATTTTCGGTGCCGCCCTCGTATTACGAACCTGACATATTTCTTTCGCTTTATTCACAAAAATGCCTAGGAATTTTCATTCGCGCTTGTCGATTTTGGGTGCTCTTAAGAATTTATTTATTCAATAAAATCCTTAAAAAAAAGTCTTACCAACCAGTGGTTAGCGTATTGGCGATCAAGACGGAGGTCGCGGGTTCGAATCCCGCCAGGGAACAAAAAGTTTTCTGCGTTCCTGGGTCCTGGATGTGTATTAAATACGTGTATTGTATAATAAAAATCTTAAATATAAGTATGGTTACATAAAAAGTACTGTAACACAAGTTCTTCGAAAACTTACCACGGGACCAGATTGACGTGGTGTGAAAGCGTCCATAGATTTATATTAAATTGCTTATTTCTTACACTATTTTTGAAACGTCACTTGGCAAAAATGACACGGTAGGTAACTAATTGGCTAAGGCCCACTTGCGCAGATCTGGGTAAAAGTTAACCCTGGGTTAACACATCATGCCTTCTCTTTCATAAATACAAAGTACGAGAGAGATAACATGACATTTAGCTTAACCCAGTCTTAACTTTAACCCAGATCTGCCCAAGTGGGCCTAACGTCAGTTTAAATATTTTTGTGAATAAGGGGTCTAAGAACATAGTTTTCTAAATGCAAATTTTGCCACCTTACGACTATGTCCTTTAAACCAAAACGGTACCATCTGATACAGTACTGTTATGAGTTGTGATCCAAACCTTATCCTATGCTAATCCTGCTTGTATTACCATCTGCTTAGCATGTTGTAGGAGTTCATTCAATGAAAGGTTATAATATGGTATGGCTTGAAAAAACTTCGATATTTATTTGTGTTTCTATTGGTTAACACAAATAAATTAAGTATATTATACCTGCAAGGGTTTGGAATACATTTTTTCAATAAAAAAAACTAAATTAATTTTTTTAAGTAACCCCGAGTTGTCAAGCAGTGAGTGAGCTGAGCTGATGATGATGAATTATAGCATATATATATATATATATATATATATATATATATATATATATATATATATATATATATATATGGCAAAATATATATATGATGATGAATTATAACTTTCGATCATGTAAGCTTTCAAACAAAAAAAACTACATCAAAATCGGTTCATCCGTTTGGGAGCTACGATAACACGGTTAATAAATAACTTTTTCCTTCGTCGTATTGTAATATTTTATTGCGTTTAAAATCATGACAAATTTATAATATTACAAAATTACCGGATAAAAATATTTTTTTTACAATGTCTGCTCGTTTTGTATAATTTTATTATTTTATCATATTAAATTTCAATATTTTTTTTTGATTTACAATGAAACTAGGTTACACAAGCATTGAAACATACAATGTACGTTGTGCTGATCTAATTTAATAGTGATAGCCTCCACAGGTCGTCATTGTTCATTCATTTATGCAAACCAACCTTTTGTTTATTCAGTTCTATTCAATGAATATTTTTTATTCCACTCTACAAAACTATTATACATTGTAGAGTTTGCGATTTACGTTTTATTTATAGGAGTGTCTAAATGTGTGTTTTATAATTTGGGTAGCAAAAAATTTGGCTATATTTTGATATTTTTTTTTTCATTATAATAACAAAAAAAAAACCTATAACAATGTTATTAGAATTTTTTCCAATGTCTTAGAAGTGAAACAAAAGGAATGAGTAAGAGGAAGTACTCAGTTCAATAATACGTATTTTAGTGATTTATTTAGCTTTACAATACGATGAACAATATAACAATAGTTCAACTTCGAGTTTCAACTTGTAGTTGGTAGGTACGGGTATATTCTCTACCCGCAACTTGACAAAGACGCGATTGATACAAAAATTCAAGTTGTTCTAAAAAATTCGTTATACATATAATATGTTATCTTGTTTTCAAAAGGCTAATAATATTAAATACTTACACATTGATCAGAAATTTGGCTATACAATAAAAAAAATTATGTACATTTTTTTATTGTTCATTTTTATACAATACATGAATCACGATGCATCACTTTGAATTACCTGTATTAAAAAAAAAATTGTATGATTAAACGATTTTTAATTGACAGATACACTTATTGTGATTTCGTAACCGTCTTCCTCGTAACTGTGTGTAGAGTATACGCTAAGACTTTAGAGTCGTACGTGTAATTTGTTTGTTTATGTAGCGGGGAGCGACTCTGGTCTCTGCCGACTCTACCACAGTCGGTCCTGCGCCGTTACCGTGAGCACACCGATTACGTTAAAAAAAACGCAAAAACATCAGCTGGCTTATTATTTATCAAAATATAGTACAAAGAATACGTGTTAAAGTTGAGTTTTAGTATCGTATATGTATTTAGTATCGTATATGAAAGTGCGTCGGTCGATAACGCGTTTTATAATGCTGTGTGTGTGATGTATTTCTAGTGTTTATTATTATATCACAGGCGAGTTATTGTTTATATTATATGTGTCATAGTTTACCGTAAACAATTTTGCATAAACATTACGGTGTATGATTAAAATTGTAGAGAAGTGTTTGTATTGAGAATGAAATCTGATATTTTTTGATTCAGATACCTAAATAAGGGTAGGTTTCATTGATGAAAACCTTCAGACTTTCGGTTTTGAAACATTCAACGTCGCAATGCTGTAGAATTTACTGGCTGTACGATACGAAGTAGCTAGTTACATCTGACTAACGAAGTAACTGGTATTAGTGTGTACGTTACAATATGAACTCGAGATTGGAACGATACAAAGTTGAATGTAGAAAATATCGGGGATTTCGCTATAGTAGTAGTTTATCTGTCTGTGTAGGTCGACGCCTTGCGAGTCCCCGTCTGAGGGGTGACGAGGGGTGCGTCACCCCTGTACAACCGATACGAATATCGACGAAAATGTAGTAATAATAATAATGAGCAGTAACAAGAGATGTTTAGACGGTGATGCTGATGATAACTATAGTCCATTCGCGTTAATATGTCAGTGAATGTCAATAAATCACGCGAACATACTTCAACATGGCTTACTTTGATTGTTTAATGTGAACACGGCTTATGGGTCATCGATCAATTTTGATTTTTTATTGACAATTCACCGTCTTCCTAACGCGTATTAGAAATAAAAAAAAGTTTTTATTTGAGTTAAAAAGCTTTAATTGATAATTTAATTGTTATTAAATATCTAAATTTTGTTATTGACCTTTGCATAGTATTAAAATTTTAATGCCTCCGTGGTCTAGTGGTTGGAGCTTGGCTCTCGATTTGGAGGTCGTGGGTTCGATTCCCGCATGGAACAACAAAAAATGTTGTTACCAAGTTTGGTTAGGACAATGCAGGATGATCACCTGATTGTCTGACGCCAATCCTGCGCCTGATCTCTCGCCAGTCGTGTCTGTTACCCGTCCTACTGGGTAATGAGAGTAAAGGAAGAGAGAGTGCTCTTGTGTACTGCGCACACACTCGGGCACTATAAACTACTCCTGTGTAATTGTCCTGATTTCAATGAAACCGGCCGCTGGCACTGAAATCGGCGTGGGGGGAGTTACTATTAATTGAGTTGAGTGATATGATTGTATAGTGTAAAATTAACACCAAATCGTACATACATTCGCTCCGGCAAAGAAATTTAACTATTATTTATTTAACACTCCAAAAATTCATGAACTCTTCTATTCTGTATTTATTATCCTCTCTTCTATTATTTTTTTAAGTATGCAGTTCTAATACTGAACTAATATTGCGACTGTGATATCAATTGCTAGATATTTTAACTATCACCGAATTTCGTAACAAAGGAATTCTTCAATTCATCAATTTTATGAACATACAGTATGAAAAATGACATTAACTAACGAACTCTTCATACCAAGAGATAATGTTTATTTTTATTATTTTTCACATTGTTTTAGTTTTACACATAGTTATTATACTCGGGTCAAGGTGAATCGTAATTAAGTAATTTACATATTAAGTAATAGCGTTTAACCATTAGAAATATTAATTTGTAACCTGTTTTGTCACACCTTCCCGAAAGGAGGAAATTCTGGGTAATTTTATTTAGAATTATATTTATGCGTAACTTTTGACACAAACTGTCTGTTTTTCGGTCAATTTTGCGATGAATTGACGTTGAAACCAATTCATACAAAACTAACAACTGTCACAAATATAGCACTTCTTTATCTGCAAAATGGTCACAAAATTAATATAAAACATATGATTATTTTAGTATAGTTATAACAATTTTCCAGAACATCTTCACCCAGAATTTACAAAAACAGGACGACCTCTTTCTGTTTGTAAATACGAGCTCAGGATATTTTTTTGCTCTTATGTAGCTTATTTTATTTGTTAAAAAATGCCCAAAAGACAGCGCATATAATCAACTTAAAATTGGCTTACAAGTTTGTTTTATTTAGTTACTGTCTGTACTTATTGCACAAATTATTTCTAAAGAAATGCCGCTGTAAAAAAACATACTTTGCAAACGCGTCCATAACTGGTTCATACTCGTAGAAGTTTGTAAAAGGTTTGTAATTTCGATCAAAGATCATAAAAATGGTTTCTTCTCCTTGATATCTCATTGACCTGACCAGTAGTGTTTTGAGCCTGATATGAATAATAATATTATGTCAAATGTTATGGAGTATGGATCACTTGCGTGTGAAATTTGTATGTCGTGTAGTGCGTACGCAAATCACGGATCCTTAACAAGGTTAGATCTCTCCGATATATTATTCCACGCAAATTTCGACTTTTTTTTAATGCAACCTTGTTTAGATGGTAGTGAAAACAAAGCATATGTTTAACGCTCATTAATATATGAAATAATTTCTTTTAACTCTACCACTGGTTTAACCCTTGGAGCTCGTACCCGCGAATTTTTTTTTTATGTAAATAAAACTGAGTTAGTACAATAGAGCTGAAAATCGAAGTGTCAAATGTCCGATTTGACAACAATACGATTGCAGTGCAGTTTTTTCTGTCGCGACTACAAAAATACGCTCGTGGGAACGTAGAATGACTCGTCGAGAAGAACCGGCGAAAGAAACTCGGTCGTCGTAAATCATTATGAAGCCAAGTTTAGCCTTCTAAAGTTAACCACGTTAAATGATAACCTAGTTTTTGCCTGGTAATAATTTCTATTAAACAAACATTTATTTCTCACTGAACGGAACACATCCTGTAATTTGCTGAACTAAACTAAACAGAACTGAAAAGCTGAACTAAAAATGATATGTAGTTTTCACTCTATGATTAAAAACACCGCAAGTTTTAATAAAACAACAGTGGCATTTGACTTATCTTTTTAGATTTTAGTAGCTTGATTTATCATTGCGTAGTCGTATATCATTAATCTTATATTATATGTACTATTAAAAAATTAAATCCAACAAATGTATAAGGCATAATATCATATCAGCTCATTTTCCCATATACTTCCTACGGCGCGGTGCGGTGTTCCCACGGCGTATTTTTCTTTTTTCAATTCAAGAAACTGAAGCGTGTCTGAATATGAAAAATGCCTCCGATTTTTTTTCTTTGGTGACACTCTCCTGCTTTAATATAAATAATATTTAAATTTCATAACCGTCATCTCTACTTTACAGCCCAGCCTAAGGAAGTGCCTGTATGTGTAGTTTTAATAAATATTATTTATTAAAACTACACATATACTATTTCCTTAGGCTTTTATAAATAACTACAATTTGTATTAAAAAACTATAACCCGACTATGTTAATTATATAGCCCGTGTTACCCGGGCTATTATTACGAATCTATTATTTCTCATTTATTATTTATTAAATGAGACCAGTAGTTTAGGCGCTACGGTGGAACAAACATACATACATAGACTGCCAAAATCATTACCCTTCCTTTTGGCTTCGCCGTAGTCGGGTAAAGTAATCACAAGGCTTATAGTTTTACCCTCCTACTCATAAAACATATTTTATTCAACTGATTAGCTATTCATTGTTGCTGTCTTTGTCTCTCAAGTAACTTATCCAACTTATCGGACAAAGAACCGCATAGCGGAAAGGATAATATAAAAGTCATATGAATGGATGTGTGATGTTTCTTAATGCTCAATGCTCATACAAAGATTAATCAAATTAAGTGGTACATACAAGACTGGTACGTCCGTAGACAATTCATTTAAGAAACTTGTTTGACTGGGAACGCAATGCTTTTTCTCCATATGTTGTCATGTTTAGTCTTTAACATAATATAGTACCTGGATAACCGAGATATTCTTGGAGTTCTGATAAATTTAAAAAAATTAAAAGAATCAAAAAATATTTATCTGACCGGGATTAGAACCCACCATTACAAATTTTCGAACAACGCAAAAAATGTTATACATACTAGACTCGAAATTATTGATATATTGTTGCACGACGAAAGAAAAACATATTATACACTATACAGTTTAAAATGCGCAGCTTCGCAGGCTAGACAGATGGATTTTCCTCTCCCAAAACTCCCTGCATTCTAAATTTCATGGTATTATACTTGCTCGACATGGCCATGTCGAGAGAATGAATGAAGAACGATTGACGAAAAAAGTGTATAAGGCGAGTGTGAATGGAAGTGTTGGAAGGGGTAGACCTACGCGGACGTTTCGAGACCAAATCAGGGATGTCTTGAAAAAAGGCCAGGTCAAGAGTACCCTAAACCGAAGAGCATGTATGAAGGAAATAATTAAAGTGGACGAAGCGAAACAAGTATGTAAGGATCGTAGCAAGTGGAGAGAAGTGGTCTCTGCCTACCCCTACGGGAAAGAGGCGTGATTATATGTATACTTGCAGTTGTTTTCGAGAAACCGATTATATATACAAGCTTGTCTCGTTTAAAGTATAAGATACAGGTAATACAACATACAGGGATAAGCATTGTAAACTTATGTTTAAGCAACGATATAGGTATATATTTGGTCTTACACGTGATTAGGTACGCTTATCACAAAAATAACGGACAAAAATGAAGGACAAAAGGACAAAAATGAAGTAATCTCACCAAGTAAAACATCCACAATATCCTCAAAGGGAAATCCTATTGTATTCTTTCATGATATACCTGTACATGGTCAAAACTCTACAAAGTATTGGCCACTGTTGAGTGGAAAATTACTTTTGTAGCCATTTATTAAAGTTTCTAACTTCTAATAAGACGTCTTGTTAGAATGGTGTCAGTTTAAGCCTACCCTATGTGCACATGGAAAAGTTTAACCATGTTGAAAAATAACAACATTTTTTATAAAAACTATAACCCGACTACGTAAATTGTATAGTCTATGTTACCTGGGCTATTATCACAAATCCATTGATACCTCTTTCATTGAAATCGGACCAGTAGCTTAGGCGCTACGGTGGAACAAACATACATACTCCAAAGGCCAAAATCATTAGCCTTCCTTTTGTCTTTGCCGTAGTCGGGTAAAAACTACATACAAGTAATAGATTCGATGTTCGATGTCTGTCTTAGGGCCTGTTTCTCAATCTTCTGATAAGTGTCGAATAGATTATATCGAGCAAAAGATACAGAACATGCAAATAAGCTATTATATACTATTTAGTAGATTATTAAAACAGACCATAAGTGCAATAAACAACCGTCTTACATTAATAATCAATCTTAATCTCATTTTAGCCCTCTGAGATTTCAATATATTTCAACGATCCTAGGATTAACTTCACATCAATTTACATCAATTTTTGTTAGATAATCTAAGATTCAATTCAATCTAAGATACGTTATTAATGTCGGGCGTTAGATGTTCTGTAATCTGTACAGATCTAAATTAATCTAAACGTAGGTAATAAAACAGAAGAAATTCGACCAATTTAATGTGTCATTGTATTTCTTCATTGCACATTAAGTAAGTGATTGGCACATACCAGTGGCGTGGGGTTCCTGTAACTCCATTCCTTCACTTACCACTTAGGTACTACAGCGCGCTAACCGCTATCGTTTCTATGTTTACGTTTAGTTAAAATCGGGTCTGTAGGGCTGGCACGAAAATCATGACAGCGCCCATACAATTGACATTCGATAACGTTACGAATACGTTGTTGTTCGTGATTGGCCCCCGAACGGAGTATTGGTAACTTACATTGTATTTGATATATTTAATAAAGGACAATTCTGTGGTCACAATGAACTTTTGGTTCCCCGTCCTCGATCACGGCTCAGTTTTGTGCAGACAGTAGTCACGTATACTTTTGCAACTTCTCATTACTTTCGACCTTGATTATAATCGTAGCTAGTCTTGCCTCTACTTTTTATGTTCGTTTTCATTGAATGTAATGGCAATGTAGGCAATTCGATTTGCTTTACAATCTTGAATTACTTTATATAGTTACTGTTGCTGTACCCAACCGACGTTCGTCTTGGCTAAGACTGGAATAACTACCTACACACACCTACAGTTTCTACTCTTAACACCTACACCTACAAACTACATAATGACGGTTGAGGACAGTACTAACGTCGCTATTAAACAATAGGTTCTGGTGTTAGAAAAATAAGGGTTATACGTATCTTTAAAGCCAAATTATAAAATATAACAAAAAATAAATAAAAAATAAAATTATTCAATTTTTTTATGTTGTGGGCCCTTATCACTTGGGGGGTACAAACAATTTTTTTCAACCTATTGCTATACGTCTACCGAATTAACCTGCAAAATTAAATTAAAATCAGTCAAGCCGTTTCGGAGCAGTTCCTCCACAAACAATGATACTTTTCGCTAACGTCGTTGATTATTATAGCGATTTAGGACGTTGAAAGGGCCGCGACTTATCTCCATCATTTCGATTCACGGCGACGGGCTTTCTCATTACCGGGCCTATAATATACAACAAAAAAAAAGTAACGTGACAAAAGAAAACGGAGAAAGCTTAAGGTTTAAAAAATAACTCCTCCGGTCTGTAATAGACGCGTCTGTAAAAAACCGTTGTTTAAAAATAAGACAATCATTTTAGAAACCACACATGTGGTGATGGATACAGGATGTTTCAAAATAGCTAAATTTGGAAACGCTTCAGTCACTCAATGAGCCAAGAATAGGCAAGAAAGAATAGTGCAAGACGGAACCCTTGTTACTAATTAGAGAGAAGATAAGGGACACACCGAAACGGAACACGCGACGCAGCTATGCATTTTCAAGATAGCTATTCAAAATGTATACACAAGAAGATACACGTGTCATATGATATCAGACATATCCTATTTTTTTAAACGGAACCCTACAATAAAAGTAGCCTAAGTTACTTCTAATAACATCAGCTATCTGCCAGTGAAAGTCTGGTAAAATTAAGTGCGTCCGTTTTTGAGATTAACCGGAACAAACAGACAGACAAGCAGACAAAAATGATAAAAAAAAAATTTTTTGGTGTAGGTACCGTATAAACTATCATAATATGAATTTAGTGCCGCTAATTTGAAATTACAAACAGATACTTCAATGACATTTTTTTTGTATATAGATTAAAATTATAAATTTTCAATATAAATAATCCAATTATTATTATTACTGTAGAATGTAGAGTTAACTAGAGGCTACAATAAACTTATAAGTCAAGTTTTATATCCGTCGTCTCAACGGTTAGGTTGTCTCAATAACATTTATTACCATGCCTGGAAGGTAAGGCGAAGATTTTTTTAATAATTTTAACGTTTTTTTATAAACCCGTCTCCATGCAGGCTCCTATACAATACTTCTGTATCAAGATCAAGGTAGAAGTGCGCTGAAAGGCATTTTTATCCTTCAAAGGGCCTTTTACTTAATCCTGATGTATTCACGTTGATTGTTGTTAGTATTAATAACTTCTAGTGATAAATATAGTTTGTATACTAATTGAAATTTTATCAAAAATTAGCTAATACTCGTAGCCGCCTATTCCACCTTACTATATTTAGAACAGAACTCAGAAGCCACATTTCTTTCGATTTAGGCTGCTAATTAGGATCCTAACTTCCTAAATGCTGTTTCACTTGACTGAATTTAGTGACTGAATCGTTTAGGATGTAAGAAGAATTTAGTGTCGTTAGTAGTTAGTAACTAGTTTTTTCAATTACCAGTAATTTGCGGACACGTGTATTTTTATGATCTATCAAAATTACATTCAGGGCTTTATAGTATTCAATTTTTGGTGATACATTCATCAAAGCTACCTCAGTATAAATCAGCGTTTTGCATACACGATGTATGCAAAACGCTGTTGTCTGTTACTGCCATACAAAGACGGTTTCCGAGGGACATTACGAAAGTAATTGCAATGCACATTTATCAATGCTCCACTCATATTTTGTTAGAGCACATTCGTGGCAAGTGAATGCCACGCCCGTTGCGCGCGCATGCGGCGTCAATGCAGGAGTAACGCACTGCGTTAATTGAAGTCTGCTGAATTATCAGGATTGAGGAAGCACAAATGGGACACACGTTTCAACAGTAGTAGGAAATTAATATTAGCTTAATATGTAAGCGAAACAATATGAGAATGCAGTAGGTAATAAGCTAGACGTAGTGTTATAATAAAAACTATATTCGGGAGAAGGGAATAAGCTGGATATGCTGCGTCCAGCTTATTCCCTTATTCGTATAAGCAAATTGATATTTTGGACAAGTGTTAACGACACGCCGTCAGACGGCGAAGATACAATAAAATTTTATCTTAAGATGCTTGGAATAATTGCTTGCATATGAAAATATATACTTAGTATCGTAGCCGTCTGTGATAGTTCATACAGACTGAATAGCAAGCGATATTTCATCTTAACATCAAATATAAGATATAGTATCGACGTCGTCTGTGAGGGCCCATAGAAATACGTCTCAGTTATATTGATTACTAGCTGGTGGCCGCAACTTAGTTTGCGTGAAACTATTAATGGAAACGGAACCGTAAAATAAAGTAGCCTAAGTTACTCCTTATAACATCAGCTATCTGCCAGTTAAAGTCCGGCCGTTTCAGAGATTAGCCGGAACAACAGAGAGGAGAGAGTATTCGTAGAAATACATAATAATAATAATTGCAACACACATAGTAAAGGATCCGAACTAAGATCGTCCTTCACTGTTGTGTCAACCAGATGAAAGTAATATTTTATCTAATGAAATAAGTTTCTCAGCATAACTTAATTAGGCAACCCCTTAACATTAGGATTAAAAACAAACTCCTGTGAAAAGTTTATAATGTACACAACATGGAACACCTCAGTTGATTAGCTTTTTCTGGTCCCTATTACCTGGCAGCCGCGTTCAAACAGGCAAGTTGATATTAGTTATTGCACTCTTCTGTCAACCAATCGATACCAGTTTTAAAATGTTACCACTTTCATCTGGTTGACACAACAGTGATGGACGATCTTAGACTAACACCACCACCTCAGATTATCAACACACACTACCGTGCATTTGATAGATACAATTTTGTTACACATTGACGTTTGTCAATCTGTCACAACATAAAAAAAAATCTATTTAAGAGGCAAAAGAACCCTTATAAAGTGTTAACTGAAAAACTATATGAATTATTATTAATTGTATGGGCGAATTTCGGTCCCTGGGTGACCTCTAATTTCAACTTTATCTCCATTCAAATGTTATTTTCAAGGCCCTATACGTGCTGAAGCTCGTGCCAAAAACTTTCTCCAATGTTTTGAATATTGTCCAAAATTGAGCAACAGGCTAATGTTATAAATGTGTTGGCTTCAGCTTAATAATTAATGTTCCTATTTCATCTGGATTTAAAGCCATAAAAGTGGGAGTGCTTGAGCACGAATCGGCCAGCTCGTCTGAGATATCACAGCCTCAAATATAATCTCAATATAACCTCAAAGATAAGCAGATATCATAAAATAATGTGCTTTAATTTGCTCCCATTTCTTTAATTGCGTTCAAATTATGACCACAAAAAGAGCAGAAGCAAATTTAAAATCACACAGAACTCGATCAAACTAATTAACTCACATGATTGATTCAAGTCGTAAATAGCTATTGTTCAAGTAGTTATTATCTTTGTTAACGTTGCATGTGTTTTCATCGATGATATCAATATTAGTTAATATGAGTATGGCTTAACATATTATGGTTATACTTGTAAATTATCAAATCGGTTCTCTAATACTAATGCTGTTATCTAAGATTCGTAATGAACTACATAACATTTTCACATTTTATCGCTATTTTTTTTCAAATGGGTCTTCGGATACTTTCCAACATTCTTGGTGGTTACCGAGAATGTTGGAAAATATCTATCTATCTATCCATATATAAAAGGAGATTTTAACGTTTTCTGGAATTCTGTTGTATAGGCGTATACTTGACCTTTAAAATATTTACTAACTTTACTTAGTCTGATCACCGGTATATCTAGTATGTGTTTATTTCTAGTATCCCTACAGTAATTACTGCTTTTCGTATTGAACATACTTCATTTTTTTGTAACATACAACACATTGTCCAAAATGTATTGAGAAGCGACGGTCAGAATACTTATTTCTCTCAGATATTCAAAGCTTCACATTTTGTAAATCGAACGTAGTACGTATACGTTCGATTTACAAAACAGAAAGTCAATACTTATTTTATAATGAAGAATTAATGTTTTTTTTTTAATGTAATAAAATTTTGGCGAGTTCATAATATGAGGTCATTGACTCTAGTTAACATTTAAACATGGCTACTAAAAATGTAAATGAGTACAAATTACCACCAAACCTTCCTAGGTTATAAATTTAGGTAAAATATTCCTATATTTTACCTAAATTTATGTGAAGTATGGAGTCCCCAACTTACTTAGGTTTTTTTTAATGAGGTAGACCAGGAAACGAGCGGCCGGATCGCCTGATGGTAAGCGATTGCCGCCGCCCATGGACACTCACCACCAGAGGAGTTACACTTGTAATTACTCCTTTATAATTATTTTTCAGCCTAAACGTCCTACTACTATTATAAATCTGAAAGTTTCTGAGGATAGATGGATGGACGGAGTATTTGCGTTAAAGAGTTACAAACAAAAAATGTTTGTTTGTAACTCTTTCACGCAAAAACTTTTGAACAGATTTCGATGAAATTTGGTATGGTAGTAGTTTAAGCTCTGGAGGGTACTTTTTGTCCCGAAAAAGTACAGTGTTTCCGTGGGATACGCGGGCGGAGCCGCGGGCAACAGCTAGTCTTGACATAAGCAGTAGATCCTATGCCCAAAATATCCGCAATTGATTAAATAATCTGAGACAGTTTACGTTCCGTTATATCAGACCCGACCGCGATGCAGAGATACACAGCTCTTACGGCGATACATTTCGGTCGAGAAAGCCGCTTTCTCTAGCAAATAGAACACTTACGACGATAAAGGACCGGGGCTTTTGGCCAAGTTGCCATCGCTAATTACGACGGCGAAAATCGAAAACAAAAGTGGGAACAAATATAGGATTTGACATATACAGCTTAAGACTCTGGAGCCTTAGACAAGGTGCAACATGAGAAAGATTAGGAAGTTCTTAAATTTCATTTTTGACCAAAATGGTTCTCCTAATGCTTTGGGCATTAAGGAAGCATGGAAATTATATTCCAAGTTCTTTATATTATTTTTTATTTTATTCAATAAGGAACAGTTACATAATATATATATATATATTAACTAATATACATATTATTTCAGGTTACATGAATGTCTTATTCTAGAAACATTTAAGCACTAACATCATACAACAACTATACACAACAATTAGAAAACTATATAGTTCTATATATTAATCAATCATAATAAAAACTCCCATCACAAAAAATAAATACATTACATAATATTCAGTTAATAATGAAATACTAAATATAACTAAACTTAAATTAATAACTAACAACATTTTACTTAATTATATAATTAAAGTAAACCCTTAAATCCATAAATGTACATATTATGTTTAAAATGGGTAACATTCATGTATAAGTAATCAGTAACTGCCATGGCGACGCGTTTCTCATTACTTCATGTATTATCTAAATACTAGCTGTTGCCCGCGGCTCCGCCCGCGTAAATATACTATCGGGTATCCCGCGGGAATACTGTACTTTTCCGGGATAAAAATTAGCTAAATTTATTAAATTAGATAAATAATTAGCAAATTACCAAATTTCATCAAAATCCGTTCGGTAGTTTTTGCGTGAAAGAGTAACAAACATCAATCCATCCTTATAAACTTTCACATTTATAATATTAGTAGTTAATAGAGGTCATGAATTATTATTCAATAATTAAAATAATTGTGTATAAAAATTCATGCTATTTCATTAAAGTTTAAAAGCGGAATCCTTATGGAAAAGTAATGCGAAAAAAATTATCCAACAGCTTTCAGGCATATTTTTATTTGACTGAATTGACACAGGTCAAGAATGTCCTTTAAATTTTCACGTTATTTCACTGTTTAAGTCTGTTTATTTACAAGTGATGTTTATTCATATTTTATATATCTAGGTCGAATGATTTAAATATTCGTCGGCGTGTACCATAACTTTACATAAATCACTTATTGCAATGTAATAATGTGTAAAATTTAACGCTACACGCAGGGGGCGTGTAGCGTTAAATTTAGATTGTGCTATAAAATAGATAATAATAATCAATTACATTAGTTGATTTGCAGAAAAAATATTTAAAACTAGTTGTCCCGACACGTTTCTTTGTCTTAACATTTTTATAAATCCCCCCTAGATTTCTCCAATATTTCTCTATATATACAAATATTTCAAGACCAAAATTAACCAAATCGGTCCAACAGTTCTCGTGTTTTAGCGAGATATTGGAATTGCAATCCATTTTTATGTATAAGAATAAGAAGATATTATGCCATACTTTGGCAGGATATACCACGGCGTCATAGAATACTGGTGTGTAATAACGCTTGCGTTGATTATGAGTGTACTGAAGGAGGTAAGGAACTCACCTCGGGTTCAAAGATATCATCACTTGCCATCTGGCGATTCGTGTGCTCGATTTTCTTTCCATACAGGAAATAATAAAATCTTCAAAATGGATTGCACTTTCTTTGTCTCGCTGAAACTTGAGAACGGCTGGCTAATTTTGATCTTTAAACAATTGTGGAAGTCCAGGGAAGGTTAAAACAGTGAGAAATATTGGAAAAAAAATGCGAGGAAAAAACTAGAAACTTAATTTAAATTAAACTGTTCGATAGCGGACACTCTGGTCTCCAGAGTCCAGTGTCACTAGACTGTCAAATATTGTAGGTGTGTTCAGTTTATCTGTTTAGTAGTTTAGTACCCCAGAGTAGGTTGCAGGTGTAGGTTGTCGGTGGTCTACCGTGGTGGACGGTGGTCCACCACGGTGGTGGTGGACCACCGTCGTGGGTTCGACTCCCGCATTGGAACAACAAAAAATGTTGTTTTCAAGTTTGCTTAGGACAATGCAGGCTGATCAATGATTGTCTGACAAGAAAGATGATCCGTCGGATGGGCATGTAAAAAGTCGGACCTGCGCCGGATCGTCGGATCTCTCGCCAGTCGTGTCGGTCATCCCACTGGGTTATGAGAGTAAAGGAGGAGAGAGTGCTCTTGTGTACTGCGCCCACACTTGGGCACTATAAAATTACTCTTGCGCAGTTGGCCTGGTTTCAATGAAACCGGCCCCTGTGTGATGATGAATGAACCGGAGGAAAGTTGATCCCTTAGAAACAGTTGCTTATATTCAAGGGTATATTCATTCACTCCTGAAAGTTTGGATACTGACTGGAAAACACTCGGTATATGTAGGCGGTACATATAGGTGTAGTAGTAGGTTTAGATGTTGGTTTAGTAGGTAGGTTATTAACCCCCGACAAAAAAGAGTGATGTTATAGGTTTGATGTGTCTGTTTGTGGCATCGTAGCTCCGAAACGGACGAACTGATTTCAAACTAGTTTTTGTTTGTTTGAAAACTGAAACTGATCGAAAATTTTTTTAGTATAATTCATCATCAGCAGCTCGCTCACAGCTTAACAGTTTGGGGGTTACTTAAATTTTTTAAATTTATTTATTCCAGTTCATAGATATTAAGACAAAACAACGTGTGTCGGGACAGCTAGTTATTATTAAAAGTATAACGGTGCTACGGTCAAGTCTATGATCAACATAACGGGCGCACCGTTACATAACAATGAAATGTAGCTGTATACATAAATGTGCTCGTGGCGGAAAAACACGATCACAATGCTTAATCAAGCGTGCCATCTCCGTGGGAAAATTATACTTAGCACTAACCTAACACTATAATTTTAAACCTTACTATCTAACACATAAGAGTGATAATAGATTTTATAACTACGTGTACGGACGTATTGGATTTTGAGTCTCATAACTTAGTGACAGAAGTTATAATTGATTGTGCTATAAAGGTAACGCTAAATTTACATACGATAAGAAATGCGATATGTGGTAATAGCACGTATGCTTTTAATTATCGTAATTATTATTTACACGAGTGTTGAGGTAGGTTCAGAGGAGACTGGTGATAATATCTCCGGAAATATAGTCGCCCGCGTAAATACAGTATCCCACGGGAACAGTGCACCAAATCGGGATAAAAATTGTAACCCTATGTGTTAATCCAGATCCTTAACTACTACCATACCAAATTTCATCAAAATCCGTTCAGTAGTTTTTGCTTAAAAGAGTAACGAACATCCATCCATCCTACAAACTTTAAAATCCTAGTAAATATTATAAATGTGAAAGCTTGTGAGGATGGATGGATGGATGGAGATAATCTGGTGAAAATTTAAGGTCAAATGTTATATATACCTACTTAATATATTTTTCGAACGAGAATCGAATACTGATCGCGCTCCTTGAATATTTAATGTTGTTTTGAAATATTTTGTATACACCCTGTGCAATGTAAATACATAATAGTGATAATAGTTTTTAATTTTATTTTATTATTATTATTAACATACATTTAATAGGTGTTGTAATTGTATTATAATGGGTGTGGCCTTATCTTATTATTCGTAATGAGTTTGTTGGTTTCTGCTCACGTACGATACTAATATTGTACTATGTCACACAACGACATAGTAGGGGAGGAGGGGGAAATTGGAGCCTACTAAGGAAAAAGTTCAATGTGAGCTAAATTTGTGGATATTTATGGAACTTAGTATTACAAATGAAATTCTTACTCATTTGACTATCATTTAATCACAGCATTAACGTTACATTATTCGTTATTTGGCCACAGTTAAACTTAAAATATAAAAACAGAATCGCTCTCATTACCCGACTTTGTGGGAAATGAGAGCCTATAAATTCCCATATGTGTAATGGGAGCTACTTAAATGAAATCAGTCTCAAAGTTTTCATATCAGTCAGTAATTCACTTAATCATATAAATTTTAATATTTAAACATAACAGTATAACATTGAAAGTATTAACTTTAAGGATCCAAGCAAAAAATGCAAATATAATCAGTCGGGCTGTCAGATCCAGAACATTCTTTATGTGCCCATTTACCGCAAGCTCTACAACGGTACCACATTTCCTTATTTTTTCCTGTGTCACAGCAAATAGAACACAACGTCTCTTCATCCGAATATTCTGACTCATCGTCACAAATAACCTCAACGTCTTCTTCAGACGTGTCAGTTTCATCCTCAAAAAGTTGTTTTGTTACTCTTCTTATTTTTTCTTTTATTTTAGTTGCCGTGTTTCGTTTTTTTCTATTTCCTGCTTTACTTTTTTTTTCTTTGTCCCTGGTTTCTTCCTTTTTCTTTGCAATCATTTTAGTTTTACTTTTTTTTTTCTAAACGTTTCTTCTCCTTCTCTTCAAAAACTTGTTTCATTGGTGTGCTCGACAAAATAACTGAATGTTGTTTTTGTCGAAAAGTCTTATTTTTGTTAGATATGTTGGGTAGTGGACTCACAACTGAAATAGAACATTCGCAAAATCATTTGACTTAGTTAAGTCTGTAAAAAATGACTGTTCTTGAACGTCAGTTGTTGTGGACGAGGTCTTGGAAGGATTGACAGAAGTTGGTCTCGGGAGTGCTTTAGCATTCAACATAAACGGAATATTAGTAGTGTTTATGTTTGGCGACAAGTCTGGCGTACTATTTGCTGTAGATGCCTCTTCTTGTAGCTCACTTAATAAAGAAGGACTTTCAGGGTGGCTAATATCAGGTAACTGCTCTTGTTCAACACTTTCCGTGTATTGGATCAGTGCAGAGTTATCCATTTCCAGCTTCTGTCGAATACCGCGAGATGTAGATGGAAGTGGTTCAAAGCTGCCAATATCATGAGATGTAGAAGGAAGTGGGTCAGAGTTGCCAGTAGCTGGCCATTGTGAAACGAGTCTCTGAGACGGAGCAACAGCACTTGAACTTGCGAGCATATTAATTTGGCTCTGATCTTCATCCACAGTAGCAAAATCGTCTTCTGAAAATATAGCAGGATTCATGGGGAAAATGCTCGTGGCTTTGAACCCAGAGATTCCTTTGTCTAAACTTGCTACTCTAGCATAAGCTTTTTTGAACAATCCTGCAATATCATAGGGTGTAATTTTAACCGTATTTCTGGATTTCATATACATTTCGCATTCTTTGTTGTAGGCTCTCTTAAACGGCCCAAAAAAAGTCACATCCAAAGGCTGTAACCGATGTGATGAATGCGGTGGAATAGAAAGCATTACGACATGGTTAGCTTTAGCTACTTCCCAAGCTTCCAAAGTACAATGGCTGTTATGGTTGTCTATAATCAGTAAAACTGGTTGTTCAGCAGTGGGTTTTGAGTACTCAATAAAGTGTCGTAGCCATTTAATGAATATGCTTTCATTTGTCCAACCATTATGAGAACATGTATAAACAGCTCCTAGTGGACCGTTCTTTTCTAGCTGCGGTGAGTGACGCTTTCGAGGGAAGATAAAAAGAGGCGGAATAAAAGACCCTGAAGCACTCATAGCACAGATAGCCGTGACGTTTTTACCTCTTTCCCATGATGTGACTGATCCAATACGTTTTTGTCCCTTAGGTGCTATAATTTTTTCAGTTTCCTGGACCGTCGTTACGCCAGTCTCATCCATATTGTAAATATGAGACGGCTGAAAGTGAAACTTTGTCATGACATTTTCCAGATTTCCAAAGAATCGATCCACTTCCACTTTATTGAATCCGAGTATCCTATTGATGCTTGTCGCTTCTGGCTTTCTAATACTGAGATCAGGGTGTCGTTGGAAAAAGGCCACTAGAAAGTCCCTACCCGCAGACTTCTTAGCTTCATTAAATCGATCTGCGACACCAAATTTTTCAGCCATGGCGTAACATACCTTACAAAACTGAGCTTTCGTCAGTCTGTAAAATTTATTGCACATTTTACGAAGATGCTCAGCCAGAATGGCTTCTTGTTCCTCAGTGAACACAGGGGGCCTTCCTAATTTTGGAGGACATTTATAGCTTGTATCGTCTGCTTTAGCTAGTCTAAACCTCTCTTTTAAAGTGCTGTAGGGTATTCCGGTCTCTTAAGATACCTTGTATACGGATGTATTATCACTTTGGAGTATTTTGATTGCATTTTGTAAAGTTTCCACGGTCGAAGAAGCTTTCGTAGTGGTGCGTTCCCTTTTTCTTGGCATTTCTGCACCTGAAAAAAAAATTTCAGCACAGCCTTTCATAAAATAACAAATATTATATAACATCATGATTAATATTATTCATTAGTCACATACAGTCTGTCAAGAAAGTGAAGAAATTAAAATGTGGCAACATTGTAGTGTCCCTTTCAAATCAATCTAATAAAAAAGGGATGACACTACGATGTTGCCACTTTTTAATTTCTTCACTTTCTTGACAGACTGTAAGATAGATCATTAAGATACAGTTCGACAAGGCTTTAAATGAATGTGTCAATGATGTCAATTATAGGCGCTGTTGGTAAAGGAGAACTGTCAAACACATGTCAAAAATGACGTTTTTGTATGATAGAAGCATTTAGTTCCATTTCTCGCCACGTTCATATAAAGCCTTGTCGGACTGTAATAGGTACAATTTAATATATTATATTAATGATAGTTGTAGGTATGGGGAGACATATTATCCTAAAGTGCATAATATGGGGCAATTGGAGCTACAAAGTAAGGGTAATTAGAGCCTAGGCTCTGATTACCCGTGACTATTGCGCTCTGATTACCCGACTACCACCATTTTGAAAAGAAATAAAATAATATACTGAATCTAGCTTGTAACCAAATTGTACTCACTGATACTCAAAATTAAAAGCATTAGTTATAAAATAATACAGTATTGATTGTAACAAACGTAAAACTTCATACATACCTGGGTCGATGAAATTTCGTAAATTTTACAAGCGTGTAGCACAAAATCGACAACCGCTCGCGGTCACACAACGCGCGGCACTGGCGACTCTGGCGCCACGGGGAAACACAATCGCAGTGTATCGATTCCGCCCGAGTCGCAACCGAGTGAATACGAGATATAGTTTTGTCTCTATTTGCACCGCTCCCATTACCCTCTAGCTCTCATTACCCTCTGTTCCCCTATCAACTAACTATTAGCACCTATGTGACATAGAATATGCAGCATATCGCTGACATTTGTTGTTTGTGCGCAATTAAAATAATATAGCATTGCCTGCTATGAAATAGATAAAGAATACGAAAATAGTTTTATATTCGTTCAAGTTTAATCCAATAGTTAGAATACATAAAAATAAATAAAATTTAACAGCTGTTCACATAATGTATATGAAAGTATATACGGTACTTACAATAATAAATCAAATTTTATAATTTTTGTTTGTCTTTTTGTTCCGGCTAATCTTTCTAAACGGCTGGATTTTCACGGGACTTTCACTGGCAGATGTTGTAAGGTATAACATAGGCTATTTTTATCTTGGGGTACCTTTAAAAAAAATGGGTTCCGTATCTGTTAGTTCTATGCTAATGAAGTTGCCGGTGCCAGCTAGTAAATTAATAAAAGTAACAAACTTTTTGACCTTTCCATTTGCGATTGACAGATTATTGATTAAAATTTCTCCAAATACGTTCATGACGGATTTATGAAACGGACGTGGCCTTTTTAACCCGACTTCCAAAAGAAGGAGGTTATAAAATCTGTGGGTGATCTAAAGGCCATTCACGTGAATGGCCTTTAGATCACCCACAGATTTAGTTCAAAAACTGCGCCACTGTGTAGGTTTAGCACGTTCAATTGATTCTACGATAAAACTAATGACTACATTGTTTATACTTCTCCTTAAGCAATAGGTACTATCTTAAGGAGCCGCCGATTAGAGAGCCGGAAATATTGCAATATAGAAAATTCAAGGCATTGAAAATAGAACTATGGACTTATACGATAGAGTTGAAAATCGAACACATGTGTGTCGAGTTGACACTCGTATCGATTTTCAGTTTAATTGTATAAGCGCAGAGTTGTGTTTTCAGTGCTCTGATATTTTACCGGCCTTACGGATTCCGGACAATATAGTCCCGGCCTAAGGTTTAAGTTTATCTTTGCTTAATGTTGACGTTAATTCATTATAATAATGAAATAGCTAATCATAGAGCTTGAGTTGGTGATTTGCAATCATATTGCATTGCAATCATTTATTAAATTGCAAATCACCAACTCACGTAGGTGCCAACTGCTAGAATTGCTAATAGTTGAAAGGTGTCGACCTGCTCAGTGCTGCTTATGAAATAGGCGTGGGACTCGGTACTAATTTCAACAGTGTACTGGTATTTAGTTATTACTAGTTACTACTTAGGCCTTTTCATCCGTTATTGGATGATTTATACACTATACAGTATTCTCCAAGCGAAGTAACCACTCTTGAAATATTGTAGTGCCTGGGACAGTTGGTTTTTTAAATGTCGTATGGTTGGCCAAGCACATACGGCGTTCTTCCAACACAGCCAGCCCAGTCCGGAGGAATGACTGGTCAATACGTCTGGGGCCAACCATGTGCGGGTTTCCTCACGGTGTTTTCCTTCACCGTTAGAGCGTCCGTATAATTTACTTGAGATCTGAACAAGTCTCATTGGTACTCGCCACAACCTGGGAATCGAACCTGCACTCTCTCGAGTGCGAATCAAACTGTCTACGCACTAGGCCACGGAGCTCTTTCATATTACGGAGGTATTTAGTACAAGTGTACTAATACATAAATGTACGATATCCTACTGCTATTATAATTAATGTTTGTGAGGATGGATAGATGGATGTTTATTACTCCTTCACGCAAAAACGGTAAATATTTTTTATCCCAAAATAGTGCAGTTTTCCTGTGGGATTTATATTTACGCGGGCGAAGCCGCAAGCAAAAGCTAGTAGTAGTAATATTATGTATTTTAACTGTATGAGAGCCAGTAAAGTAACCTATATGTTAATACAGAGCCTAAACTTCTACCATACCAAATTTCATCAAAATCAGTTCAATGGGTTTTGCGTGAAAGAGTCACAAATGTCCATCCATCCATTCATTCTCACAAACTTTATAATTTACTAGTTTTTACCTGCTGCTCTGCCCACGTGAATATAGTACCAATTACATGTGAACACTGCACTTTTTCGGAATAAAAGTAGCCTGTGTGTTAATTGACAATTCCACAATCTAAACGACTACCGTTCCGCATCAAAATTCGTTCAGTAGTTTTCTCGTGAAAGAGTCACAAACGTAAATCCATCCATCCGTCCATCCTCACAAACATTCACATTTATAATAGTAGTAGGATGCAGACGTATCACCTAGTGGTAAGCGCTTGCCGCCGCCCACCACCCACACACCATAGCAGTTACAAGCGCATTGCCTGCCTTTTAAACCAAAAAAATCCTCACTCACTCGGCGAAACACAATGCAAGGCATTATTTCACGCCAGTTTTCGATGTGGCGATAGTATCTGTCCGGCCGAGCCACTCCATCGTTTATTACTTTCAATTAGAAAACTGGTAATCGACTTTTTTGTCGACGGTAGGTACTTTCTCATATATCCAGGTATTTAGCTAGTCCAGAATGCACTTTCTGATATTAGAATCTAGTTGGTATTTAGTCTGGTAATTGGCTGTTTAACCACACCATATTAGCACATGCCAGTAGCACATGGTTCTATGCCATGTTTAGCCCTACTGTGTAGAGTATTTGTCGGTAATATATTGCATTGCGTAGAAGTTTTGTTGAATGAAAGCGGTTTATGAAAATCTTGTTAAAGTATATATCATATCATCCTTAACATGACCACCGCGTAGAAATGAGCTCTTTCTAGGTAAGTATAGTTCGTAGCAAAATCTTTAACGAGACAATCTTGTATATATATAATCGGTTTCTCGAAAACGGCTGCAAGTATTACCATGAAATTCAGTATGCAGGGAGTTTTGGGGGAGAAAATTCGATCTAGCTTGGTCGTATCCCGGAGAAACTGCGGATTTTTAGCTATATAGTTATGTTTTTCCTTTCGTCGTGCAACAATACATTAATAATTTCGAATTTATTATGCCAGTCCGATTGGCAGTTTGATACGCGTATGTATAGCTCGAAAATTTTGAATGTAGTGGGTTCGAATCGTTATCAGATAAATATTTTTGTGATTCATTTTTTTTTTTTGTAATGTATCAAAACTCCGTGCAAAGCGCGGTTACCCAGGTTACGGCAGGTACAGGTTCTTAATACAAAGGCAGCAAGGTCGTCAAAAGAAGTCAACATTTCTTGTCAGCTTTGTTTTATTGTCTACTTTTGACAATAGAGAATAAATTTTGACATAAATATTTTTATATTATCCTTACTTATTATTGCAGCCCCTTCAAGCATCGTCGAGTCGCGTCTCGGTGTGTGAACAGACCCGATACATAATTTTGCATAAAATAATTTAGAGGAATTATATCTGCCGAATCTCGATGCCAATAGTACATAGAACCACCAATACTACATTTTATGTGGTTTGCGTATAAAATATAGATGCTAATCCACAATTAACCTTATTAGGTGAAAAATACAACGGGGTCAATCTGAAGGTGTAACCGATTACTTTCCTCGTGACTAGCTGTAGTGTAGGTTGTCGTGAGCTAACAATGAGTCAGCTGGCACCTGTTGCTATGTCATCTTGACGATGCAAGGCTGTTGAAAAATATGGCACGAATAGTTGACAAAAGACAAGAGTTATAAGGTGAAAGCACCAATTATCACCACTTTAATAGTTAGTCCTAATTTAACCCAATCTTTTACGGAGGTAATTTAAAAATACTTTTTCACCCATAATAACGAGCTCTCTATGTCCATTACCATATTTAATAAATTAGGTACTGATTTTCTTCGTCCACATTTATAAAAACAAGTGGTACTAAAAATGACCCTGTCAAAGTTTATTAGCACCATCATCACCAATTAATAGCACCGGGCTACCCGATAATCAGCACTGTGATAGTGGTAATGAAATTAGGTAGGTAATGTGAAATTAAATTAAATACCATTTATTTCAGGCTGGATACGCCTAAATAAAACAATGTTCAGAGCATAATCTCTTTTTTATACCAAGCCTGATGATGAAAGTATAGGTAGGTCCTATAGTCTATAGAAGTGGTCGGTCATATTTAAACCGTTTCCACCCCAAATGGTTGAAATAGGATCTCCTATTTTAACCATTTGGGGTGGAAACGGTTTAGCTAACCCCACTAAGGTTTATCATATTTGGGCCGTTTGAGGTTCTCGTTTTGAAAACTTGTATTTCTTGTAAGTGTCGTAAGTAAAAATATCCATCCATCTCCAACTACAATATAGTTAAGTTATATTTCAGTTGTAGTCAATGCACTTTATAATTTTAAACTCATCTTGCCAGAACACAGACACCATAATATCATACTACCCTTGAGTATACGTTAAAACCAATCTTCACGCCTCATTTAAGTAAAGATGGTTAACTACAACCGGAATAAGGAGAGGGGCTATTGATTATGTTTCGCTTTCTTTAACTAAATAACAAAAAAAAAACTTTCTAAATAGTGTCGCGGCAACTGAAGCGGCAAGGCGATTTTGTTCGCATTAAAATCTCATTTTGATTTTCGTGTGAAAATTGCTGTGAAATTGCGACAGAAATTGATTTATGTAATTTCAGATTATTATTGAAATGCTGATATAATTTACGTAGGTACGTAAATACACATTACACGCCATCGAAAAATGTACGTCTATAATAATTATTTTGTTGCTTTTAAGTGTAAATAAACGGCGAAGAAATTGAAAGAATATATTTAATCCTAAATATGTTACTATTATAAATGTGAAAGATTTGTGAGAATGGATGGATTGATTTTTGGTACTCTTTCACTCAAAAACTACTAAATGGATTTTGGTGAAATTTGATATGGTAGTAGATTAGGCTGTAGATTAAACTTTTTATCCGGAAATGAACAATGTTCCCGTGGGACACTTTAAAGCTAGTAATTTATATATCTATATATGATTAGTACTCGTGACTTTACCAGTAAGGCTGGGACTATATGATCCGGATTCCGGTAGGCCGTAGTAAATTCTGAGCACTGAAAATAGAACTCTGCGCTAATACAATATAGTTGAAAATCGAACACATGAATATCGAGTCAACTGTCAATGTCTTATAATATGACAGCTCGACACTCGAAACTTCAATTTTCAACTCTATTGTATTAGCGCAGAGTTCTATTTTCTGTGCTCTAAACTTTCACCAGCGTTCTGGATTCCGTAGCATATAGTACCAGCTTAATTCTAGTTCTTTGATTAATTAGTACGGTGATACATAAACGAGGTTCAAAGTGTCATAGATTACGAAACTTTACCATGGCACTGTATTATCGTGGTGTGGAACCGTCTATGATCCGTGCAGACCCAATTTAATCCAAACGTAAGCAAACAAACAATAGCGCCCTATAATGCTACAAATTTAAATGTCAAATAATTACAGTGCTGTAAAGAAATAAAATGACACATTAATTTATCTATAGTAATATTATAAGGAGGAAAGGATTGTTTGTATGTTTGTTTATTTGCATCGAATAGGCTCCGAAACTACTGTGCTGATTTTAATGAAATTTCGTACAGATATAGATTAGACCACGGTGAAGGACATGGACATACTTTTTATCGTGGCAAAATGTACGATTCCTGCGATATTTCCTTTAGCTTAAATGAATTAAGTAAGATTAAATGTTTGCGTTTTGTATTAGTAGGTTGATTCTGATATTTAAATCTTACAATAGTACAGTTTCGATTCAGTCTCGATATGTTAAAATAGCAAAATGGTTCTCATAAACGTCAAACGCGTTTTGATTGTTCCAAACTACAAAAATCATTTTATGATATCAAGAAGAGTCATTCCAAGCACGTACGAATTTGGTCCGGAGCAGACACGGATTTAAAGTAAATCTCTGGCAAAAAACGATTATTTATTTATTTATATTTAAATTGAAGTCTAAGTTAAATACGAGAATCGGGCTTATGAACAGAGTATGGTCACTTGTTCTCCCAGCTACGGTCAGTTAAGTTAAAAAGCGTCCAGTAACATGTTCCCGTTACGTGATAACTCATTGACAAACAGGTTCGCGCGCACGTGAACCTTAACGTTACTGTAGTGGCGTGCTAAGAGCTAACAAACATACAAACAAACATTTCCTCTGTACAATTTATTTTCTTTTTAGTATAGATAAGTGTACAATGTGCATTATTTATGAGGGGTGGCTAACACGGAGTATATACTATTACTATTATAAATGTGAAAATTTGTGTGAATGGATGGATCCATGGATGTTTGTAACTCTGTTACGCAAAAACTACTGAATGATGTTATGAAATTTACTACGGTAGTAGTTTAAACTTTAAAGTGTTCCCGTGGGATACTGTATTTATGCGGGCGGAGCCGCGGTCAAAAGCCGGTGTACTTATAAACTGTGGTGGGCCAATATAATTGAGGGGATGCCAAAAATAGGTCGTCTTACCCTATTCTTATCGAATTATCTTATTTTGAAGTTAAAATTTCATTCCAGATTCAGTGTAGTGTTCTAGCCATGTATCTAAAGCGGTAAAGGTTAATCTCGCATTCGAGGATGCTCTGAATCATAAGATTCAGAGATTTTTTTGGAATTTAGTAGTAAGCCTATTTAGGGATAGACCCATAGACGTATATATTATAGACGAGGCATGTCGAGGCAGAAACTGTCTCCACTTAAATGGCCGCATTATTGGGGCCGTTTTTACATTTAAGTTATGGTGAAAACCAAGATGGTGTAACTTTTTCTACTATGAAGATTTGTTCTGTCAAATGTACGTCAAGCCCATCCTTAGTTTTGAAATCTTTGGATAGACTTCAATAGGCTTATTATTAAAGATTAGACTTATTTTTGTGTCGCATCTTATAGATTTAATACCTGATTCTAGAGGTCGTCCAGTGGCCGAAGTTCGACCATCATTTATATTTAAATTTTTAACCGACTTCCAAAAATAGAGGCGGTTATTAAGTTTCAACTTCATTAGGGTTCCCTTGCCTCTTAGATACGCAAAAATATATGTTAATGTTGTCTATATGGAATACGAAAGTAAGATTAAAAAATTTGTCAAACCAACACCTACTGTACAGACCTACTGTACAGGTTTTGTGAGTTATTAATCTGAGGTAGTATGTTAATTTTTATTTTTTTTTGTATTTCTAAGCATTATTCAAATAAAATATTAGCTTTCTGCACAGTGCACACCTTCCTCGACATAAACTTTTTATTTATTAACTGTGCCAAATTTCATACTCCTCCGTTTGCATAAAAAAGTTGTAACAAGGTGTAGGAAGTTGAAGCGTCGCGTACAAATGATTATAAACAAAAATTAACATGTCTGTTGTGGCCGGCCGAAAGATGCAAGTCTTCGTAAAGGAGGAGGAGTATTGTTTTATATGAAGCTCCATAAAGAAAACTCCTATTAGTGTAAAACATCGTCCTTTGACATTACGCGAGTATTTAGTTACCGGGTCCCAGTAATTGATACAATGAGAAAGCGGTTATTTTTTTTGGCTTCAACCAAGAGGGGTGGCCAAATGCTGTATCTCTTGTTTCATTTATAAGATGACTAGATGTCGCTCGCGACTTTGTGCGCGCAGAAGGAAATTCCGCGGAAATTTAAAACTAGCCGCATTTAAAACTAGCCTATGCTCTTCCCCGTGGTACACTCTATATCTGAGCCAAATATCATCAAAATCAGTCCAGTAATTTCGGAGCCTATGCGAAACAAACAAACAAATCTTTCCTCCTTACTATCAGTATAGAGCATAGATATAAATAAAGTCATGTTGACGCGTGTCAAATGATTTGAATATAGAGTCCTATTCAAAAAACACAAAAACTACAAGGCACTAGATCTAATCTGATCTGTAAAATCAGTTTATGTGGACTGGATCGGGACTGTATGCAGGATTCATTTAGTAGAATCGACATTCTAGTGTTAAAATTGGTACTCTACTAACTACAATGTGTTCACTACAACGAAGTTTCCATCGAATATTGAATTTCCATTTCTATACTTCCGGAGAGATATAATTGTATGTTTATTTGTTCGCATTGATTAGGCTGCGAAACTATTGGACCGATTTTGATGAAAGTTGGCATAGATGAGGAGACGCTACTATAATAAACAAAGGACATAGGCTACTTTTTATCGCGGCCAAGTGTCCTAGGCGCACCGCAGCCACACCACACCCAGTATTTATACCGGGGCGGTTAGTTCATAACAGAACATCGACATTTGGTCGGTAGCACGACGGAACGACAAGTAGCTACAGCTATTTTTTATTTTTTTTTCCGTCCTCCTAACATTATCAGAGCTTGTTATTTTCTTTTTTAGTCTTTTTCTCTTTTTAATTCTTTTTCTATTTTCTTTTTTTAATGGTCTTACATCTACTTTTACAATTTTTCTTATCTCATTATATACATTCTTTGTAGTGAAGTACCAGGTACATGTCAAAAATATAAAGAGCAATATGTAAAAAATCTAAGATGTAAAAAGCAATTGCTTAAAAACCAATAAAATTTCAATAAAAATACAATAATATCCAATAAAATTTACTAATATAATGTAATTCAATATGTCACTGATAAAAGATACTAAAAAAGATAAAACTACGGCACACACATTCAATTTAACCCTACTATACAGTCTAATCCTACATCTAGAGCCTACACTAATATCACACAAGTTTATCACAGTTTTTCTTATTTACTACTCCCACTATCTTCTTGCAAAAAGCCAGGAAGATATCCCTCTTTTTCCCCCCCAGGATGGAAGGCAGATTCTCACCCGTCATAGATGTGCCCAATTTCTGTTCAATATCATATCTATTGCTAGCAAAAATTGGGCACTCCAGTAACTGGTGAGGAACCGTCTCCTCATCTCCCGGCTGACACGAACACGACGGATCCTCCTTCAGCTTGAATCTGTTCAAGTAGAAGGCGAATCCGCCGTGTCCGGTCAGGATCACAGATCCACACCGCACACGGTGTGGTGTGTTAAGTAGCCACAGTTTGGCCACATTTTGTCGCTTCGGTGTGGTGGTGTGGATTTTGTACGCGTGGGACAAATATTTCAAAACTCAAGATAGGCTATGACGGACATTTGACCGGACAAATCTTTATACATTAAAATTTATGCCATCTTGGTTTTCACCATACTTCAAATGTCAGCCATCTTGTTTTCACCATACTTCAAATTTAAAAAGTGGGGCCATTTAACTGGATACACTTTTTGACTCAGCATGCCTCGTCTATAATATGACCTCGTCTATGGTGTGGGAACACCCTTAGGCTGGGACTATATGATCTGGAACCCGGAAGGCCGGGTAATATATCAGAGCATTGAAAATCGAAGTGTCGAGTGTCGAGCTGTCATATATGTTGCGTGTTCAATTTTCAGCTCTATTGTATTAGCTCAGAGCTCTATGTTCAGTTCTCTGAATTTTCCCCGGCCTCCTGGATTCCGGATCGTATAGTCCCAGCCCTAGCGTCTACATCTATTTGACATTTTGTTGCATCCATGTCAGTCTCTACCTCGTTAATGTAAACTCCGGCAGTAATTTTAGGCTGTACAATGCAATGCACCTGTATACATTAACCCATTTCGGACCGGTTCGGCGTTTTACTTGCGCTCGACCGCGCACTTGCGACATGTCCTTACTTGGGCATATAGTTTGATACACTTTTCATGTAAAATTAGCCGGTGCCCGCGACTTCGTCCGCACAAAAGGAAATCCTGCGGGAACCATGCATTTTTCCGCGATGCAAATAGCCTATGTCCATCCCCGTGGTTCACTCTAAAGATATCTCTGCCAAATTTAATGAAAATCGGTCTCCTATTCGATGCAAACAAACAAATCTTTCCTGTTTATAAATTTATACTTAGTAAAGATTTATTTCAGATATTTTTTTTTTGTTAATCAAAATTTTTGTTCTTTATATTCATAATTTTATTATTTGTTTCAGGTATGTACAACATCATCATGTTGCGCTTACAGTCCACGTTCAACGTCTTTGGTAAAAGATTGTTGTTATTTTTTTTTGGGAACACTTTTCTTTTGAGGAAACAATATAGTTTAAGGTGCAGTTTTGAGTGTAAAAGTATTTTTTTTAAACGTCAGATCATATTGTTCTCTCATCTATCTTTAGTTTCAGAAATTTTTTGTACATTAACAACATGACATTGCATGAAGCGACCTAGTGGGTGTGCTCGCGTAGTTACGTCTGTTTACGAGTAAGGTCATGGAGCAACGGACCGGCGCTCATTATCATATTAAATCAGATACATCTTTTTAGGGTTCCGTAATAATCAAGGAACCCTTATAGTTTCGCTCTGTCAGTCCGTCTGTCTGTCTGTCTGTCTGTCCGCGCTTCTAGCTTCTGTAATTATGAATATGAATGGATGAAATTTGGTATAGTTATTGACTGTGTATAGATCTCAATTTTTGCATCATAAAATAATAATAATTTTATATTTTAGGGGTGGCTCTCCATACATGTGAAGTGAGAATGAGACTTGAAATTTTCCATGCTAATAGATCATGTTAAGAACTCTTTAGGAAAATTATTTTGAACGAAATCGAACAGTAACTTTTGAAGTAATTTGAAAAAAATATATTACGCGATTATAGTTACGGAACCCTCCTTAGACATGTCCTGACATGCTCTTGGTTAGGTTTTGGAACGAAGTTCCTTATGGGGCGATGCGGAGGGGTACCCTTAGCCGGGAAAAAAACGTCCGTAACCGATATTTATGTATAGTCTTTATTATTTTCTTTAGACCTCGAATAGAACTTAAAATTAATATTTTTATAATGAGGAACTTCGTTCCTATCCGGTGTCCCACGACACCACACGGCTTTTTTCCATTATGTCTTTGTGTAACGGGACAATACAGTTAGTATTACAGAAAATACAGTAGTTATATATTTTATGATTTCTGTGTTGTTTTTTTTGATAAAAGCATGACTGGGAAAAGTATCGTTTCGCACACATATATTGTATTTCTTGTACTAATATTATGTACCTAAAATCTGCTCGTATCGTAGTTTAGTTTTACATGGAAAATTAAAAAACGTACCTAAGGGTCTGTTCACACTGCGACGATACGCCACGCTGCATTTTTAAGATAGCTATTCAAAATTGAACTTTATTCACTACACAAAAGAAACGCGTTTCATAAAATCTACACTGCGCATGCGCTGTGCGGCGCGGTACAACCTGGCAATTGAACTCGGACAATGGAACGTTTGTATTCTTGTGTAATGAATAAAGTTCAATTACGAATAGCTATCTTAGAAGTGCAGTGCCTTATTTTGTATTTCTACTTACACCTTATTTTGTAGTGAGGATGTTAAATTATAAATCAATATACCAGCGAACCGACAGACGATACTACTTCTATTACTAATTAAAATACAATTGATTAGCTATTCAATGTCGCTGTCTTTGTCTGTGTAGTGTCATTTCCAACAAATCAGAAGACAGCAACATTGTGCTAATCAGTTGTGTAAATATTTTTAGTAGTAAGGAGATATATGTGTAAGTTTGTGGGGATGAATGGATGGATGGATCTCTATCATGCAAAAACCACTGAACGGAGTTTAAGAATTTTGGTATGGTAGTAGTTTAGGCCCTGGATTATTACACATAGGCTACTTTTTACCCCGAAGAGGCACAGTGTTCCGCTAGTTTGGTAGTAATGATGGCTCTTTGTACAATGTCGACAAAGTTCCTGATCGACCAGTTTCTGAGCATTTTCCTCAAACGCCTCAAAATATTTAAAACACAAAGGAAGTGACCGCATCGACTGCAGACGTGATTGAAGTACGTATTTACACGTGAGTACGTGTACGTGCGCACGATTCAACGGCGCTGTTAAGTGATTTTCATCTTATGCCTGGTGGAGCGGCAACTTGTTCGATAATACCTACATACATATTTCCCTATAAACAAGGTAATGTACACGCAGGTTGCACCGTGCACGCCGCAAATTGCATCAGAGCGTCCGGGCGCGCGCTTCCGCTCCGGCGGGAAACCAACTTGCGCCAAATTAATGGCGGACGTGCTGTTTTTTTTTTATCTTTATTGCTTGTTAGCAAAAGAAAATGCGTTGGCACTGGCTGGTAATGCTTTGTAATGTTTTATGTGTTAAGGCGGATATAACCACTTACAACTGTTTTGCATAGTTTAATTAGCAAAATATATCTACGAATATGAACACATAATATTATGTAATTTTGTATCCCTACACAAATCTATATCCCGTTCCCGAGGGACGTAGAAATGGATTGCAATTCCAATGTCTCGCTAACTCGAGAACGGCTTGACCGATTTGGCTAACTTTGGTATTGAAATAATTGTGGAAGTTCAGGGACGGTTTAAATGGTGAGAAATATTGGAAAAGCTGTAGGTTGTAGCAGTAGGTGTAGGACTAGGACCTAGGTTGCATTGTAGGTGTAGTTATTTATTCATTCCAGTCCATATTTAAGACAAAACAAAGTGTGTCGGGACAGCTAGTAGGTATATATAAAAGAAAGTCGTGTTAGTTACACTATTTATAAATCAAGAACGGCTGAACCGATATGGATGAAAATTGGTGGGGAGATAGCTTAGAAACAGGAAACGGATACTTAAGTGCCCCGCCGAGTCTGTCTGTCTGTATGTTCGCAATAATCTCGGATTTTAACGCCGTTTACATGTACCGTCCTTAGGAAGGTTTAGGTCGATAATAATTCGTTAATGTTTCGTGGAAATTGTTTGATTTATGACGATAATTGTTGAAGTTGTCGGAAAAAATCTAGCCGTCTGGGAACTTTTATCGAAAACGCTGGCTTACCTAACCCGTTAGAGATAAATAACAAAACAATGTATAGTTGGATTGTTTCTCTTTTATAGGCTACAAAAAAGTCCACGATGGCATAGATATGTCTATCTTTAAGGATAGGTTACATACCCATTCTAAGTATAAAAAAAATGATCAGAAATAATGTGGTATTTTCAGAAGCTATTTAGACGGATACAATAATACCTAATACTTATCTAGGAGATATCTTAAAATTAAAAAGTACGTGTGAAAATTTATTATAAAGTATATACTTTTACTCTGTGCTACTACTATATTGCAGGTATATTTGCTAAAGGAGTTTTTTGCCACGATCACTCTCCCACGCGAGCGAAGCTGCGGGCAAAAGCTAGTTATTATATAAAAGGAGATGGGGGACTGGCTGACTCACTGCACTGAAGTATAGACGCTCGCACAGCCGTAACCGCTAATGGAAGTAACGTGAAACTTGGACTGTTGTTTTAATTTAGGTACAATGTAGACGCGCAGGAGGGGTTTTAAAAAATTCTACCCTTAAAGGGGTGAAATAGGGGTTGAAAGTTTTGTATGGAAAATCTTTAATTCTGCACTGATTTGGATGAAAATTGAGATTCATGCTCTTAAATACATTTAATTAAATACGAGTTTCAGGGTTTATTAAAATTCACCCTTCGAGGGTGTAAAATAAGGGTTGAAGATTTGTATAAAAAATTTTTTAAGTATGCCCTGATTTCGATGAAATTGATTATCCGAGTTAATAAATAAAAAATATTGAGTATATATTTTATACTTTTTAAAAATTTGTCCCTAAAGGGGTGAAATGGGGGTCCAAAGTTCGCATAGTGAAATATCAACAGCTGGTCCGGATTGCGTTGAATTTTGCCATGCAGATAGTTATAATGACGAAGAAATCCGTTGAAAATTATTTTTCGCATTATATGCCACGGGAGTGCAACGGGGATCCAAGCGGACGAAGTCGCGCGCAAAAGCTAGTTGTTCATAAAGTTACTCATTTTATATCAAAATAGCCTCTGTGATATATTAAAATTAATTTGTAACAATATTGCAATAAACGGAACCTTTCAGAGGAAAATAATCGTACAGCTTAACACGACGCGATGCGTAATGTTGCCACTCCGCCGTCCGTCACGTACTCGATACAAATTAAATTTCATGTCAAATATGTTGCTATCGTATCTGATATACACCCCAAATTTTCCAATTAATGTAATCATACGTCACTACATCAACGTTCTCTTTTTGTTTGCGTTGTTAAAATCAGATACGTTGATTTTCGTTCTAAAAATCAGATACGTCGATTTGCGTTCTAAAAATCAGATACGTCGATTTGCGTTCTAAAAATTAAATACGTCGATTTGCGTTCTAAAATTCAGATACGTCGATTTGCGTTCTAAAATTCAGATACGTTGATTTGCGTTCTAAAAATCAGATACGTCGTTTTACGTCTACTTTTTGTTTTTCGTCCGATTTTACCACATTTTAAATCCAGATTAGACGAAACCAAACCAGACTTAATCAAATAGAACGTCTGCGGCGGCTTGTGCAAAATCTCAGGTGGAGGCTGGAGCCTTGAGACGATAATAAAGAGGCCCTTGATGGCTTGAGGCAGGCGTGAGAGTTTTAGATTAAAAATGGCGTCGCGACGGTTTTTCGAGATGGCTGGCTAGTGGCTACTAAATGTGACAAACTTTAATGTTGGAAACTTAAATCTGAGAGCGCGGCAGCGGTCTCGTCAAGTCTACGTACAGATCTTTTCCCGAACCATTTCGTGGCTTTTTCGTGGCACCATATTAAACATTATTTTATTTTACTTAACAAATATTTCCTACTGCCTCTCACCCTTTAATAGATGCTCGTAGGTACTGAATTTTACCAAATATTCTAATTGCGAATGTGAGTTTCTTATTTAATACTTATAATATCTTCAGTAAAGCATTGAGCTTTACAATGAGGACAAGTCAGATAGCTTATTTGCTTGTTTTATCTCTGTCGATTATGAGAAAATTTAACATGCAGGGAAATAATTAAAATTTGAATTTATTATTTATTATTATTATATATTAAAATTTGAATTTATTATTTTTAAAAATGTCAAAATTTTTAATTATTTTTATTTAAGTCTCTTAAACTCGACTCCATCATATCAACAAATTCAGTACCCACTTTTTATGTGCTTACGATTCTTTTTTTACATTATTATAATTATAATGTCGTGTGCATATTCTATATCCCAATTAATAGTCTATAGTCGTGTCTAGGAGATAAAATAAAGGAAATAAACAAGCAATAGGGGGTTGCAACCTTTGGATAAAATTGAAAAAAAACTGTTTTGCCACTTCATCATAGACTTGAATAATAAATCTGTTGAGTTATCTATCTACCGGTAACTATTTGTTAAAAACGTCGTCATTCAATCATTTGCGGGTTTATTGCGATACAAATGTGACGAAACCGGCCGTTAGTAGTTTCCAATGACACAAATGTTACTTTTAGTTATTTGAATTTAGATTTCTTTTCATTTTCACAGATCATTGTGCACATAATTTATTCTCTCATCCGGTTTTTTATTATAGTAATATTTTCATTTATTCCGCTCTATTGTTATGCGGAGCTTCAGTGTAAAGAGCAAGGCGTCGTCACGTGTAGACGGGTTGAAGGTACGCAGCCAAGCCTTTACAAAACTTTTCACTGCTTTGTTTGTTCCTTGTATTTTACTTTTTTCCCCTTGCAAGTTAGTGTCAGAGTTTTTTAATTAGGCATAAGTCCGATACTATTTTGTCCGGAATCCGGAAGGCCGGAGAAAATTCGGAGCACTGAAAATAGAACTCTGCTGTCCCGGCCTAAACCCCCGACGTGTCGTAGCTTCCAAACGGATGGACCGATTTTGATCTGGTTATTTTGTTTGAAAGCTGAGGTGTCGAGAGTGTTCGTAGCTATAACTCATCATTATCAGCTCGCTCACTGCTTGACAATGACGGGCGTTACATACATTTTTTAATTTTGTATTATCTATCGTAACGGAACGAATGATATAATATTATAAGTTAACTGTTGTAACATACTTTGATAGTTAATGACCTGGTTTATAACAGTATTAAGTACACTTTCGAATCCTGTCCAACAATGCCTTTATGAAGTGACCTGTGAGTCGGCTAGACCCACTTTAGTTTCCCGTTCCCAGGTTTCCGTTTATCCTGGAATGATAAGCTAAGTCGGTCACCATGGAACATCCTGGAATACTCCAACTGTAGTTGCGGTAAACTGGTCACATGGAATCAACCTGAAATAATTTTAGTATCGAGCCCATACAACGGAAAGCGTTTATTGGGTAGCGGATTTCAGAAAATAACTAGCTATAATAAAAACATGTTTTCTGTTGGTTTTGAGCAATATATACATCTTGTATACAAATAAATAAAATTGGAGTGTCTGTTTGTAATTTTAAATTCACAGCTTTTAACTAAATGTATATGATAGTAATTACGGTACTTACAATAAAATACCAATTTTTTTTTTGTCTTGTCGGTTAATTTCTAAAATGTCTGAACCAATTTTCACGGCAGATAGCTGATGTTATAAGGAGTAAGATAGGCTTTATTTTAGCGTTCCGTTTAAAAAATAGGGTTCCGTTTCCGTTAGTTCTACACAAACAAAGTTGCGGGCACAAGCTAGTATTCTGTAAAGCCTTAGCCTACCATTTACCCAGGCTCGCACCGCAAGAACTAGCTCTTCTTCGGACTAGGTCTAAATTTTGTCTATACTAATATCATAAACAGGGTAGATTTGTTTATTTGTATTAAATAGGCTCCGAAACTACTGGACCGATTCTGATGAAATTTGGCACATAATATATAGATTGCACCACGGGAAAGACATCTAAGGATACTTTTTGTCACGGCATAATGTAAGGCTTCTGCGGGATTTCCTGTTGCGTGTACGAAGTCAAACAAGCAAGCAGAAAGCTACAAACCGCTTGACTTTTGCAGCGTGCGCTAGTATTTTTACCCGACTACGGGGAAGCCAAAAGGAAGGGTAATCATTTTGGCAGTCTATGTACATGTATGTATGTATGTATGTTTGTTCCACCGTAGCGCCTAAACTACTGGTCTGATTTTAATGAATGTTTCCTAATTGTATAATTGTGCGGTCACTGCCATGGACACTCGGAAAAGTTTCGAAGATAACGTAGTCAGTTTCTAAACTTTCAGGAGCGAATATACTCTTGAATATAAGTAACTTTTACTATGGCATCAACTTTCCTACTTGGAAAAAAAAATCAGCTGTTCCCTACAAAAGGGCTTCGGCATAAATATCATTTTGTAGAAAACAGCTGTTTTTTTTTTCAAGTAGGAAAGTCGATCCCATAGTAATAGTTAATAATTATATTCAAGAGTATATTCGCTCCTTAAAGTTTGGAGACTGCCTGAAAAAACATCCTGTATATTATTTATTATAGATCGTAATATCGAAAACGGCTGCACGTATATATTACCATGAAATTTAAGTATGAAATTGGGGGAGAAAAATGTATTTAGCTAGGTATTGTCCCTGGAAAACTGCGCATTTTTAAGCTACATAATATGTTTTTTCTTTCGTCGCGCAACAATATATGTATATATATAAAAGAAAGTCGTGTTAGTTACACTATTTAGACTCAAGAACGGCTGAACCTTTTTGGCTGAAAATTGGTGGAGAGGTAGCTTAGAACCAGGAGACGGACATAGAATACTTAAGTGCCCCGCTGAGTCTGTCTGTATGTTCGCGATAATCTCAAAAACTACTGAAAGGATTTTCATGCCGTTTACATTTACCGACAGAGTGGTTCCTTAGGAAGGTTTACGTCGATAATAATTCGTTAAGGTTTGTGGAAATTGTTTGATTTATGACGATAATTGTTGAAGGTGTCGGAAAAAATCAAGCCGCCTGGGAACTTTTGTCGAAAACGCTGCCTAACCTAACCCGTTGGAGATAAATAACAAAACAGTGTATGGTGGGATTGTTTCTCTTTTATAGGTCTACAAAAAAGTCCGCGACGGCATAGATATGTCTATCTTTAAAGGATAGGTTACATACCCATTCTAAGTTTAAAAAAATGATCAGCAATAATGTAGTATTTTCAGAAGCTATTTAGACGGATACAATAATACCTAATACTTATCTAGGAGATATCTTAAAATTAAAAAGTACGTGTGAAAATTTATTATAAAGTTTAGTTTTTAGTTTTTTTATTTTAATAAATTTTTACTCTGTGCTACTACTATATTGGAGGTATATTTGCTAAAGAAATCACCACGAACACTCCCACGCGGGCGAAGTTGCGGGCAAAAGCTAGTTATCAATAATTTCGACTCTATTATGTCAGTCCGATTGGCAGATTGGTACGCTTATATTTGTCTTGTTCGAAAGTTCGGTGTGGTGGGTTCGAACCACGGTCAGATAAATATTTTTGTGGTTATTTTAATATAAATAAATTTATCAGAACTCCGAGCAAAGTTCGGTTACCCAGGTACTGTAACATAACGTCGATACGCCATACGCGAATCATGAATATATACTTTTTACCCGACTACGGCGAAGCCAAAAGGAAGGCAGTCTACGTATGGATGCATGTTTGTGCCACCGTAGCGCCTAAACTACTGATCCGATTTTAATACATTAGGTGTCGATAGATTCGTTATAATAGCCCGGGTAACAATTCACGTAGTCGGGTTATATTTTTGGGCGGGCTAACAATATAAAAGTTGTAAGTTGCAGTACCTATTAAGAATTTACATAATGGTGATTTTGAATTTTGAACCATAAAGTCATAGTTAATTTATTTTTTATTTGGACCGCTTACTTACGTGACATACCTACTTATATTTTTTGTATATTTACACTTTAGATACGTTGCAGTTACTTACAAAGTTCTTTTTGATCTTTAGATGTTTTACCTGTCAGATAAATCAGTAAGTCTATTTTTTAACAACTTCCAAAAAAGGAGCCGGTTATACGTTAAGCTGTATTTTTTTTTTTGCTTTTGATACTTTGTACTTACATAGTTCTTTTTGATCCCCTACAAAATAGTGATTTAAATATTCAATACCAGTATATGCACGAAGCTTTTACTCGTTTTTTTTTCATTTGATTTATCGGAAGTCGGAACACGGAACGTAATAAATTCGAAGCTACGCTCATTGTTTTGGTCGGTAAATCATAGTGCATCTCCATGGTTTATGACGTGGAAACCGTAGATGTTCCCTTTAATACTGGACATCTATGCTTCAATAATAATAACAATATCTATGGACGCTTCACACCACGTCAATCTGATCCCGTGGTATGTTCTCGAAGAACTTGTGTTACGGGCACCAGACAACGGAAATATATTTAATACATTTTATACTATACATATATTTAAGATTTTTATTATATTATACACATCCATGAACACAGATAAACTTTTTGTACCTTCGGCGGGATTCGAACTCGTGACCCCCGGCTTGAGCACCAACATGCTCAACCACTGAGCCACAGAGGTCGTCTAATTGGCGTTTTTTAGTCTCGTTTCAATGTGTGTTATTTATACGATTTCATAAATTGTCTAGGAATATGTAAAATGCTTAGTACCCGGGTGCCCGAGCTTCACTCGGAGTTCTGATAAATAAAAAAATAATAAAAATAATCACAAAAATATTTATCGGACCGGGATTCGAACCCACCATATTCTGAATTTTCGAACAAAGCAAAAATTATACATACGCGTACCAAACTGACAATCTGACTGATATAATACAGGGGAAATTATTGATGTATTATGTTGCACAACGGAAGAAAAATCATTAGCTTAAAAATGCGCAGTTTCCCAGGTATAAGACCTAGCTACATAAATTTTTCTCCCCCAAAACTCCGTGCATACTAAATTTCATGGTAATACTTGCGGCCGTTTTCGAGAAACTGATTACATATATACAAGATTGTCTCGTTTGAAGTATAATATATGTTATGGTGGCTTTAATGGTAGTTTGTTTATTTTCTCCCCGAATTTTCTTACTGTTGTGCTGTCGAGGAATTGAAAAAGCATGGGGTTTCTTTTATATTGAATTAGATGTTGCCCACGACTTCGTACGCGCAAATGGAAAACTCGCGGAAACCGTACATTTTGCCACGATAAAAGTAGCCTATATCCTAGCCCGTGGTCTACTATATATCTGTGCCAAATTTAATCAAAATCGGTCCAGTAGTTTCGGAGCCTATTCAATGCAAACAAACAAATATTTTCTCTTTATAATATTACGAGGGGAGGTCCAAAAGTTCGCGGAATGGAGGGGATGGAGTGGGGATAGGGTAGCTCGCTTAGTGTCATACTAATTGAGCACTCATAATTAGTATATATATAAAATCTCAACCCTATAGTGCCATTCGTTTACGAGTACTCGCCTGCTAAACAAGTCAATCCGGAAGCAAACTGCAACTATGGAGAAAATTGAACATCGCGCTGTGATAAAATTCCTTACCAAGCAAGGAAAAAACGTTCAAACCATTTTAAATGAAATGGAAGCCGTTTATGGAGATCAGTGCCCTGGTAAAACAATGGTTTATAAGTGGCATGGACTTTTCAAACATGGTCGAGATTCAATTGAAGACGACCCTCGCTCTGGGCGGCCAGTCGAGGCCACCACATCAGACATCGTCGAAAAAGTCGAAAAACTTGTACTGGAAGACACACGTTTAAAGAAAAAACAATTATCTGCATTTGTTGGAGTATCAGATACAACCATTTTGCGGATCCTGCACGACCACTTGGGCATGACAAAAGTCAGTGCAAGATGGGTGCCGAGAATGCTCACGCCGCTTCAAAAACAGCAGCGCATCGACGCGTTTAAGCACTTTTTAAAGGTGTGTGGAGACAACCCTGTGCAGATTTTGGAGTGGATTGTTACTGGAGATGAAACATGGGTTCATCACTTTGAACCTGAATCAAAACAGGAGTCCATGCAATGGCACAAAAAGGGTACACCACCTCCCAAGAAATTCAAAGTGTCAGAATCGGCTGGAAAGTTGATGGCCACTGTTTTTTGGGATTGTGAGGGAATATTACTGATTGATTATAAAGAAAAAGGTACTACTATAACCGGAGAATACTACGCTTGTGGCGTATTGGAAAAGTTAAAGGAGGCAATTAAAGAAAAACGTCGTGGAAAATTGGCCAAGGGTGTGTTGCTTTTGCAAGACAACGCGCCGGTTCACAAGAGCCGAGTTGCCATGGCTGCTCTTCACACGCATGGATTCGAACCACTTGTTCACCCACCCTACAGTCCAGACCTGGCCCTAGCGATTTTTATTTGTTTCCAAATTTAAAAAAAGAGCTAAGGGGAAGGAAATTTTCCGACGATAACGAAGTGAAGGAGGCAATTTCGGCGCATTTTGAGGCCAAAGACAAAAAATATTTTTTCGATGGTTTAGAAAAATTAATCCATAGATCAAATAAATGTATTACACTTAAGGGTGATTATATTGAAAAGGAAAAATAAATTTATTGTTATATTTTATTAACAACCCTTTCATTCCGCGAACTTTTGGACCTCCCCTCGTAGTATAGAAATGGTTTTTGCAGAGATTTTTAAATTATTAACAAACTTGATACAGATACTACATTATATACCTGTATCTTTTTACCCCCAAAAGTGTTTTCGATCGTTGGTTATGATTTATGATACATTTATAAACGACGATGATGAAAATTAGGATGTAAACAATTGACAAGTAGGTATATGTAGCGTCAAGTTGGGAGGGTAGACACAAAACATGATCAACACATAGGGGTAAGTGTGATACAACGACCTTTTGAGTTTTCATACGCGACGCCGACGCACGCTATGTACGTCCCTTGATCAGCTTATGTGTCTACCCTCGGTTAGGGCTGTCGCTTATAATAAAAGTACACGGTTTTGGTTATTGTCTATAGAGAAGGGTTTTCAATGCTGGGGTTTCTTGTAGGTTCAACATCTTTGGCTTTCAAATAATCGGTTTGAAGTGTATTGTTTGGTCGCAGTTTGTCTTCATAATCTATACCTACTAATATTATAAAGAGGTAAAGTTGTTTCTTTGTGACTTTGTGAGGTTTTAAGGGGTAATCTCTGAACTGATTTTTAAATTATTTTACCAGTAGAAAGCCACATTATTTGTGAATGTCATAGGCTATATATTGACCCGAAAATGTAAAACTTTTCCGTGGTAGTCGGATTTGCAAAATAAATCGGAGAAAAAACGGTCGAACGAAAACGTTTTTGATGAACCAACAATAACCCTCCTTTTGGCGGTCAGTAGATAAATCATAGCACTGAGTCATAATCGAAATTAATACTGAGTGCTATGATTTACTCACCCATAAAATTAAAAGTAAAAAAATGTTTTAAAAAACAAACTTTTATTTGAATGCGCTAAAAAAAAGCATGTTTTTTAAAACATTTTTTACTTTTAATCTATTTTTTACTTTTTAGTTATCGCTGGACAGGTTTTATATCAAAAAACCCCAACACACCATACTTTCATTTGATACCCATATTGTAGGAGTGCATTAAAAATGACGCCATGTTGGATTTAGAATGACGTCACATAGCTAACCATGCATTGTCATCCAAACTGAACGGGTATACAAAATTACAGCTCAATCGGTTGAAGATATCTGCTTCAAAATTGAGTTGCAAAATTGCACCCTAACAAAAGACATACATTGCTAGTTAAATAAATGCTTGTAAAAATGTTCTTCACCCACAAGATATTTAGTCACTTGATATGGTACGACAATGCGCAAAGGTGCTTACTTTCTGCGGATTATCCTTCGTTACATTGTAGTGGCTACAAACCGAAACTTCCAAAATGTGTAAGTGAGACGTTATAGCGTGGTCGTGGGATAGTATTATGTTCTCGTAGTAATAGTTTTTATTTCGCTTTTCGTCAGTAAAAAAACGTTTAATTTGACCTTTTGCTATTACCAAATGGAAAACCATCCAAAATTGGGGCAACCCTAGCTGCCGCGCCAGGCTGAGTGATATTTCCTTGTACATTGTGATCAAAATGTCTCCGTGCCTGGAACTGCCTACTTTACAGACAGTGTTTTGACTACAACACGACACAACTCACAAGTCCCAACAGATCTTACGATACGTAAATTTTGACGTGAAATACCGATTCCGGTAGCTGTTCAAAAATATTGTTGGAAACCTCGTGTAGGCTTGGAAAATCGTATGAATCTTGTGGAATTGATTGATTTTTTTTTCTAAACATTACGATTCGCATAAACATCTATTCCTAAATTTTTATCCGAATGAAATATTTAACCCATCATTGGGCAATAATATTACGTAAGTAATGACAGTGGACATAATTAAAAATTAGCGTAATTTACTGACAAATAACATGGGTAACATTTCCTGACAACTCTCACTACGTATGAACAATTGAACACCCGTATGTAACTGCCGTACGTCGCGCCGGCTTTGAATGATACGCGCGCGCCGCGCAGTATGGGCGCGCGGTTATGAATCGAATTCAAGTACATATTTTATAGGATAATCAGAACCCCAATTCTCGTACTTGACTGACACTTTCAGTTACTTTTATTGAATTATAAATAAACATAAACTGTTTTTTTTAGTTTGGACCAATCAAAGCGGGTTTGACGTTGGTTTGACATAAATGAGAATACCATTTTGCAGTGTTAAAATATCGGGACTGGATTGAAACTGTATTATTGCAGGTTTTAATTAGCAGAGTTGACCTTCTGGTCGAGCAGGAACTTTGTGTCGAAATTGTAGTTTTTAATCATCATTTAGGTAAAATTTATTACAATAATTACGACTTCTTCTATATGATTATATAGCACAATAAAAATAATGTAGACATAGCGTGCAGCTAAATATCAGAGTTTTCCTGCCATCATAATCAAAACATTATTGTACTGAACCATTTCGTTATCTTTGATCAACTTGATAACATTGGTCCAATTAATTCGATCATGTTGTATCGCTTTGATAATAATTCCTCCAATTAATTGTAAATCAATGATAATAATAATGTATTTGCAGATATGATTCAGTATTGTTTCTATTGTGGCGTGTGTAGTGGTTTTTATTAATTATATTTTGAGTCGTGTCGAGCCAATGATTTTTATTATTAATTAGGAACTACATTTACTGTTCTGTTCTTAAAACATGATTGGATTTGCTTTGTTTTTTGTGGAAAACTTATGGATTTACAATTCTTTTTGTGATTATATTCCCACTATTCAAAATATGTGAAGTTTGTGATGATGGATGGATGTTTGTTACTCTTTCACTACTGAACTGATTTCGATTAGTATGGTAGTAGTTTAAGCTAGATTCACACATAGGCTACTTTTTATCTCGAAAAAGTACAGTGTCCCCGTGGAAAAATTTACGCGGGCGGAGCCTCGGGAAAAAGCTAGTATTATGATAAGTCGAGAAGTACTTATTACTGTTTTTATTGACATGAAAAATAGTTCATATGCGTAATAAATATCTAAGCTATTTTCTGTATGCGTTTAGAATAGCTTGCGGTAAAGTATTTTCAATTATATGGCGGTTGAATAAATGGTCCATCCTAGATTGCCAAACGCTCAAATACCGGACTAACCGCAACCGTAGGCATTTGTGGTCGCCGTGGCTACCGGGAGTCACCCCAAAACCCCTCTCGGGGAATAACCCACCTCCCCTGGGGTATAACCCACCCCATTTTATGCGCCAATGTGCATTGTGCATGGGTTAATTAAACCCCTTTAAGTTTTTAATATGCCGGCTGAAGGATTGACTTTTGACATGGTATAGTTCACGTTTCAATAAGGTATTTAACGTCTGTCTACTTCGTCTTCTGTCAATGCTTGTTCATAAAGTAGGTAATGTCTTTCCTTTTTTTCTTTTTTGAATTCTTGAATTGCCAAATAATGTTTAGGTACTTATTACTTTTAACCGACTTCCTAAGAAGGAAGTAACTTAGGCCTTTTCAAAGTTATAGTGACTTAGGCCTTTTCATCCGTTATTGGATAATTTACACAGTACTCTCTGAGCGAAGTAATCACTCATGAAATCTCTCGAGTGCGGTCTACCCACTAGGCCACGGGAGCGATTAAAAATATTAAATGTGAATTGAATCTGTATTCGTATGCATATCATGTTTCCTTAATTATTATGTATTTTGCGAAATATTATCTTTCTGATTAAAAAAATTGCAGCAAAAATATTCAAATAATTTACTCACTGTCGCGCCGCTAGATGTCACTAAATTACTTTTTATTATGCCGCCAGATGGAGCTGAATTGGCTCCTATGAATACTGTTGTTTTAATTTGTATGTCTCTTTGTTTGGACACAATACAGTCTGGGTACGAAGTTCCATTGTGCTTCCATGTTAGCTTTGTTAAAGCGTGTTGCATCAGAAAGTTGTTAAGTTTAAACTAGATGTTTCCCGCGATTTCGTACAGGTAAAATTCTACGGGAACCGTACATTTTCCCGTGATAAAAAGTAGCCTATGTCCGTCCCCGTGGCCTATTCTATATCTGTTCCCAATTTAGTTTATTTAGTTAGTAGTTTCGGAGCCTATTCAATGCAAACAAACAAACAATTCTTTCCTCTTTATAATATTAGTATAGATGAAAGTAGAAACCAAGCAACTCGAGAAGCGTTGGTGTTTTCAGTCAATGTCTATTGGTAGCTTTGGACAAAATAATTATATACAATACCGTCTACATATTAGACCGATAATAATTAATTTAACCACGTACCATTAATATATCACATTCTATTCTTTGATATTTTTATCCGTCTATTTATTACACAAAAAGTCTATATTGTTTTATTCGATTGCTATACTAAAAGATAGTAAATTTAATATTCGCTGATAAGACGACGTCTGTGTCGGGTCAGCTAGCTTGGAATAAAATAATAAGGTGCATAGACCGCTAGGCGACGTGTGAAATACACCGCGATGAAACCCATTTCAAACATGCGGTGGCTTTACCGGTAGGTACGGTCGCCGACAAGCCGGTGTATCACTTGTCGACCTTATTTAGTGTGGCGATAAGGTTCACAAGCACACCGGCTTGTCGGCTAGCGTACAGGGTTTCCCGCCCGCCCTCAGTCGAGCTTCGACGCCGCTTGGGCGCGCTCGCACCTCAAGCTCCATACTAAAAGCTCCTTAAACAGTACGTTTTTGTCGCGCTTGTACTCAGGCTTCGTATATACAGTGTTCTTCTGTTTTGTGCTGCCTTAAAAGCTCCATATACGGTATGTTTATCTCGTGGATATGAATGTGTGGATGAAAATGAAGTTTTAAATGAAATAAAATTTAGTTTACAAATAGCGGTACTATGTAATGTAATATTACTTGACTTTAAATATTTTTATTTTGTGAGGAGTCTATAAAAGGCAATTGATTATTATGATGTTATAGTGTATTATTATTTTTTTAATATTTAATAGTTATGGAGATTTGTGTAAAATTATTTTGTATGATAATTCGTAGCTGTTTGTGTTGTAAGTTGTAACGAATAAATAATATCAATTATTTGTTTACAAACGTGATAATTTTAATTAGGTGAAACGGTTGTTTATCATTTTTGTAATAATTAATGTCTTAGATACTCCAATGACAAATATACAGAACGTATATCTACTGAGTTGTATCGTAATTAAAAAAAAATATAGGCAAAAGTAATTGAAATCATTTATTAAAACTGTAAACTAAAATAATTATCTAAAGGCAACCTGTTAATTTTTACGTTTCATCTTACGTAAATTACTTGCATTATTACAAAAGTCTATTTTATGGATTACGGGAGATATCCTACCAATCCCACGGGAACACTGTACTTTTTCGGGATAAAAAGTACCCGTTGTATTAATCTCAGAGCTTACACTACTACCATACCACACTACATCGAAATCCGTTCATTAGTTTTTGCGTTCATAGTAACAAACATCCATCCGTCCATCCTCACAAACTTTCACATCTATAATAGTAGTAGGCTAATCAAAAGATACAACCCGACTACGTAAATTATATAAGTAGCCTATGTTACCCGGGCCATTATCACGAATCTATTGACATTTGACCCCTCATTCACTAACAAAAGTCATTACCCTTCCTTTTGGCTTCGCCGTAGTCGGATAAAAATATGTTGTATGTTTCTACTATATATGTTTGTATTGAATAGATAACTTGTATTGTGCCAGGCTAAACAGAGCGGCTTATCTGTGAGCCTACAGTTTTCCTGTACGGCGTTTCCTTCTGTTTACCGCTCCTGATACTCGAAGAGTGGGATTTTATCAGCTCCTAGTATATTTCCCAATTAGCGTTTGGATAATTAAAGCTTTGCAAACTAATAATACAAAATACCTGACGTTAAACCCTCGTTTGTTTGTATTTATTATATTATCTATTGAAACTGTATGGATGATGGTTCATAATACGATTCACTTAATGTGGCCACTTTAGACCTGCTGATACCAGCTGCCGGTGCACTGGCAATAGACATCGGATTCCCGCTCCCGGAGCATTGTTCCATCAGCGTTCAAAACTCACTGTAGGTAGCAGAATACTCGACAATTCATCCATTCATTCTGGGTTCATTGTCCTAGGGTCTGTCACTCTTTTTAATAATTTAACTAAAATTGTAAAATAATTAATTTAACTCTTTTTAATAATTTGATATTGTTATTAAAACTAAAGAACCGGTAAAGTAATCCTTCTAAAAGTTGGGAGCCAAAAGAGTATTAAAAGGTATTGGGCGTGTCATTGTAATATAACGAACTGCTGTCACAATAATATATCCAATGAAAACTTCGAACTCCGTCAGTCGGTAATATTCTCTCAAACAAGAGACTACCGTCGATCCTATTCGTGCGCCGTATAAACCAAATCACACCTTCGCGTGTCTTATTATAACTATTTCAATATCTTGCCCGAGATAAAAAATCAGAGTAAGTAATAGGTATCGAAGCTAATGAGTAAAATGTAGTTTTAAATTAACAGCTTTTCAAGAAATGCATACTAAGGTAAATACGGTACTTACAATAAATGTCATTTTTTTTTAATTTTTGGCAGTCTGTCTGTTTGTCTGTTTGTTCCGGCTAATCTTTGAAACGGCAGGATTTATTTTCATTGGACTTTCAATAGCAAATAGCTGATGTTCCAAGGAGTAACTTAGGCTAATCTTATCTTAGGGTTTCGTTTCCATTTAAAGGTCTATAAATGCAAACGAAATTATAACGTATAATAGTGACGATGTGGATGATCAAATAAATAGAAAAGTGTTAAAGCTAGCATTAAGAATTTGTTCAGGCCACATTCTGTCAAAAAAATTAGCATTTTTAATGAAAAAAGAAGATTCACCTAATTGCGAAATTTGTAATAAAATAGACGACGTTTGGCATGTTTTGATGGAATGTGTAAAGAATAGAAGGAGAAGAAACTCACTCATTGACAGATTTAGTATAAATACATTAGATGTTGGATGGATACAGAGCTGTTTGTGCAAACCTACATCAAGTGTAGCTTTGGCTGTGTACAAATTGGCGATTGAAGAATGAATTTCTTTACGGTTGATACGATGGGGTTGTCATGTCTTATAGGCAAAAACCCTTATTAAATATTAGATAAAAAAATAATGACGATGATTATGTTGATTGATTATTTAAGGAAACAAATTGTTGAAGGAAAGTTATGGCCTAAATAGGGCTGTTTGTATTTGCGTGTGTGTGTGTGTGTGTGTGTGTGGGATGTTTATCGTAAACAAATGAGGATAATGCCAGTGTCATAGACATACAGACACTCATTGTATTGTTATTCTCTAGAGTGTAGTCAGTTAATGAACAAACGTCAAGCGGACTTGTCGTCTATTACGTCAAGTACGACTCAATCATACGCTCTACAATTTTAGTGCGTTTGGTGTTCGGAATTGTTATAAGAGAATACTTTGATTAGCGAGCGGCTACTGTAACTATAGTTAAATTAAGTGACGCTCAAGTCGCACGCTGTCCTTGTCGTTTCGGCTAGCAGAGACAGGGACAGCCTGTGAATAGGAGGGCTCCTAATTTTGTTTAGCGTTTCAGTTTTAGGCCAATAGACTTTTGGAAAATGGATTTTAAATAAACGTAATTAGTGGGTTACTTTAATTATCTAGTGAGTTACTGTTTTTGATTTTGGTCGTTTCAATAATAATAAGTGTAGTGAAAATGCTGTCCGTGCAGAACTCGGAGAGGCTCTTCAGCTTCAAAAGCCTGAAGGAGAAGTTTGAGCAGCCAAGGTAATGACGAAGTCGGGGGTTGGAACTTCGAAGTGTATTCATCTTCTTCACTTCTATACTACTACTATTATAAATGTGAAAGTTTGTGACGGTGAATGGATGGATGTTCGTTACTCTATCACGCAAATACTACTGAACGGATTTTGATGAAACTTTTCATCCCGAAAAAGTACAGTGTACCCGTAGAATACTATTTTCCTTTTACTCTATTAAGACAAAATTGTAGAACTAGATGAACAAAATAAAACATACACGTATAGATACGTGTCTCAAATACACATTTTATTAAAAAATATATATGTAACGATAATATATTCCGTACTCTTACAATGCTTATAATTATTCTGTCATAATAATATTATGTTATGTTAATCTGTTCTAAAGTAATTTATGTAATAAGTGTAAGTAGTTCATGCGTTATTATTTACTTTGCGTCACTTGTGTAAAGAACTATGTATATTGACCTCTGTTGCTCAGTGGTTCAGGCTGTTGGTGCTCAAGCCGGGGGTCGGGGGTTCGAATCCCGCCGAAGGAACAAAAAGTTTTTCTGTGTTCCTGGGTCATGGATGTGTATTGAATATGTGTATATATTAAAATCTTAAATATATGTATAGTATAAAAGTATTAAATATACTTCCCGTTGTCTGGTAGGACCTGTAACACAAGTTAAGTAGTGTGAAGCGTCAATAGATATTATTATTATATTAATGTAAAAGCTGCAAGTTGCAACACACGTGCGGATTTGGTCCGCAGACCAGAAAGTGCGAGTCGGACTCGCGCAACAAGGGCTCCGTACAAAACGGCTTTGTATGGGATACAAAAATTGTATGGGATATTTATTTATTTTATTCTGTTTTTTAGTATTTGGTATCAGAACGGCAATATAAAAACACCTTATGTGAACATTTCAACTGTCTAGCTATTACGATTAAGGAGATACAGCCTGGTCGGTCCTGCGCCTGATCTCTCGCCAGTCGTGTCGATTATACGTCCCACTAGGTTTCGAGAGTAAATGATGAGAGAGTGCTCTGGTGTACTGCGCATACACTTGGGCACTATAAAATAACTCCTGCGTAGCTGGCTTGGTTTCTGTGAAATCGGCCACCGTCGCCAATCGGTTTTTAGGGGTCCGCAATTTTTTAATTATGTGAATATTTGTCTCATACTTAATAGTTTTATCTTGTTTTGTTGCAGGTTCGGCGCAGGCGTGCAGCGGAGCGCCACGCACGCCGACATGCCGAACCGCGGGGGCACCATCGCCGAGAGGTAGGTTGACTGAGGTGCAGGTTCGATACCGGGGTAAATACATACTCATTACTCATTGTCCAGTGATTTAGTTTAGAGCTTGGCTCTCGCTTGGCTGATGCCACCTTGGTCCAGCGGTTAGGGGGGGTCTGAAAAGGCAGCCCACTTTAGGTGTTTCATATTATGATTCATATATTTTTTTTAACTCATATTATGTGCGCCATTTTACGCATTTCTATTGAAATTTGTATTGAAAACTGTCAAAATTGATGTTTTAGAATATGATGAAATCGGATGAATTTAAGCCATAAGCCATTTTACAATTTCACGATTTTTGTATCGAAAAAATGTATGAAACATAAATAATATGAAACACCTAAAGTGGCCTTTTTTGGAGGTCGCGGTCGATTACTGCGTTGGAAGGTTGATCACCTGATCGTCTGACAAGAAAGATGATCCATGCGTCGGTTGGGCGTGTGAGAAGTCGGTCCTGCGCCTGATCTCTCGCCGGTCACATCGTTGTACCTATCATTGAAAATAACAATGAAATGAACGTTCAAAATGTCAATGAGCCAGGGAGCTCCGATGTGATTACATAGAAAGTTCATACTAAATTTTGTTTTGCTAGAAAGGGATAGATTAAAATTTTTGACCGCTCACATTTTCCTCATTTTTCAATAGATATTGGCGATTTTTCGCAATTTCTTCTATTTTTTTATTGTCAATTATTAATTATTCATTTATTGAATTTTAATAAGGCTTACAGACTAGTAACAATTACAAATATGGTAAACATATCGCTAATTACAAGCCTCCACATATAAAATCTGCCCCACATATTATCTATGTAAATTTTCTGCTCTATGCATAATTAGTCGAAATATGTTTCCTTTGGCTCGTGGACGATACGGGGTCAGCGACATTGTACACGGCCACTTATAGATAAGTGAGTTCGGTTTAAGTACGCAATTGACATTACGAGCTTTGGGGCGAAGTTATCTGTAGTGCCTCATTAGGTTTTGTTTCGCTTGCGGTGTTACTAATTCATAAAAATATTTCTGTCCAAACATTAGTCAAAAACCCCCAAGATTGCAAAAATCCCATTCAATATCATAAATCAATTTGTATGATTTAGAATACTATATATATATATATATATATATATATATATATATATATATATATATATATATATATATATATATATATATATATATATCTTCAAAAATCAATTATTAATGATTAAAAAATAATATTATTATTAATATTATTAATAATATTATTCTGCATTTTATACAGAATAATATTCATATATTATTTCTAAAAGTTTATTTTCAACGGATTGACTTATCAAATCGCATGTCGATATAACAGTTCAATAGCTTAATTATATTAAAAATAGATGGATACCGTACATTGTGCCACGATAAAAAATAGCATATATCCTTCCCCGTAGTATAACCTATAAATAATATATGTGCCAAATTTCATTAAAATCGGTCCAGTAGACAAACATACAAAAATACAAATCTTTCATATTTATACTGTTGTTAGAATCAGAATAGTTTATTTCAGGAAATTGGTACATATAGTATTATAGTATATACAAAAAACTAAATACCCTGAAATTTTGACTACTTCGTAACAAATGCGTGCCTTTCATGGCAATTCGTTTAGTGATTACACCAGTATAATATCATCATCATCAACCTCCAATCCCACTACTAGAGCATGGGGTCCTCCTCAATGTGAGGATATCTTTCCAGCGTCCATTACGCTACACTGGAGTCTAGACTCACCACCAGTAGGTAAATCGCCAATAAAAGTCATTTAATGACCAATAATACAGACGTCAATTAGTATTTAGTACTAAAACAGTGGTAAAACGCTTGTTAGGCTAACTAGATCCCGTAAACTAGCTTAGCCATTAAACAGTAGGTATAATTCGTAATTAATGTAACCGTCTGTTAAGGCAGCCTATGGTGAAGGCAGCTATCGGTTAGGTGATAATTAACACACAATCACAGGGCACCGACCTCACATTATAGGATACCATTGACCGGTGGGCAGAACTAAATGTAGCCTTTCTTCTAGTTTGGATGACTTTAATGTACGGTTTCGAATTCACTGAAGTTAGATAATTATAGCCCTGACCTTAATCAAATTTTTTTCGAATGCCAGGTTTACATAACGATTACATGCACAGTGCACCCATTTTTATGTCTGGCATTACAAACACAATAAGACAAAAATAACTTACAAGTTGCCATCGCTAATTACGACGAAGAAGTTATAAAAAACGGTATGGGATTTGACACAAGCATCGCTAAGTGACATAGCGATTAGTATCCCATACATTTTTGGTGTCGAACTTCGTCGACGTAATTAGCGATGGCGACTCGGCTAAAGGATCTGTACACATACCAACTCTATACAGCATTGACAAAAGAAAGTCGTTAGTTTGGTACAATGTGGGGTTGATTCTGTCAAAAGCTATGTTTACATTTAATCTCGGTTTACAAAAGACTACAGTTTACACTGGGCTCCATATGTAAATAAAAACAAAGTTATCTGGCGACAGGCACAGGCCAGTTCTTCTATTTACTTGTGTGAATACTAAATAATAAGCCTTATTACATAATACATAATAGTACGTCTTATGTTTAAAGTAAAAACTTTGTAACCTATTTTACGAAAATTGTGCCAACAGAGGAGTATGAAACTAAGAAATGTTAAATATTATATGGAAAAGGGGTTCAGAAAGCTAATATTTTATAATAATCCTTTTTATGTTAAGCATTTTTAAAAAAAATTAGCTTTCTGAAGCAAACGTCCACGAAGCAAATGCCCTATGGGTTCCGTCACTTCTGTGGCATTATGTCCGTCATAGTGCAAAAGCGTAAAATAAATAAAAACGAGCGAGCCTCACAGTGTTTGCATATGATGTGTAACATTTTATGAAAATATTTCAATGAATCACAATGCTTAGTGCGATTTTCTAATAATAAGACAAAAAAATACGGAAACTTTTCCATTAAGCAGTGACAGAAATCAACGTCAAAATTTAAAAAAGCTAAATACTAAAATGTTTTATTCGAATCTGACGGCCAACTCTACCACGCAAAATCTACCGCGAATTCCTGTTACACACTTCCGTACAATTTCACGATATTACTCCCACAAATTGCAAGAAAGCGATAGGAAAGATGTTACACATCAAAAAGCAATTAGTAAAAATAATATTACGCACACTACCATGCGTTTTACACAATTTTGTCACATTATCTTTCACATTCAATAGACAACATTTATATTTTTATTTCGTATCTAATATTATGTACTCTGTGATTAAAAAAAAAACAAATAAAGTTTAAACTTAAAACTTAAATTAATTATATAGTCAAGGTATAATATTATTGTGGAATCACGTCACGTCAATCACGAATCACGCACCACCACGGAGCGACTAGTGGGTAGGTGTCCACTCATAAATGCTACACTTCGTAAAATACACTAGCCTGCCTCACAAAGACTACTCCATAAGAATATGTAGTAATAGTAAGTTGATTTTTATAATTTGTGTATATAGTGCTATTCCTAACCTGCCGCAAAGATAAGATACCAGTCCTATCTTATCTTTACAATCTTATTCAAAAGCTCCTAGTAATTGTCTTCCAGTGAAACAAAATGCGCTGCAATTGTTGTCTCTGTTAAATTAAACAAAACTTTTTTCTTGTTTTTGGGAAATATTTGCCAAATTAAAATAAACCCAAAATGTTAGGCCGCAAATAATAGGAAAATAAATAAAATGGATTACAATATATAATTATTGTGAGCCAATAAACCTTAAAATGCCTTGTTATCGTGAAAGGTACTTACAAACCGTAAGACGCTGTGAGCGGTACCTACTTACATAATAGGTAACTGGGTATGCAAGTACAAGTACGTATATGTCATAAACTACCTAGCTTACACTTCTACGGTCAGTCAGGTAGAGAATTCCTGAGCACCAAATGTCTTTTGTCTTTGGTATTCGCGCCAAACTCATAATCCTTTTTTGTGACGTCTGGTAACAATATAACAAATGTTAATTGTATATGCGTTATCTTATCAGTTATCACTCACAATGACCAATTTTTTGTTGTATGTTTCTTAGAACTTTATGCATACTTTGTATATTTCCATTTTTTTAAACTAAAACACCTGCTTATTTTGTAGACAATTATTTCAAAACTAAGGATGGGCTACGATTATTTTGCTGTGGTATATGAGTTATGACGTATATTTGACAGAAAAAATCGTCATACAAGAAAATGTCAAACAGCGACTGCCCCAAACAACCCAAAAAGTGGAACAGTTTAAGTGTGGACACTTTTTGCCTCGACATACCTCATGTATAATAATATGTAGGAAGGTCTATAGGTTGTCCTACCAGTGTAGGGCGCCGGAAGCAAACAAGCGGACGGATCCCCCGATGAACATCTACCTCTTTCTTTCTTAATTTGCATGTATTTATGCCAGTGTTGCATTCTTTCAGGCTAGCGGCTCTGCAAGCGGCTGGCGCCAACGACTGGCGCGCGCGGGTCTGCCGTCTCAGCCCGGACAGGGAAGACTCGAAGGCGATAGAACGGGCAAAGAACAAGATCAATGTGAGTATGAAAGAGAGGCTTTGGCTTTATAATAAAAAAAACCACAGACGAACATATAACCTCCTCCTTTTTGGAAGTCGGTTGAAAACTTCAAGCCAGTCTAGCATACTTAATCCATAAATTATGCGAGGTTTGTAAGTAGTACAAAAATAAAATGCGAAAAAAATGCGTCTCACATGCTTGTAAGAATGATCTCTTAATACTAGTATTTACTGGTCTTAATAAAAGTAATAAAGCATATTTTGTTTTTTGGAATAAATCAACAATTCAAAATTTTTGAAAAATCTCACGTGCGATTAGGGGAGGGATTCGTGGCCTACTTCACGATATCTCTCCCAAGACGTGGGAAGGAGTATAAAAATCCTCAAAAACGTCTAGCATAATTTATTTACGCGTAAACGACCCGCGACGCGAGATATAAGTCGCTCCGTCTACGAAGCTATGTTATGCCTATAAATTTGTGTGTCGCGAGTTAGTTCTGTAGATATATGAAATAGGAATAGACAAAACGGCTTCAACCTTCTGTTTAACTAAATTTTTTACAATCAATACCCCGCGCGATCCTCTCGCCTGTCCAGAATCCGGATTACAGCGAGCGTGCACCGAATTAATGACGGTCCGGCGTTTTATTATAAGACTAGCTTTTTCGCGCGACTTCGTTCGCGTGCATCCACAGTGCACCATTTATAATAGATTTCTGCGTGTCAAAATTCAACCTTATCCGACCAGCTGTTGATATTTCACTATACAAACTTTGGACCCCCATTTCACCCCTTTATGGGACGAATTTCAAAAAACCATAAAATAATTACTCAATAAATTCTGTTTATTCCCTCGGATATTAAATTTCATGGAAATCGGGATAGGTTTTTTTTTCATACTAACTTTCAACCCTTATTTTACACCCTCAGAGTGCGTTCTAAAAAACCCTGAAACATTTATTAAACGAAATGTATTTATGAAAATGAATCTAAATTTTTATCGAAATACGTGCAAATTTAATGATCTTCCATGCAAACTTTCAACCCCTTTAAGGGTAGATTCTTTAAAATTCCTTCTTAATGCGTGTCTACATTGTAAATTAAAAGTTCTGACTAAATTTCACGTTTCTACTATAAGCGTTTACAGCTGTGCGTGCATTTATACGTCAGTCAGTCAGCAGTCAGTCACATCTCCTTTTATACATAAAGATATTTATAAAATCGCGTCTCTACTATATTTTCTGCCCGACTGTACCAATGCCAGTGCTCCAGCTTGCGTTGGAGTTGTCTGCAGTCTGCAGAGGCATGGAAATGAAAACGTCATGTCTTTCTGAACTCTGAAGCCTCCTTCCGACTGCGCGGTGTCCGATACCGGCCATGTTCTAGCAGTAAATGCATGTGTTTTTTTACTGGAAACATTCAGCCCTGTAGCGGCAAAGATGGCGGTGATTACTTATTTTTTGCTAGAAAATAACAAATAAGGTAGATAATATTATTATTATATTTTAGCTTTAGTTTTAAAAATGCTTGCTACGACAAAAATGGCCCTTACCCGTAGTCTAGGTACCTACCTATATCTGTATCTACCAAATTTCATCAAAATCGGTCCAGTAGTTTCGGAGCCTACTATTGAGTAGGCGGCAAAAAAAAAAAAATTATCTTATTACATTAGTTGTACAAATCTTAGATTCTACACAGGAATACATTTTATATTATGCCTATGAAAACGCATAAAATCCAGTTAGTTTTGAGTTAAGTAAGATATTTGTTCCCTGAGACTAAGAGTGAATTCACACCGAAACGAGACGATATGCGACATAGCGCAGCATTTTTAAGATATAAGTATATTAGTTACACAAGAAGATACAGGTTTCAATGCGAGTTCGAATGTCAAGTCAATCAAAGTCAATGTCGAAGACGCCGCTCTTGCAATGGAACGTGTAACTTTGTGTAGTGAATAAAGTTTGATTTTGAATAGTTATCTTAAAAATGCAGCGCCGTGTATCGTCGGGGTGTGGTGACTAAGTGTGACTCTTAGTTAACTTTAAAATTCTTCTTACTAGTGACTACTATTATTTTGTTTATAAATAAATAACCCCTTTTCTACATAATAAAGTACAGTAAGAATTTTTTTTAAAATTAAAACACGTACTTCAAAGCTTGTATCTATTGTGTGTCTCGTCACTCTCGTAATAAGACATATTTTCATATAACCTTGGCCTCAAAACGCGCCTGCACAGAATAGACGAGAAATTATGCACTGCAGTAAAACGCCGCATAGAAATGAAGGAATATTAAAATATTTTAGAGTCGCTTAAAATACTGCAGAGGTCTATGCATTTCTCGCGTGAATATTTTTAAATTAAATACGTATATGAAATGTTTGAAACTATTAAATGTATATATATATATATATATATATATATATATACTCTGTTATTTTAAAATAGTTCACGTATTGCTATTTTTATAAAACAGGCGCTAACATATATTTTTCGTATCATTATTAGGGTTGCCAGATTTTTTTTAGCCTTTAAGGGACATCTCTGAGGATCGAGCGAGTTTAAATAAATTACTTGGATTAGTTTTAGCGCGCCCGAGCAAATATTTATGTGTATTTAATATTGCGAGCAGTGTGTGCGGGACATTATACGTACCACGTTCCGGTTCGAAACCCTGACCCGGCGAGAAGAATCCGGCGAAAGAAACTCTCGCGGGTGCCACCAACAGTAATAAAAACCCTTTTTATCAGTTCCTCTCCTTTCTCCCATAGGCTATAGCTACTCTTTATATACTCCTGTAGCTGCATAATTATACTGTATCAGTTACTATGTACTGTGTAGCACGCAACTAGCTTAAGTGCCCTTGAGTCTGCCGCCCCTCGTCATTCATGTTGTAATCCGAAAACTGCAGCTAATGGTTTTTAACCCCTCGCTAAACTCACAACCAATGTGGCGACTGCGGGGGGCCTACCATGAATAAGTGACAACAACGTGTACGTAACGTTACCGAATGTTTATTGTGTGAAAATCATGTCAAGATCAATATAGACCAATGCGCCATTATCAAGGGCAAGTGTGGTGCGACCCGGAGATATCTCCACGAGCTGAACAGTCAACACGAGCTGAACAGTCAACACGCTATACCCCGTTAGTACTGGTGTAGCTCCTACTGGCTTTTTCCCGCGGTTTCGCCCGCGTAAATATAGTATCCCACGGGAATGTACTTTTTCGGGATACAAAGTAGCCTATGTTTTACTGATCCAGAGCCTAAACTACTATCATACAAAATTTCATCGAAATCCGTTCAGTACTTTATGCGTGAAAGAGTAACAAACAATCCATCCATCTATCCATACATCCATCCTCACAAACTTTCACATTTATAGTAGTTAGATAGGTTGAATTTATCATCATAATCAGCGCTCTACAACTTTGTTTTTTTTGCAGGTTTGGAATGAAATCATTTGTGATTACCAGTTTTGAATGGAATGGGTGTGAAAGACTATGTATGTAATAATCAAAAGTTAAAAACTATAACCCAACTAAGCAAACTATACTTACCTAATATAAGGTTTGGTAAAATCAACTGCGGATATTTTGAGCGTGTGATTTCCTGTTCATATAAAGACGTTTAGGCAAAAAAAAAAATACTGTTATACTCAAAGTAAAAAAAGAATCTCATAATGGGTGAATCTCCGCTCAACGCAAACTCCCCCATATAAAAAAAATTGTTTTTTGAGTATAACAATTATTTTTCTGCCTAAACGCCAATACATAAGCAGTAGATCATTTACCTATGTTTAGCCTATGTTTGCCGGGTCATTATTACGAATCTATTGACATTTGACAAATCATTCATTAAAATCGGATCAGTAGTTTAGGGGGTAGCGTGGAACATACATACATACTGCCAAAATCATTACTCTTCTGGCTTCGCCGAAGTCGACAAAAAGGACGATTCTCGATTCGACGATGTAGATGTGCTGTATATATAGAATGGTCTGCTAAAGGTCATAGATTTTAGGTCAACCGCTTGTAGACAAAGACACGTCAAAGTTCTTATTGCGTATAGGAAAGGTTAACCGTTAAGGCGATAAATCTAGTTAGTGTTGACGCCATCTTGTCGTAAACTGACATCTCACAAAATGGCCGAAATGGCTGAATTGTGGCAAATAACAATGTGTTATTTTATCGCTATTTTGTCACGTTTATGTCCATATTGTGATGTCAGATAAGCCGTAAACTTACATTTAAGTCATAAATCAAAGTTCAAAATCGTATACGGCATTATGAGATTTGTAACCTCTTTGTTGTGGCTTTTATAATAATTGTTAATATATACTTTAGTTGAGTAATAAAATATATAGTTTTATGCAGTACACTACCAAAGAATATATATTACTAACGTAAAGAACCGTCATTCGAAAGACTTACACGATTGACAGCTCTCAGCTATGTGTGCGTGGATAGACGTATGAGATTGCGCGAGGCGAGCGGGGCGATAGTTTTTCCACCCAGGACTTTCGTTCACGGGGCTGGCTGCTATTCGTGCTTTGACATAATTGAAAATATCTGCTGTCATTTGTAGAGAGTGTCGCTTCTGTGGCAGTACAAACCTATAAGGAGAATGTTTTAGGACAGCCTGTATAGAACTTGCATTGTACTTGACTTTTATTTTTTATAACATAAATTAAAAGTGCTCTGTATAAAAAATAAATTCAGTAAAGTGGCAGACGCTTAACTAAAACTTCCTAGGGAGTTTAGGTGAGATATGTTATTGATTGTACTGTAGGTTCTTGGTGGAAATTCATGTTTCACAGTAGTAACATACAGGACTTCTTGCACTATTTCCACTTTAACGTTTCCACCACTATTATTCTGTGAGTTTTCTTGAGAACACAAAATAGCACCCTTTTTTAAATTGTAGGTACCACTTACCCACACTTGTGCACGAATGTTTGATAGTTAATATTCTACCAATATAATTCACTATCGGAATTGTTGACTCCCCCACGGCCTCACAGAAAACCGGAAGGTTACCGGAGGCCCATGGTCGGTTGGGATTTTAAGGATCAGGAACGCTAGTGCGCAACACCAGGGGCGTTTCAAGTGTAATTCCTCTGGTGTTGCGAGTGTCCATGGACGGCGGTAATCGCATACATTAAAAGCAGAGATGTGAAAATGACCACTAATTTTCACATCCCCGCCGAAACGCCAACTTGTTAAATTTACTTACTTTTGCATACGTTACATTTCTCAATTCTAAGCAAAAGGTTATCTTTTATTATGTACGAGGAGTAAAATCTCAGGGGGAAAATATAAGAGACCTTTTCAACCTTGTGACGACGCATATTGTGCGTGACCACTGGAGATGACCTTAAGGGCCGATATTTTATTGGCGATCAATATAGGGACGGGGCGCGTGTATTTTTCCTAACTTTCTCTAATGACCGTTTGATGAACGCTTTATTGTTGCTCGTGACGTATTCAGGAGATATTTTAGTAGAACGAAAGAGAGAAAATTAATGCCGGAACCAAAACTTAAGACAATCTAAATACAAATATGTAGGTTAAACTGAGTAGGTATTATAATATAGTAAATATATAAATACATTCGAATTAATGATTATCTGTGACAAAAATGTAAAATAAAACGCTAATTAAAGTTGACTATTAAAATGTAATTTTAATAGTCAAACAAGTACCTAGAAGCAATGCTATCTACGTGGAACTACAATCACTTATACTTGTGTCGGCTAAGCGACATCTGTTGGCCACGTATGCTAATTAAAAACTTTTATTCCAGTAAAAAAACTTAGGCATCTTACTAATATTATTATAAAACCGAAAGTTTGCATGTATGGATGTTTGTTACTCTTTCACCTAATAACTACTGAGTGGATTTTGATAAAGCTTTGTAGTTGTAGTTTAGGCTCTGGATACTACACATAGGCTACTTTTTATCACAGCCAAATGTACGGTTTTTGCGGGATTTCTATTTGCGCGTACGAAGTCGCGGGCACCATTTAAAATGAAATAAAGTTACATTATTGTAATTGAGAATCTAGTCAGGATAAATAAAAAAATCCCGTAAGATACCTACGTAACGTACCTACTTACTGGTAATACGGGAATACTAGGTATAAACAAACTAACGTGGATGAAATGCTGTAAGAGTCGATCCTGTTTCTGTCAATGGAACGGGTCAATTGAACCGGTTCATTTACCCAACAGATCAGTGTTGATCTGGTTCGCGCAAAATTAACGAACGATGCATATTTAGCCGTCACACTTGATCAAGCAGTTCGATTCAATATCCAATCGAAATTATTCGAAATTATTATTCACACAAACCAGCCAATGAAATGAAATGAAAAAAAACATCGCGAATTATCGCCATAATAGTAGGTCATATTATATTCTTACTACATCATCATTAATTAACACAAAGCTCATCATAGCTCGACGGTTATGGTAGCGATCAGCGCGTACCCAAGTATGGATTTGCCGCTTATGGCATATAGAGGTCGCTCCTTGGCTGTTTCTAGTAAGTGGACTTGTTGGTTATAGACTTTTGAATGATAGGAATCGCTGATGTTTTAGCTACTAGCTTCTGCCCGCGGCTCCGCCCGCGTCAATACAGTAGCCCACGGCAACACTGTATTTCCTCGGGATAAAAAAGTAGCCTATGTGTCAATCCAGAGCTCAAACTACTGCCATACCAAATTTCATCAAAATCCGTTCAGTAGATTTTTAGCGAAAGAGTAACAAACATCCATCCATCCTCACGACTTTCACTATAATACATAGTACCTAGTAGGATGGCATAGGTACAGAATTTCATTTTTCCTTGTTAAATTTTGTTCTCACGCGAGGTATGCATTGATACTTTATAGTCTATACCTATTTCTGTTCTAATATTATAAAGAGGAAAGATTTGTTTATTTGTATGTTTGTTTGTTCGCATTTAATAGGCTCCGAAAATATTACGCCGATTTTGATGCAATTTGGCTCAGACATAGAGAAGGTCACCGGGGACTGGGAAGTACACAGTCTACTTTTTATCGTGGCAAAATGTCGGTTCCTGCGGGATCCCTATTGTGCGCTCAAAGTCCCGCGACAACGTTAAAATATGCACACTGGTCATACTTTATGAATAGTAATTTAAGGGTCAAGTAGTCGGTACAGTCTCGAAGGGCCGGTCGCTCGGGGCTCGCAGAACGGGTTCGGTGGCTGTTACGTCGTACGCAACGTACACCTAACCACCTAAATGTGCTATGTGCATTTTGTGGCTTGTCCCAGAGACCAGCTTACAAGCGGATTTGAACGAGATTGTACGGCTCTAAGGTTCCGTGAAAGGCTTGTCTATTTTAAAGCTTACAAGGTCTGTTACATCATAAATATCTCTTTAGCTAGAAGAACCCGTAGACTAGTAGAAGATTGAGTGACAAAATATTATGTCTTAAATATGCCTAAAAGTGCTGAATTTTCCTACATCTACGTTTGTCGTTTAAGTCTAAATTTGGAATATCTACGACGTGACACAGCAGTATGGCCCCACTTTAAAATCATAATAACGACGTGTGCTGTATGACCACATCATAATTGAATGAGGACATCTTCCTAACCTTGGTCTTGTAATCATTGTGGCAGTTCAGGGAAGGTTTAAACGGTGAAAAATATTGTAAATTTTGCGGTCTTGTCTTTTTGTCCCATGCTAACTGTTAATTGTGTTCAATTTTGTCACTTGACTGTCGAATATATTTTAACATGTTTTTATTTATTTTAAAATAATCGGCCAATCCAGTAGGTCTGTAGGTGTAGGTGCAGTTATTATTATTCCATTTCGTAGTTAAGACAGATCGACGCGTGTCGGGACCGCTAGTCATATCGCAGATTAAAGAAAGACGAAACGATAAACAGCTTAATAGTTAGCTTTCGATTTGATTGCACTACTACAAGCATACGGCGTGTCCACGATTGCGTGGAAAAAATGTGGGCCGTTGGAGGGGACGTAAAATTTTTCAAATTCGGATAGATTTGAATCGTTCTACGAAAGCTGTTTCTCTGTACATAAGTATATAATATATTTTCTAGTCTGTGGTCATAATATAATAATCAAGCCAATAAACTGACAGACGTTTGGCAAGTGGCAAGTGGTTGAGATCAAATACATTCAATTGAAGCAATAAACAGCGTGTGATATGTCCTTTCACGTAATCGCTTATGTAGATGTTAGGGTCAGTTCACACCGCGACGATACGCGACGCGGCGCTGCATTTTTAAAAATAGCTATTCAAAATTGGTCTGCATTCACTACAGAAGGAGATCCCGCACTCACCTACTTAACTGTCTTTGTTAATAATGATTTGGTAGCAAGTTGCAAAGCGCATTATTTTAGTAAAGCTACTTAAATCATTGCTAGGTGTGATACAAAATGCTTATAGAAAACTTCATTAAGTTAAGTAAATTTTCATGTTCATAAATTTAAATTGTAATGTATACAGATAAATGAAATGGAAGTGTCTGTTTGTAATTTCAAATTAACAGCTTTTTACTTAATGCATATGAATATACGGTATTAACAATGAAAAATCAATTTTTTAAATTTTTGACTGTCTGTCTGTTTGTTCCGGCTGATTTCTGGAACGGCTGGACCGATTTTCCCGGGACTTTCACTGGCAGATAGCTGATGTTATAAGGCGTAACTTTGCATACTTTTTATCCTCACCATCAAAAAATATTTAACCCCCAACGAAGTGGGTGCCTACAGGTCAGCTTGTAATATTATTAAATTATTATAATAATATGAGTAAAGTATTTTACTATTCAACATAGAAATAAAACGCATATTCTTTAAAACCGTGAATTATGCATACTGGTCATTTTTTATGCCGTTTCGCGAGAAACGATGTTCTCCTTATCTTGGTACATGAGAATTTTATTATTTATCTATTTTAATTTATAAAGAGAATGGTCTTTTGCACTGTTACGTATTTTTTTTATGTAAAATGATGTATTTTTACCATGCATTATTGATGCAATTCTGGTATTTTAATCGTTTTTGCAATTATACAGTGTGAAATTTGCATTAACATATTATTATGTAGTGTGTTCCTGAATCCGTAAGGCACAGCTAGATGTCCTATGTTTTATTCATAAAACAAAATTCGAGGCTTATATTAAAATCGTCTGTTCTGTAGTGTTTTAATGTTTCTCTTTGCGTCAAGCGAGAGAGACCTAACTAATATCGCTCCGGGCCGGCTTAACGACGAGGCCCGTAAGCACTGCCATCCTCGGTGCCAACCTGTCGAAGTGATCTTTATTCCTTTTGATGTGCTGGGGTGTAATAAAAGGGTTATTAGTAAATTGTATGAAAAAATGTAATTGAAAAAAATAAATAAGGGTAAGGTTGCTTCAGTCAAGTTATTTGTCAACGATTTATTTCTAACACAGCTACATAAATGGAATACGGTAGATTTAGATTAGACACAGATTAAAGACATAGGACCAAATAAACATCTACACAGTGAACTGTCGATTAGATTGCACTACTACAAGCATACGACGTGTGCACAATTCTCCTGTCGCGTACACGGCAATAGTGTCAAAAATCCAACAAGATCGTGGGCCGTCAACGCGACGCGACGTCTAAATTTTCAAATTTCGTGTTTTAGTTTTTATATCATGTGAGATTGAAAATTGTGATATTGTGTTGTTGGTTGTCATGACGACAAATAACATTTTTTTTATATAAATTTGTGTCCAATGAATGTCAAAACTTGACAATATTTGTATATTAAATACAAATAATATCGAACAAAAAATGGTTATGTATTGTACTGTGTGTATGAACAAACAATACTAGACTAAATAAAAATATATCTTATTTTACCTAAGGATAATAATAGGTTAAAATTTCATTTTCTAGGAGATGGATTGCTTTAATAAGAGCGTCCATGACTATTGACTAGTGAATAGACCCCTTGAGTCACATGCGTGATCGTGCAGGTTCGATCCCGGGTTGTGGTGTGTACCAATGAGACTTTCTCAATAACCGGATACTGCTGACGCTAGACTTAGTTTATTTTCCCCCCTCTTCTGTGACAGCCCTGACAACATTTCGATTGTTCTATGAAAGGTGTTCCTCTGTACGTATTTTTACTCTGTGACGGTAGCCTTCAGGAAGAATACTTCTACTTAAACACGTATTATTGTACTTTGATTAGCATTAATGATTTAAATTAGGTACAAAATACTACAACCTACACGTTTCATTGCAAGAGTTTGAAGTTCGAGCTGCACCGGGCTGAAACGTGTATCTTCTTATGTATTGAATAAAGTTCAATTTTGAATCGCTATTTTAAAAATGCAGCGCCGCATCGCGCCGCGTCTCGTTTTGGTGTGTGCTGACCCTCAATATTAAAGATGATAAACAGGCACCAATGATAATTAAATAGATTTTATGCACAGAACTGCAGGAAACCTGCAGGACGATAAGTGTAAATGATGCATAACATACTCAACAAGAACTGCATTAAACCTGCAGGACGATAAGTGTAAATGAGCCATAACTCTGTAATCAGACTGGTTACTAACGCGAGAACTCGATACCATAATGGTTATATTGTATGCAGTGTAGAACGTTAAATAAAGATTTTAATTGAGTATCTTTTTAACCGTTTTGTTAACACACAGTGCTATTTCCTTTTTAAATGACTCGTGATGCTGGCTTTTTTTAGCTTCATCATCATAATCGACCACTAACTTCGCCGTTAAGTACTCTTTCTCTACCTTCTTCTAACAAAGAGTTTGTGAAAAAGGCTCTAGTCCACGTAGGCCGGGACCATGTCCTCCGGAATCCGGAACGCCGGTGAAAATTCAGAGCACTGATAACAGAACTCTGCGCATTAGCGCATATTTATTAAAAATAGCTGTAATTTATGATTGATTTTTTTTTTGATTTTGACATTTGATTGCAGCCTATTCAATGCAAACAAAGAAACAAACAGACAATAAAATCTTTCCTGTATTATATTTTTGTAGATGAATATAATAAATTGCTATATAATCTAAAGTGATGTATAACCCACAGTTACGTTGAACCAAAAATCACAAAAACTGCTTAAAATACACAAAAAGGGAAAGGAAAAACTTGCTTATAATAACTTCGTGACAAATCGTGACCAAATAACACAAAAGGTCGATTTTAATTGGCATTGCCGCTAAGTGGGTAAGCTTTTAGTGACCTTTTGATTCAAATCCGTCAGTGGACTTATTTAATATTTCATAGGGTTTCTACCTACCATTCCCTATTATAGATTTAAAAGCCTTTGTAGCAGTAATCTTAAGGGAACGTACTCATATGACCACTTTATTTGACCTCTCTCTTCCCCCACGATGATCCTTTTCACGAAGTACAACATATGGGCGTCGCGCAAGATTTTTCTAGAAGATGGTTGACAACGTGACATAAACATAAAACCATACGTAGGAGTATGAAATTTAGCCACAGTTAAACTTATGTAGAGGAATGTATGCAGAAAGATTATATATTTTAAAATAATGCTTAGAAATACATAAAATTATTAAAAATAACTACAACACGCATTACCTCAGATTATTAACACACACCACCCTGCGTTAGATCGATACAATTTTGTTACACATTGACGTTTGTCAATCTGTCAGAACATGTAAATTTTTTTTTTCTGTTTATGGCAAAGGAAGGAACGCTTAAAAAGTTCAAACTTAAAAATTATATTATGAATTATTATAGGCCAATTTTGACCACAGGGCGACCATAATTTATTATGTATGTAACTTTATGTAAAGTATCTAGTAATAATATAAGGACATACTATATGATAGCTACTAGCTTGTATGTAATTAATATCATATTAGAGTGTATTGTTACGCTATTATATACCTAATACACATCAACGAACCACACGCGGCCTGGCTTGCGAACTTGCGGTTAACTGTGTCCAGAGACTTATCATATATATAACATGTTGTTAAGCAAGCTTTAGATAATATTAGGTTTTGTGACTTTCTAGCAAATATCCTACTACTATTATAAACGTGAAAGTTTGTGAGGAGGGATGGATGGATGTTTGTTACTCTTTCTCGCAAAAACGGATTTCGATGAAATTTGGTGTGGTAGTTTGAGCTCTGGATTAACATTCATCCTGAAAAGGACGAAGGTGTTCTCGTAGGATATTGTATTTACTCGGGCAGAGTCGCGGGCAACAGCTAGTGTAATAATAATAATCCCCTAGGGATTATTCACTTCACACCACGCCAATCTGGCTCCGCGCTAAGTACCCGAAGAACTTGTGTTACGGGGACCAGACAATGGGAAGTATATTTAATACATTTTTAATATATAAAGTATTAAATATACTTCCATATTTAATACACACCCGTGACTCAGGAACGCAGAAGAACTTTTGTTTCTTCGGCAGGATACGCACCTGCGAAGCTTGAGTGGTGCTCGAGAGTCTTTTAGGCTAAGGGCCAGTTTCACAATCGCCTAATAAGTGACGAATAGCTTATCCGGAAGTGTTATCGCTACTTACTTTATACTGAGCGACAGAGACAAAACTAGCAATAGCCTGTCCATAACTCTATGATTATGTATAATATAATCTGCAAAGAATCTTTCTGCTTCGTTTGCTTCTTCATAAAATGCCTATAGTTCCAGACATTAATCAGCAACAACTCACTGTAACCTGTCTGGTATACATAACATAATGTAGATATAATAATATATTCGCAACACTGAGCCATACACGTGCAGAGTGCAGACAGGCCGGCACCGTAGCTCAGTTATTTTGACGACGCGGGGCGGCGCGCGCGCATTCGTTCTCAAAATTCACTTTCACTAATCGCAAATCGAAATTGAAAAGTGTGAAGTAATCAAAGTAAATTGTACAGTGAAACTCGTTAATTTTGTACGGTTGATTTGATTGACAAAAATCATGTAACTCAAATCTCAATGTAGCCCTGATGTTTAAGAAACATTCAGCAGAGTTTGGTCCAGCTTGTGTTTTGTGTTTTTAATCTGTTGAAAAAAAAATGCATTGATTTATAAAAAGTAGTAGGTACCTACCTAGATATTTTTAGTTTCTGCGAAATCATGAGAATACTGCCATCACGATAGTTATGAATTGACTTTGAGCCAAAAGATTTTTCTGTCTCCTAAGGACCCGTTTCAATAAAACCATTTTGATAGGTTAAAAAATTGGTATTCCCTAAGATTTTATTTTGGATATCTGAACGGCTTTTCTCATTATCAGTTACGTAAAATATTATATTTGTCTTATCGTGTCATGGAAATATGTAAACAATCTCCCGATTACTTTTTATTAGAATGGATTTTCATGCATCATGCATTTGTCGTTTTACTTACAAACATCTCGAAAATATGTGTGTAAAAGTTACTAACGTGAAATTTATATGCGCAAGACATCGTGCAAGATTTTAACCATTTTTCGTAACCTTTCCTTAAATTCTTTGGGAAAGTTTGACTCCAGAAGTTTATAATCGTCATAATTTACGTAAATATTTGGTACTTTTGTTCAATGTAGTCTTATCATCGAAAATGTCATGGTCAGGGTTATACGGGTCTTAAATAGGAAGTTCACGTATTTACGATTCGTTCCAACAAGGATTTTGTCAATGCATCTACTGAGTTTATTGTAATAGTATGTTTTAAGATATCGTTTTTTGTTTTTTCTAACTTTGCAACACTATTAACCTACCATTCCTATGATTTTCATCTTTCTAATCTTATTGTACTATTTTTCGGAAGGTCTAGCATTGCTAATGTCTTATGGTCTAACGGCCTGATATCTAGAAGAGTCTAAACTAACGTTATCTATTAATTATTATTCTTCAACAATTATAAGTGTAACCCTGGCTTACTCGTCCATTTCGTTTTCTTTCCCTTCCATGTCACTATTTAATTATCTCTAATGCGGACATTTGTTTGCACGATCGGAATCATGTGAACTACATTAGGCACATGCATACCACATTGGTCCTTGTTCAAATATAGACGTACTTTCTACTGAATTCCATAAGTGTGGTGCATCGTCCTATTTCACTAAATGTAGGCTATTTTTTATTGATATTAATTATTGATATTATGACTAGTGTAATGTGTTGGTTACTTCAAAATCACGTCACTTATTAATATGATTGTTGTTACGAGTATTACTTAAAACTTGTAATGTTATAGTTTTAATTACCACTTATAAAATATTTTGGTCCATCGCTTTTAAACATGACAGTAAAATAGTTATAGTAATTGGTATTGCAGCACTATGTGTTTCATTATATTATTTCTCAATTAAGTTTTCTTCAATTAGTAGAAGATTGCACTTGCAATAATTACTGTTGAATACTTGTAAGATAATATTTTGTGCTGTTCATAGTAATAACAGACTATTAATAATCATTTAATTCGATTTTCCCTTTGTTAATTCAATTGCTCTTTAAGTTTGTTATAATAGCTACTCGTTATCTTCTTATATTGTTGTTCAAATATAATAACAATTATAATGTTATTATTAAAAAGTTTAAACTTAACATGCGGTTCATCGTTGGTTTTAATTACCCGCAGTAAGCTAGCGTGGTAAATTATAGCATATCGGAGACTTTAGTGATTTAAAAAAAATTATTTTTATGAAATGATGGTAAGCGATTACCGCCGCCCATGGACACTCGCAACGCCAGAGAAGTTACACTTGTAATTCCTCTGGTGTTGCGACTTGCGTTCCTGGTCCTTAAAATCCCCCAATTTTGGGGGACCATTTGGCCTCCGGTAACCTCACTGACTCGACGAAACACAACGCAAACGTTATTTCACGCCGGTGTGTGTGATGTGAGTGATGATGATGATGATTATAGGTCTAACTTTGATAGTAACACATCATGTTCAGTGGTCATAAAAACCGAACCTAAGACGCAATACATTTATCTCTGTATAATCTCATTCATTTTTTTGGTTGTCGTTTATGGTAGGATCAAGTTGTCATATTCGGAAGTCGGTACCAGTTGGGGTTATGTCGTAATTGTCCCTAAAGCGGGCAGTATTTAAAGGACTTGGCAGTAGCAGTGTAACGAGGAAATTGATTTCAACGCCCTTATTTATGCATGTCTCTATTTTACTTTAGTGTATTTTTTGTAATATTATACTTTCAAAATAATGCTATTATATTCAAGGTTGTTTTTGTTCTCTATGTATATTACATACGCTTTCGGTTCTCTGTTTACCCAGAGTTTTAGAATTTAGAGCAATCTTGATACTTTGTATGCGTTCTATTCTAGTCGTTTCGTCTCAAAGCAATTTCAATGATCAAATCACAGTTGTATTCCTCAATCAGTTACTTGCTTCCTCATTATTATGCTACTCGCCATGGCTTGTACAACATCCGTCTCAAGTCCTCTTCGTGTCTTCATAGGACACGATTTATTGATCACTAGCTTTTTCCCGCGGCTCTGCCCGCGTAAATACAGTATCCCACGGGCATACTGTACTTTTTACTGGGATTAAAAGTAGCCTATTAGCATCCATCTATACCAGATATAATCAAAAGCCGCTCAGTAATTTTTGCATGAAAGAGTAACTAACATCCATTCTCACAAACTTGCACATTTATAATAGTAGGGTATTAGCTTGAAGTTCAAAATTCTAGTCGCTCCTAACATTTTAGTCAAAAACTATTGTCGTGCTTGTCTTAATTAAGAATGTATAGAGTTTATATCCTGTTATCCTAGTATTTCTTACGTCCAATTACGTCCTCATATGATGTTCTCAGTTAAATTTTGTTAGGAAATTGTACAGGAAATGTAGCATATCACACATAAACAAAAATTCACTATCTCTATTTCCGTAGGATATAGTCGTGATAACTTCATTCGAAAGAGACCTCTTTAATCGAGGTCCAAAAAGAAGGAGGTACTCAATTCGACTGTATGTTGTTTGTGTGTGTACTAAGTCTCCTAAAGTCTGTAGGGTCAGTTACACGCAGAAGGCGCGGCGTTTTCTCTGTCGAAGGTCAAGACAACATACTGGTTTGGCGCACCTACAGTACCTACAGTCCTCACATGTGATGCGTCACTGATAGTGTTTACTGTTCTATGTCCTGAGTCATAGCTGGCCGCCTCGTCGGACTCTGATAATTTGCGTCCAATCCGCGCTCAATGATCAGTCCATATTTGTTGACGTCTCCTCGCACTCGTTTTCCTCTCAAATCAACCGGAGTTTCACGTAAATTTAATCTAGTGCTCATACTTTGGAAAATTCAACTGTATCATATTTCAACTGTGAATAAACTAAACTGTGTTTAAATTGAAATCATGTTGTGACCGAGTAGGACAATTTATTCAATAATTTTAAATGGAAGTTTTACCAATGAAATCGCTAACAAGATATTTCTAGTCAGTGCGTTGCAATTGAGTAAACAAAAATGTTCTACGGAGTGATAATCGGACTGTGTGCAATATTATTTTTAGTCTGGAAATTGGTAATACGTAAAAATGTAAAACCAATTGCTGAATCACCTTCAAGCTTCACGGAAAACAAAGAGATTATAAAAGAAAACACAGAATTAAGAAAAGAAAACAATGAGGTAGACGCAGAAGACTACATAAATGAGGATGCAATAACAAGTGGTTTAAATTCAATAACTAATGAATCAAAAGAAGTTATATCTTACGATGTAACTGACAAGTTCAATGTTATCACATGTAATGATATTGATTTCATAAGTGATAAGAAGATAAAAAGAGGCAATGAAAACAAAAGAATAACTGAAAATTGCCTTAGCAACGAGGTCCCATTGGAAAATGATTTCGATGTCATGAAAATCGTTCCGACACCAGAAAAGTCGAGAGATAATATTGAAAATAATTACACGAAACGCGAGAGTCCTCCAAAAGAGAGGCTTGCTAATTTTTTAGAGAAAACAGTATTAAACGACGAAAAACTACAGTCTATTTTTCACAATTTATCATTGAATGAGAATTGCGAGAAATTTCCAAGCACTATAGAAATAAGATCTAAACCAATAGAAGAATGTTTTAATACATCAAAACTAGATGTCGAAGAACCTCTTCGAAATGGAGAAGATATAGATTGTGTCGCAGAAAATCATCTAGATGATAAAGAAAATTTCACAAATGTAGATGAAAACAAATCTCTGCTTGCAAGACGTCTACAGAAACAGTCTGAGTTTCTACCTGGACTCAATTTTGGATCTGTTATTGGAGAGTTAAAGTTGAAAACTAAAAATGCCAGTAACGGGCTAAAACCAGTGTTCAAGAAATTCGAAACTGATGCAACTGACGCTGTTGATGATCAGGCATGTTCCTTTTTATATCTAAATCTAATGTATTTGTAGCCAAACTCCGCCGGTATTTGGTAGGTCTAAGAATAAGTCGAAAACTATTTTTATACCAAAATTTACCAAAAAGTGATTAATCATTGCTGGGTCACCAAATTTCAATGTAACATGATTCTCCCTGCAGTAGCCAGGGTGGACTACAGCCTAACACTCTTCACGTTAAGGAAAAACCCGAGGCTTAGTAGTAGGGACTTTAGCACTCGTTGATGATGATGATGATGGTGTTTTTGTTTTTGAAATTAATTAAGTTTCCGCTTGTTGCTCCGTGTAACAACAAAAATATAGTTTTGAGTGTAGATAATGTACAAAATAGTGGGGTATGTTTATTGAATGCAAGTTTAGAGTTTTCTATACAATACAAAATAAGCAAATGTGAATAAAAGTGAATAAACTTTTAATAAGTTCACTCCTGTCACATGGAATGTATGTCTGAAAGAATTCTGAAATGCCTAGAGAAATGTGTAATATTATTTTGCTGAACGATGATGAATTTGGAATTTAGGATTTGGCACAAACAGCATATAAATATTGTAATGAATCAATGCTTAATGCTATTTTTCCCGCGTTTTCCAGAAAATGGCAGTATTAAATTATTTTGCTAATCGCGTCACTGATATTTTTGTTAGTGACTTCATGGCTACTGGAAATGTTTTCTATTTTCTGATAAATTTTATGCGTTAGTTCCGGCTTAAAACTTTTTTGGCAACAATCTCATGCCAGATGCAAAATGCAGGAAACAAACAACACTTGTTGAGTTAGTCTTATGAGTCGCAGTTTCTAACCCCCTCACTAATAAAAATATTTACTCAACGGATAACTCTTATACAATGTTACTGTCTTTATCTGATACGTTGGAAAGATCACTTGACAGACAAAGACAGCAACGTAGTAAGTTATCCGTTGTGTAATTTTTTTTATAAGTAAGGGGTTATATGTATTTGGTATTATTTTAATAGTAAACAGACGTATGTAACAAGAATCGTTAAAGTAGTGCCAAACGTGTGCTTTTTCATGCTGACTTCTTTGTCTCTGATAAGGAAGAGAACTCTTTAATATTACGTTTTTCTTTTGTTATTTTCATTAATATGAAGTTTATTACATAAAACCTTAAAGTTGAAACAAACAACAATGTGAATGAAACAAAATTGAATAAATAAGATTAGAAGCGAATGCTGCGAATGTGTAGTTGAAAAACCTAATTTAGACCATATTACACTTTCAGTGATTTCATGACAGTGTTTTAGAATATCTTATAGTTATGTTATCAACTTAAAATACACATGAAAGTGAACGAAATATATTCAACGATGAACTATTTGTTGCAGGAGTCATTGAACGCGAGTGTGGACGAGAAGAAAAAGGTGCACATCGACGAAAACGAGCTGGGGTCCAACATCCTAGCCGAGCGGCGGAATAAGCTCGAGACAGCCGCCCAGGTAAGCTAAGTATAGCATTATATGTATACAGTGGAGGGAGCTATACTGGCTGATTTTTAGAGTTCCGTACTCAAAGGGTAAAAATCGGACCCCATTACTGAGACTTCGTTGTCCGTCTGTCTGTTACGGCTGTATCTCGTGTATCGTGATATCCAGACATTTGAAATTCTCACATATGATATATTTCTGTCCCCGCTGTAATAACAAATACTAAAAATATAATAAAATAAACATTAACTCCCATTAGGCTCCATCATTAGTATTAGGCTCCCATACAACAAACGTGATATTTTACCGTTTTTTACTTGATAATCTTGACTTGTATAATCTTTTTAAAAATAAGTAGTAAAATTAAAATAAAATAAATACCCACTTAACTTAATTTTTTCAGCGTTTTTAATCGATATTCATATTTATGACATTAAAAGTTTAGTCCTTTGATTCTTCAAGAAACAATCCAGCATTTTTGGCAATATTTTCTGGATATTTGCCAAATTATCTAAATGTGTATTAGGTCAATAACATCTTATACCAAACGAAGTGTTGAGGAATTTGTCCGTGGTTTGAAATATTTAACATTGATATTAAGTTGGCTTGTCAGCTGAGTGTCTGACTATGAAATAATATATTGAAGATTGATATTAATTTTTGGCCAGGCCATAAATGAGGCCAATGCCCCAGTGCCTATCTATCATGATCCATTCTGAAATACATATTATATTGTCATTATTATTTTACACTACTAAAATATATTTGAATACCTAAGTTTTTATCTTACCTATTATTTTTAATGTTATAATATTAATTATGATTATTATTAGCTAAGGAAACTTAGGCTGAAATGTCTTGGCAGAATTTATAGGTATTACTTAGATAACTCTTATAAATTTTTAACATTACATATCTATAGAGATTTAATGAAACCCCCGTAACATTGGTATGCTCACTACATATGAAAAGCTCGAATGTAGTGAATTGTACAACTTACAAAGCAGCATGCTACTTGAGTCTTGACAAGTGCCCAGTAGGTATTTATGATATTATCTTGTAAATATTATACAGTTTATGTAATATAATTCGTATTATAAAAACAAGGTTCACAATTTACGCGCCATATAATAGCTGGCTGTAAGCATATCAATAGAAAACTCCCACACTGTAGTTTTTTACTTTAGACTGACAGGCAGACTTGTATAAAAACAATCGATAGTTTTAGGTATCCTTTATGTAAGGACTAGCTTTTGCCCGCAGCTCCGCCCGCGCAAATACAGTTTCCCACGGGAACACTGTAAATAATTTGTAAATGATAAAAAGTAGCCTATATCTTGATCCAGCGCTTAAACTACACTACCATAATAAATTTCATCAAAACCCGTTCTGAACTTTCTGCGTGAAAGAGTAACAAACATCCACCCATTCATCTATCCATCCATCCATCCATCATCACAAACTTTCGCATTTATTACAGTAGTAGAATATAATATATCCTCCAAGTAATATTACTTGTATGTACTATCGAAAAAGTTGCAGCTCGATCAGGCATAAGATGAAAATCGCTTAGTAGCGCCGTTGAATCGTGCGCACGGACACATACTCAAGTGTAAATACGTTGTTTAACCACGTCTGCAGTCGCTGCGGTTACTTCCTTTGTGTTCATATATTTTGAGGTGTCCTAGTAACAAAGAAAAATGTTAAGAAACTGGTCGAGCAGGAACATCGTCGATTTTGTTCACATACACATATTTAATGTACATATTCATATATAAATGGAATGTTATATAAAGTAATAATTAACATAAAGACTAATAGGTAATGTCGACTAGGAATGTTCCAAATATTTGTCTCCTCTCCTTAGGAGGCGGCGCGCACGCACAGCTAAAATCGCGTATTTTATAGCCAAAACTGATAAGAACAAAGTTAGTCCGAATCAAAAATTGTAACCTGATTTAGACACAAAACATATGACGCCAACTAATAATGATCTGTAAAACATTTGACACCCACTATTCAGACGCCCAGTACACTCGACATAAACAGTTCTGCTAACAGGGTAATTTGTTACAACGTGGAACATTAGTTTTAACAACAACGTTTAAAATTTATTTAGTTGATATTAGGTGAAAAACACGATGGAGTTTATACATTCAGGTGAGTATATTATTTCTGAATAATAATTAAAATGCTTACATTACATGCGATTTTATATATATATATATATATATAGTTTCGGTTAAGGCTATAAGGCCTTCTATTCAAAACTAAGTATATATTTCAGAAAAAATTCTTTGTTTGAAGTAGTGAAAAAGTTCTACTCAATTGCAATCAGACTTTTTTTTTACATATTTCGAAAGAAAATATCTATAGCTTTCATATGACACAAAATTTAGCTACGTGTACTTGCGCTTTACTAAACAAAATAGAGCAAAACGCAACAATGTTTATGAACTAAAAAATACCAATTACAATTTTTCAGGCAGTTCCCAGCATAAGATTTCAATTAGTCGAAGATAACTATTGAGCTTTTACTTAGCGAGTGAATCCAACAACCACGCTGCTCGATTTACAACACTTAATTACAAAACTTCGGGATATAACGCACTGTGAAGACGAATTACCAAATTTTATCAAAAAAGAGTTCTAAAGTACCCTTGACAACAAACTACAGCTACTAATAGGGGTTAAAACACTTAACGTGATATTGGCCAACATTTCAGCAAATTTCACCTGAATGCGGCGTCAAAGTTTGACGCGAGGGTTTGTCGCGTCAAAGTTTGATACTGGCTAGTATGAGGTCGTTTTTTTATTTATATCATACGTATATAAATATTACCTACATGTACAATAATATAATAATACGATGCCTGCTACGGTTTTTACGTGGGAACAATGCAACGTTCGAGTCTGATGATATCTGCTCGGGCAGTCTCGTGCGTCTTATGCCGGGGTATTGTGATCGTATCGCCCGTGATGAATGCTAAATTGTCTTTTGTATTTGAGTTTACTCGGCAACAAATATCGTACTAACGATCCGTCCTGTATTTACACGGATAGCTAACCGTAAAAAGCCTATGTTTTTCGGAGACAATGAAGCAGAAAGTGCTACTCAAAGTAACTCAAGTAAACATACTATATGGCTTGGCCTGTGTGTATCTGGAATACCTCCGGCTGGAAATAAAACAGCCCTGAAAATAGATCTCTGCGCTAATACGATAGAGCTGAAAATCGAACACACGAGCGTCGAGTTTTTGAATTACTGCCGTGTGTTCAAGTTTGTTCGATTTTTCCGGTTGGAGAAATTCTGCATTCACGTTGTCTCGAGTCTTATGCTCTATTCAGTACAATTTGATCTGAACGTTAAACAAAGAGATAAATATAATAGACCTTAAAGAAAAAATACCGCTCCATTGTTTCTTTATTTAAATTTATATTTTAATAAATCGAAACAGAGTATAAAAACAAAATCACATGATGTAAAATGTTCATAATAGCAAGTAGCGCCAACCCTTACTGCTATTGACGGCTATTGATATTATTTTACGACCTCTGTGGCTCAGTGGTTGAGCATGTTGGTACTCAAGCCGCGGCTCGCGGGCTCGTATCCCGCCGAAGGAACAAAAAGTTTTTCCTTGTTCCTAGGTCATGGATGTGCATTAAACATGTGTATAATATTATAATAAAAATCTTAAATATGTGTATAGTATAAAAGTATCAAATATATTTCCGTTGTCTGGTCCCCGTAACACAAGTTCTTCGAGAACTTACCACGGGACCAGATCTTCCAACTAGGTTTCTATTTTGTATACAAAACGACTTCATAACATCACTAGAAATAGCGTAGTTTTGCATATCAGACATTTAATCCGCCGTATATGGCGATGATAGTCATCGGCTACTGTTTCATTGTTTATCTCGATTGTGTACAAACTTAAGGTAGCACTCCGATCTTAGCGACGCGACGCGCGACCGCGAGCAGCTCGCACTACCCACTATTTACTTAGTATGAATTTATATGAAGCGCTAAACAATCCCCGCGACCCTGACGGTGACGGTGTGCGTGGCCAGAGAACCTGATTCACAGGTCAGCTGGCCGCGGTCGCTAAGATCGGAGTGCTACCTTGAAGGTAGAAGACACCTTTGTTTTCTAAAAGTGAAGAGATTTTTCTGCTTAAGTAAAATAATATGCAATGTTTAAAGTATGTCCTAGCTCGCAGTTAAAATAAAGTTTTAGTAAAAAATGTTTGCATAAAAGATCCTGTCAGAGGTAAACACCACAGCGCACAGTTTGTACAGCGCCACCTAGTTGGAAATGCGACATCTAGGTCAAATCATATACAAATTCCTAGTAAACGAAAAACGCGCTCACGATCGAATGAAAGAAAAACTCACACTTAGTACTCAGGCCAGCCGCCTACTCAAAAGTGTCTCGCTGCGCCAAACAATATAAACCTTACTCCTTAGCCATCGTTCTCATGAGCGCCTTTTTACCGCGGCGTTTGGTAAAAAAAGCGCTGAAAAAATAGAACTATGCGCACAATACAATAGAGCTGAGAATCGAACACAGCAGCAGCAGCTTAAAAACTCGATGCTGGCGTGTTCGATTTTCAGCTCTATTCTATTACCGAAGTGTTCTATTTTCAGCGCTGTTTTTACTAACGCTGCCATAAAATAGCGCTCGTGAGAAAGAGGATTTACACAGGATATAACAAAATATCAAGGCGTTTTCGTGCTAATTGCTCTGACCCAACCCGGTCCTTCGCCGCTTCCTGCTTTCCAAATCATTGGCTTGTTCAATATAAATTTAACAAATAATGTTGTGATTAACGATGAAAAAATGTTTCGTGAAATATATTTAGGCCTTTGTTGTTTATTAATTGGCTGTTATGAAATGATTGTTTGTATGATTTGTAAAGAAGCTTAGGCAGGAAAAAAATTGAAAAAAAAGTCTATTATGAAAGAGGACGACGCTGAAAAGGTCACTGAACCTCAGACAACTGATTTTAGCTGATTGAATTAATATTATCAAAATTATTTTGAGATCAGCGTGAGGTTATTGACCTCAGAGTTGGTCAGTGTCGTAAAGATTGCAATGTAATTTAATTTTGCATAAAAAACTCGTTTTAGGGTTCCGTACCCAAAGGGTAAAACGGGACCCAATTACTAAGTCTCCGCTGTCCGTCCCGTCTATCTCATGAACCGTGATAGTTAAACAGATTAAATTTTTACAGATGATATATTTCTGTTACCGTTGTAACAGCAAATACTAAAAAACAGAATAAAAAATATTTAAGGGGGCCATATACCGAACGTGATTTTTTTCCGTTTTGTACGGAACACTTCGTGCGCGAGTCCGACTCGCACTTGGCCGGTTATTTCATATTTTATTTTTCTGCCTAAACAGCTTGACATAAGCAGGAAATCATGTGACCAAAGTTTCTGTAATTAATTTTGAAAAACGTAATGTGTATAGTAATAAAGTATTGACATTTAATTACCTATTAAACAATATTTTCAAATGACTAACGAAAGTGATTGTATCTTTCTCAGTGCCCACAGACCCTCTAGTATCGAGTATTCCACACGAGTAACAGACCACTGACCTTCAGTGACTCACAGACCGCATTTTATCGTTAGAAAAATGTAATTCAACTAGAATTTTATAGTTTTTGTTCCTATTTAATGAGATCTTTCAATTGCGAGAATATCATGATTCATTGACAGCAGGGAGTAGGAACAGCGTGTTTAAGGCTGGGACTACATTGCAGCATTGTCCGGAATCTGGAAGGCCGGAGAAAATTTAGAGCATTGAAAATAGCACTCTGGACTCATACAATAGAGTTGAAAATCGAACACATGAGCATCGAGTTGGCAGATTTGACAGTGACATTTGACTTGACAATCGTGTGTTCGATTTTCATCTACTTATATTGGTTTAGGGCAGAGTTCTATTTTCAGTGCTCTGAATTATCCCCGGCCTGACTTTTTAGAGATTCCGGACAAATTAGTCCTGGCCTGGTTCTTAAGGTTGTAAATTACTTTTGTCATAGTTATTTGTTCGCATTATCAGTTGGTTTATTGCACTCCTTATCATGATATCGTGCTATCAAACGTGTACTGGTATATGGTATTGTGATTTGTGACTGCACTGTCTAACCGATTTTAATGAAATTGGGCATGGACGTAGAGCACTGAGGCCATAGGCTATTATTCATCTCGAGGGTGATGTTCCCGTGGGATACTGTATTTATGACGGCCGAGCCGCGGGCGAAAGCTGGCATACTAATAAGGCTACGTACACAGGGATGGCGCAAGCGCGTGCCTACCAGCGACGCGACACAGTTCACGGTCGCGGGGCGGCTGGAGCGCGACAAGGTGTCGCCGCCACTCACGCCGCTCGCCACGCCCGTAACTCCCGTCGCCACGCCCGTAACTCCCGTCGCCACGCCCGTAACGCCTGTCGCCACGCCGCCAGCCACGCCGGTGACGCCTGCGGTGCCGCCGCCGAACCGGTTCAGGTATGTACACGGGGATCGTACGTTTTGCAGAACTTGTCTCCCCGCCGATATCGGTGACGGTCACGAACAGCTTCGCAGGAGTTCTTCTTAAATAGTGCCATATTGTGTGCGCAATACATAAAGTCAAAGATGCTCTAAATGCATTATTTGCAATAGGCAATCGCTACTTAAGTTACTTATATCCCTAAATGAGTAAAGTTTTTTGCGAAGATCCTGAAAATTATTAGGAAGATGGCGAAATTTTATCTCAGAATCAAATAATGCAAATATCATTAGGGATTATCGCAAATACCCTAATTTTTAAATTTTTTATCCTACGACATATCGATGCAACAGTTACTAATAATTGGCTAGCACTTTTTCTATCTTCCATGTAACTATCGACAGTCAGAGAGCCAAACGTTACTTTAAATCTCACTTGCGCAGATCTGGGTTAAAGTTAACCCTGGGTTAGATATGAAAGAGGAGGCATGATACTTTAACCCAGGGTTTACTTTAACCCAGATCTCCGCGAGTGGGCCTAAATATAACTAACTATAGCAACTCGCTCAAATTGTATCGCATTTGATACAAACAACAACTTAGGGTAGCCTTACACCATACTGCCTATCGTCCAAACGGCATGACGCCACTGACTGTATCATAGTCAAAGTAATTTTTTTTTTATTCGAAGTTCATATTTTATAAGTACACTTTCTGAACGTCGGTTTAAGTGATACCTACCACCGGTTCGCGAACTAGCCCGGCGAGAAGAACGGCGTAAGAAACTCGTGTTTTAGTTAGAACGACCGTGCATGGGGTTGTATTGCTATAACAGTTTATACTGTTTATGTCAATATTGTACTGCAAATATAGCCATTAGCCATGCACCATACTGCCTATCGTCCAAATGACGATTAACGTCACTGATTGGATCACTTAGAACCGTGTATGGGGATGGATTGACATGACAGTCTATACTGTTTATGTATCAATACTGAACTGATCCAATCGGTCATGCCATTACAGGAGCCATACACCGATAAAATTGTTAAATATCCGTTGTCTGATACCTGTAACACAACGGACGGGATTAGATTGACGTGATGATATTACAATTCTATTGTATATTCTTATGTGTGTGAAATATGTGTATGGTGTATGGCCCCTGTAATAAAATCGTGTTTTTATCGTAGAAACTACCATGGCGTATATACAATATCACAGAAACGGCATTGCACACCGTCACAATCTCGGCGTCCAATCTACGCAGATTGGTTCAAACGCAACGAATTAATTACAGCATTCTTGACGTGGGACTGCGTCAGATATCACGCTGCCACATCGCATGTTACGCGTACTGATTCATATCGAGAACATAGATACACGTTTGATATTTAAAGAAGAAAGAAGCAAAGAAATAAATATTTTTTTTTTAGTTTCGTAATTTCGTAAGCAATGTCTTTGATATTACTTTGACAATGTTACGCGTATCTATGTTGGTGCTTGCCACGAGCAAAGAATGTAGGTACAGTCGTACGTAATATAAGAATATTTGCTACACTTATAGTTCTATTTTTCTAATGGGCCTGTTTCACAATACATGGAGAGTCAGATACAGAACTAATAAGTTCAACTTAGCACGGGGTTAGGTTGATGTGATATACATTATCTAATTATGTATTAATATATATTTAATACTGTTATGTATAATTATATTTGTGTGTGTGTGTGTGTGTGTGATAATTAAAGAATAATAAAGATAGCTTATGTGCATGTCGTGTGTTTATCGCTCAATATGAAGTAAGCAGCGACAAAACTTCCGAATAAGCTATCCGACACTTATTAGAAGACTAGCTGTTGCCCGCGGCTCCGCCCGCGTAAATACAGTATCCCAAAGGAAAACTGTACTTTTTCGGAATAAAAAGTAGCCTATGTTTTAATCCAGAGCCTAAACTATTACCATATCAAATTTAATCAAAATCCGTTTAGTAGTTTTTGCGTGACCTCTGTCACATGTAACAAACATCTATCCATTGTCACAAACTTTCACATTTATATTATTTCACATATTTCACATATATATATATATATATATATATATATATATATATATATATATATATATATATATATAGTAGGATTGTGAAACAGGCCCTTAGCCCCATAGGATTTTCATTACATGGAGTGTTTTTACTTATTAGTTACCTTACTCGTTCACCTTTATTTAACTTATATGTAAATCAAAGTCAATGGAACTTGCAGATAACATCGAACTTATTTGCTGTAATTAATGAAGTATATATTTAATCACATACACGCTCATAAAATGGGTGAAGGTTGTTTGACTCGTTAAAATTGCAAGCCTAAAAAGCCGCACATATTTTTTTCCATTATTTCAGTTTAATTAATTATTAATTTTAAATTTAATTCAAGGTTCACTGAACAGTGAACAGTTTTGGTATTTGGTGCCAATTTCCTGGCGCTGCTAACATTGTTGATAGTTTTGTACCCGTAGGCTTAAAATGTCCTTTGCGACATGACGAATATGCAGTCACAGCCCACAGGGACTGTCGATAGAAAAAAACTTTTATAAACTTATACATTCAATTACTATATTAATACGTGAATCGAAAACTTTCAGTATAGTTTTTAGAGGATTGTGCAACCGCTGGAGTACGAAATTTGGTTGGTAAATAAAATTGTATGTGGAGGAAGGTGTGCAGAACAGTGGCGTGCACAGGATTATGACACTGGGCATGCGGCGAAGTACTCGGTCACAAAAACTTTTTCGTTTATAGATTTTTAGCATAGCTACAGTCATGCGACGGATCTCTAAGTCGAAACCATGCCAACAGAGCAAGTCTTAGATGTACTACTATTCATGTACATCTTCTACGGCAACGCAGACAAAACAGCGATCGATCGTCGCGGCAGAAGAAATTCTAATAAGTAAAATAATAAGCATATTTTAAAATATTATAACTACTCACCAGTCAGCTTCAATTTTCACATATTAAAGGTTCCGGTTACTTGAGATTACTATATCCCGATGTAAATTACTAAATAATATGCAAGGAAAACAATATAATTTAATCTTGTGTACACAACCACACAGCCAGCTATACGTTTCATAACTTTTAACATGAAATTTTCTAGTTACATTATTTTTTTGCTGGTTTAATTGTTGTAACTCGGGTACACACCTGCCTTTAGACAGAATTTGAATCTTTTCACTGAATGACAATTATGAGAACTTGTTATTTTTAATTTTTAATAAACACACATTTTCAAAACCTCACAGTCAAATAACATTTTAAAAAAATCGACTAACTCACTAGTAAAAGCTAATCACTACAATTATTATAGAAACTCAGTAATAAACTGTTAAATGTACACACTTTCAAATGTTAAAATGAAAAATCTTTAAAGAAAACTATAAATAAACAGGAGCGATTAAATTGTAAACAATGCTTATCACATGAAATATGCAATATGGCCCCCGCGAAACACAAAACGTTTTTTTCTATTTAAACAAATAATACCTTACTAAACAAAAATGCATATTGTGCGTACATGATTCATTAGATTCGCGTCGTATTGTTTTTACGCGGATTATAGGCAACGAATAATTTCCAACAAGCCAGTTCGGCGGTTTTCGGAAGCGATCGGATAGCCGAACCATGTCTGGTCAGTTTCATACATTGGAAAATGAAGTACATGCTCAGTACGTAAAGATGTCGCTATGAGTAAGCATTGTGAACCATGGAAAAGTAAATCACATTAAAAGCACAATTAAACCGCCATGTAACTTGTTTTGTTTTACGTCAGTGATTTATTTAGTTTTATTCTTCAAAATTTTCAATGATTACTGAATAAAATATGAATTTATAACAATATTTTATTCATACAACGCCCTCTTTTTTAAAAATTGAATTGATAAAATACATCGGCACTACGGGACTCTTCAAATTAAATATCGTCAATTCACGATAGATGGCGGCCTAGTTAAAACGACGACGCAACGCGCAGGCGGCGCTATGGGCGCTTATTTAACAATTTATCTTTATACCACAGAGATAATAATATACTACGTTAGTACGTAGATAATAATATACTTAGTTATGTTTGGTTATGTTCGTTCTCTGAAAATAGTGTCATTTATAATTTCCACGTAAAGTAACATCTAGTCAGTTTTCTTAGTAAATAACATTATACTGACAATCATAGAACTCGTTGTAGTACCAAGCTCGCGCCACGGGTGCCCGAAGCCGAAGGCCATCTAATGCCGCATGAGTTACGCCTATTTAAACATGTCGATATTCATGGGTGTGTGCGTTTGCGAAGTATGAAAATTACACATACATGCGATGATTTGTCCTGCACAAAGCTACTGCATGAGTTGCTATTTATAAAATATTAGGCGTTTTAAAGTTATTATATTTTTTTAATTAATTTATTTACTATTAATTAAAGTCATCTAAAACGTACGAACGTTTTATTAAAATATCTGTATCTGAATGACAAGTAAAGCACTGCATTTCTGCCTATATGGAGCGCACGCCCCTGGTGCAGAAAGCTAATATTTTTCAACTATGCGTAGAATAGTACATAAAATTAGTAAAAATAACAACAACAAACTACAACAACAAACAAACGAGTAGTGATGTACAAGATTATTCCCATGTGAGGTCGTGTCAACGGAGGTATCAAACAACTTGATCCATTAGAATATTATTTATTGATAGCAATATAAGACATTACACACTTTATATACTTACTCACACACACACACTTACATTACTATACTTACATACTATACACACACACCACACCCTACTGAAAATTGCTCAACGCGGATAAAAAATGTTACTTATTACTATGGTAGTATCATTTTGAGATTTTAATTAACACTTCAAATGGCGTGCGTTTCAGGTCCCGCAAGGCGCCGCACTCGCCGCCTGCCGGCGCGGGCCCGCTGCGCTCGGCGTCGTGCGCTGTGGTCGCCGAGCCGGCGCACGACCGAGACCGCGAGAGCTTCAAGCGCAGCCACAGCGTCAGCGAGACCATCGGCAAAGTGGACGAGAGTGAGTATATTGCGAAATTGAAGAGGGCTCAGAACTTGTCCAGAAGCGATTGACGCGCGTAAATCGCGATGAACACGCGCGTAGCGTCTGGGCCCTAATTCTTGTACCTACCTCGAATCTCTGTTCGGTTTTCAGTCCGACCCGTTTGTGCGTCCATGATTTGACGCCTATGCGAATGAGTCAGCGCGATAATCGAAGCGAGATTCGGGGTATGAGAATTGGGGCCCTGGACGCATTTGTATGGTGGCGGCGCGCGCACTATTTCGCGGCGAATTCGCTCTTTCTAGACGAAAGGCCATCGGCGTGTGCGACATTGAGTGGCTTATTATTTATTTATGTTATGATTTGCAGTTACACACAAGCTCAAAATAATAAAAATATATGTCAATTTTAGATGAGGAGTCACCGTGTGCAGAACGCAGCGGCTCGCAGGTGCGTGTGCCACGCGCGGACGACGAGGCGTTCCGCGCGTTCTTCCCCGAGCAGGCCGCCGCTCCGGACCTCGATGTGGACCTAGACGCCATAGACAGTGGGGATAGGCAGATGTAAGTTTCAATATCTTAACTATCCTTACTTCAACGTAAGGCCTTTCGGATTCCGTATAGTCCCTCCGGAATCCGGAGGGCTGGGGAAAATTCATAGCACTGAAAATAGAACTCTGCGGTAATACAATAGAGTTTAAAATCGAAGTGTCGAGTGTCGATCTGTCATATAAGACATTGACATTTGACTCGACACTAGTTTGTTCGATTTTGAGGTCTAAAAAAGTAGCCTATGTGTTATTCCAGAGCTTAAACTGCTACCAAAATGCTAGCCAAATTTCATCAAAATCCGTCCAGTTGTTTTTGCGTGAAAGAGTAACAAACATCCATCCATTCCCACAAACTTTCACATTTATAATAGTAGTAGGATTTCGTAAGTATTGTATAATTATTTCGTAAGTACCTTGGAATATATTTTTTGTATTTTTGAATAACCACTGAGTATGGTTGCAGGTTGGCGGGCGAGTGGGCGCGGCGTGCCAAGCGCGAGCGGCGGCACGTGTCGCGCAACCCGCTGCGTGCGCTCGCCGCGCGCACCGACCTGCGCGACCGCTACCGCGCGCAGCCGCCGCCGCCGGACACTAGCCTCCGGGAGAAAGGTATAATATAAAATACGATAAATCAAATAGTAAGCGACCGTCAGCATCGAATGCAGGAGTGAGGACGCGATTGTGTCACGGGTTTGTGTTACGGTTTTAAATCTTTGATGAGATCTCGGGGTTGCCCGCAACGAAATTAATCAGAAGATAAGGAGTAGGAAGTATTACAGTTTCCCTCCCCGAGCAAAGCGGGAGACGGGATGCGTCCTACAACTTAAGACTTCTAGTGATGTTATGTGTTAATACATTCTAACGTGTTATCTACCACTGCAATAATATATATCGTGATGTAGTGACGGGCAACGTGGGTCTCGCGGCAGAAGCCCTAGCCGCTCTCGCCAGCAAGGAGGACTTCTCCAGCGTGGCGCTGCGCAGTGCGGCCGCGGCGCCGGCGCAGGGGACTAAAGCCCTTATGTTGCTGCATGTGAAGGGCCGACGTCGGGTGCAGGTAATGCCACGAGCCCTATACACCTTTCTGCTCAGATAAACGTAAACAAAGAGAACAATAGCGTGTTATAATGCTACCAATTTAAATGTCACTTATTTACCGTGCAATACAGACATACTAATTTGGTCGAATTTTTTGGTTTTACTTGAGACTGAAGCCAGACTGCGAATTGAACATTTTTAATTACGAATTGTCAAGCCTTGAGCGAGCTGATGATCATGAATTACAGCTAAGAAAACTCTTGATCAGTTTTGAAACAAAAAAAACTAGATCAAAATCGGTTCATCCGTTTGGGAGCTACAATGCCACGAACAGATACACAGACAGACTCGTCAAACTTGTAACACCCCTCCGCTTTCGTCGGGGGTTAAAACAGGGGCTATGTGGATAAAAAGTCATTTTAGGGACAGTTCACACCGCGAATATTCGTGGCGCTGCATTTTCGAGATAGCCATTCAAAATTGAAATTTATTCACTACCCAAAAAAAAACACGTTTTATATCAGTCATACACTGCACAATATGCGCTGTGCAGCATGCGCGGTGCAACTTGACATTCGAACTATTGCAAATGAAACTTGTATCTTGTTGTGTAATTAATAAAGTTCAATTTGAATAGCTATCCGCAGGTGTTAACTGTGGGCCTAGTAGGAATATTTTTCAGCGGCGTAAACGTAACGTAACGAATGAGAATTGTATGAAAATCTGTCAAAATGATGACAGCGCCCATACAAATTTAATTCGATAACTTTACGATTACGCCGCTGTCAAATGTTCCTACTAGGTCGCCTGAATTCATTTTTCTATATATTGACTTAATGTATAATATCGTTACATTCCAGACTCGTTTAGTGGAGCCGACCCACAGCAACGTGAACCGCGGCGACTGCTTCCTGCTGGTGACGCCGGACCAGCTGTACCTGTACATCGGTCTGTACGCCAACGTCATCGAGAGGTGTGTACAGCTCGTTACATAACGTCAGGGACTGAGACAAAAGTAGACTTTGTACACAGCTTAGTAGCTCGTGAAGTTACCATCGAGACTGTTATTGTCAAAACTACGGTTAATCTATACAAATAAATAAAATTCAATTGTCTGTGTGTAATTTTAAATTAACAGCTTTTCACTTAATATATGAAAGTATATAGGCTACTAACAATACAAAAAAGTTGTCAGTCCGTCTCTTTGTCTGTATGTTTGTTCCGGATAATCTCTGAGAGGGCTGGACCGATTTTCACGGGACTTTCACTGGCATATAGCTGATGTTATAAGGTGCAACATAAGCTACTTTATCTTAGGATTCCGTTAAAAAAAATAGGGTTACGCTTTCATTAATAGTTCCAACTTCCACACAAGCGAAGTTGAGGGCACCAGCTAGTTAGTGTATAAAAACGTACTTATGTAAAAATAGGAAATTTTATTTCTTAATCATATTGAAGTCATGATAGGACGTAACAAAGTGGAATGTACTGCATTTCTAAACAAAATTTTTCATTATATTATTATGCAACCGCTTAAAATGCTCAAATTTCCTTTCAGGAACCGAAGTACCGATATCGCTCAGCACATCATCAACTCGAAAGACCTCGGCTGCAAAAACTCCACCGGCATCATCAAAATTGACGAGCAAACGAAGAACTACTCCAACAAACACTGGAACCAATTCTGGTCGTTGCTCGGAGTCACTGAGGGCATAGAGAACTACGAACCAGCCCCTACTGGTCCCTCAGAGGAAGATGAGATTTTCGAGTCCTGCATTATACAGACCAACATGTGCTATGAGGTCATAGATGATGAACTGGTGCCTATACCGGAGTACTGGGGGCAAATGCCAAAGATCGCCATGCTCAACCAATCCAAGGTCATCGTCTTCGATTTCGGCTCGGAAATGTATATCTGGTACGGCAAAAACGTGCCGCTGGAGAGCCGCAGAAAAGCAGCCCAATTAGCCCAGGAGCTTTATGATGAGGGCTACAATTACGAGGAGTGTCATATCAATCCCCTTTTCGCGGCTTCCTACCAGGGCACCAGACAGGGTGCGGATTCGTCCGTTAAATCTGCTAAAAGTCGCCCCGAGTGGGCCATTTTGTCCAAAATAACGCAGCACATGGAGACTATTCTGTTCAAGGAGAAATTCCTCGATTGGCCCGATTATTCTCGCGTCATCAAAGTCAAACCTCAAGAGAACAAGTCCAATAGCGTCGAGATCAACCCGTGTGATGCTGAGGAGATGTGGTCTAATGAGTACCAGGATCCGGATCTCATTCTAGAAGGATCCCATATCGGTCGCGGCACCCATTACTACGACAAAGAGAATATGAGACATTACGATATTAAAACTAAGTCGGTCTGCAAATGGGTGATACGTGAAAACGATTACCAGAAAGTTGAAAATGAATCCGAAATCGGGGAGTTCTTTTCGGGAGACAGCTATATTATACGTTGGGAGTACATAATTACTGTGACAGGTAGGGAGTTAAATGGAAAACCGTCAAAACATAACGTCACAGGACGAGACAGGTGTGCGTACTTCAATTGGCAGGGCAAAGACGCGTCCTTCAACGAAAAAGGTACCGCGGCCCTTTTAACCGTGGAACTCGATAAGGAAAAGGGCCCGCAAGTGAGGGTCGCTCAAGGGAATGAACCCCCCGCCTTCCTGAATCTCTTTCAAGGGAAACTCATCGTGCATCAGGGGAAAATGAATATCGATAGGAGCCGATATCGATTGTATATTACTCGCGGCAACGTAACGAATGAGGCGTACCTGCTACAGGTGCCGTGCTCTGTGAGACAACTTCGCAGCCGTGGTTCGTTACTGCTGGTGGATACCGAAACAGCCAACATGTACATATGGCATGGTGCTCGATGCCTCAAACATACGAAGCAAGTCGCAATTGAGTTAGCCCATAAGTTGATAGCGCGACAATCGAGTTACCTATTCGGTAACAATGTTGCCAACGTGAAGATAACGGAGGTCAAAGAGGGCGAGGAGCCAAAGGCGGTTTTGGAGGGGCTGGGTGTGACCAACAAACAGTACTATAACTCTGTAATGAGTATAGGCAAGGAACCCGCTGCAGATGTGACCCCCAGATTGTACCATTTCACGGATTTGGGAGGTCAATTCGAGGCGAATGAAGTGTTGTCTCCTCTACGTCATGAGAACCTGGTCACACCTTTTCCTTTCGAACAGAAGGAGCTATATTCTGATTCGCAACCGGGTAAGTCTCTTTTACTTCTTTAAAATTAATAGGCTTGTTAATCACTAGACACCTTATTGCCACCGAAATTAATGAATATAGAATGCGCTAATTAGCGTGGAAATATAATATCTATGGACGTTTCTCACCACGTCATTCTGCCCCGTGCTGAGTACTCGAAGAACTGTGTGGTACAGACACATAATATTTAATATACATGCATGACCCAGGAACACAAAAAACTTTTTCTTCGTTCGGTGGGATTCGAACTCGCAACCCCCGCCTACCAACACTCTCGTAGGCCACGAGCCACGTAGGTCGTCAGTATTAATGTTTATTTTATTCAATACCGAGTAAAGTATAATCAATGCACGAGTGACGATTTCCGAATGTCAAGGTAGAGCGCTCATTGCGTTCTCGCGAGCGTTCGTCCGCGAGAACGCAATAAGCGTAAATAATTAATTCATAAATGTTATTTTCTCATTCATTTATTTTTCTATTATTGTATTTGTTACTCCAGCGTTGTTCCTAGCGGACGACGGCTGCGTGCTGTGGGTGTGGCAGGGCTGGTGGCCGCGCGGCGAGGACGGACAGCTGGCGCCCGCGGAGCGGAGCGCAGGTAACTACCGAACGAATTTCAGCACGCCTAGTATGACCGTAGAAATGAGTTTGTCTACGTCAGAAAAGACAAAAAGACAGATTGATGAAGAAAATCTGTCTGTCATTTAGATTACAAAAAGAACTCCGATAAAGTCATGAAGTCATGAACACATGCGTCTCGCTCTGTATTCGTGACTTTAGACTTGAAGTATTGTAATTTTTTAAAATGAAATCGACCAGGATTCGAGCAGATGGATCGCCTGATGGTAAACTTTTACGTGATGTCTACCACCGGTTCGGAAACTAACAAATAAATAAATTCTTTATTGAGAGCAATTATGTCCCAATTTGGTCAGTTTACGTATTATGACTTAAATGTTATGTTAGTAGGTTATTTAAATTGCTAAAGTTACAGATTTCTTTTTAATTCACCTGAGAAGAACTCTCAGAATGTGTTCCAGTATCGGCGAATCTAGTTTGTCAGCCAACATCTTCAGGGTACAGTTGTACTCGCAGTCTGCTCCGGAGGGACCATGTATTTTTTCTTATGATAGATTAAACATACCCGACGCTGAGCAGCCGCAGATACCGCAGCTAATGCAGCTACCGCGGCAGACCCGACAGTGTCCTAAAACCATTACTATACTTATAATGTCAATATGTAAAAAATAAATTTCAGGAGTCGGAGCGTTTGCGGCGCGATGGCAAGCAATGCGGACCGCAGCGCTGCGTACCGCGGACGCGTACTGGCGGCTGTCTCGCTCGCACAAATCCACCGAGCCGACCGAACCCACCAAGGACAAACCGGATATCCGGATTGTAGCAGCCGGGCTAGAACCGCAGCAGTTCACGAACCTGTTCGACACTTGGGCGGAACACGACGAGGCTGCCGAAGCGAATATCGCTGTGAGTTACTTCACTTAGATTCGCTTTAGCATATGAAAATAACTTCAGGGCGCTATCTTAAATGAAACTAATAAATATTTCCAAAGTTAGGTTATTCAAAATCAACATATCCAGATAGTTTGAAGACTTAACTTATACAGGCTAGTTTACGTTTTAGTCAGCGTCCTGAATCATTTTATGGCATTTAAATGATTGTACATATGCCCCTTACAATCCTATAAATATTGCACAGACTTAAGAACTTTAACATTACTAAGCGCACTTTTATGATATAAAATGATGCTTGTGTCAAAAAATGGCGCTTGTGTCACAATATGGCGCAAGTGTCATAATATGGCGCTTTTCTCAAAACTACTTGTACGCTCCGCAACTATTACTGTTGCAGATCTGCAGTTTTGACAAAAATAATTGCCATAATAATCTCTATCCGCCGAATACTGGAATGACGTTTAACAATTAAGTGACGCTCAAGTCACATGCTGTCCTTGTCATTTCGGCTAGCAGGGACAGCGACAGCCTGTGAATAGGAGGGCTCTTAATATTTATTAGCTTACTGGTATTCGGCCGTAATTACCTTATCGTAAATTCATAGAATCTTGACGAAATTTCCAAGCCGTCCTTGTAAAAAGTAACAATAGCTTAAGCTTGTACAACTGGTATGGGAGCACGCTATGACTGTACAGCACGGGTGGAAGGCGGGCTCCTATCTGTGCGGCGCGCGCGAGCTGGCGCGGCTGAGCGGCGCGGGCGCGCTGCTGCCGCTCGCCGCGCTGCAGCGCCGCCCGCTACCGGACCACGTCGACCCGCAGCGGCTCGAGCGACACCTCACCGACGCCGACTTCCAGGTATTGCAGATGCACAGACATTAAGTACGATCAGTAAAATTAACAAAATATTTTTTTAAGAATGCAACCAGCGACATTGTAAGTAAGCGAGCTGATGATGAGCTATAGCCAAGAACCATCTCGATCACGTCACCATTCAAACAAAAAAACCAGATCAAAATCGGTTCATCCGTTTGGGAGCTACGACACCACAGACAGATGCACACAGACACGTCAAACTTATAACACCTTTCATTTTGCGTGGGGGTTATAAATTACTGCTACAAGATTAAGAAACAAAACTCGGTCTGCACTGACTGACAACAATGGAAATGTAATTTTACTGATTGTGATTATGGATCGTACTTTACATAAATGCAAAGAAATAGTAATATTGTCCCTGTGAATTTCTGATATTGCACCTGTTTTGGTCTAAACTTGTATGATAGTAATTATTGTCTTTGGATTCAGAATGTAAAAAATAATAATTTCAATAATTTATTTCTATAAAATTAATTTTCCTCACGATTAACTTTAAAAATATAATCGGTGAGAATCTGTGAAAATTCACAATTTTTTTTTTCGCATTTAAAATAAAATAATAATATATTAATTTATCGATGAAATTATAGGTTATGAGGTTCTAAAAGCTATATTTTATTACTTACAGGAGGCATTTGGAATGACCAAAGAAGAGTTTGCGGGGTTGCCCGCGTGGAAACAAACCAATTTGAAGAAGGACATCGGCCTGTTTTGACCCACTCGCCGCACCCAAGACGAGTCGAGTCAACGCCCTCTAGCTGGCTGAAGTCAAAACATTGCCGGACTGAAGTCAAATCAGCAACTGTACTGATGTCAATAGCAACCATTTTTCTACAAGCGAACGTTTCGTACTTTTTTTACTGAACGATGGATTTGATACAATTAATGTTAAGAGCACGCTTTAAAATTTAATAGGAATTAGAATTCAGTAACTTTTTGTACTAACGAATTGTGACTATGTATTCGTTCACGTGATATTTACCGAGATAGGATAGTAGCGAGCTGAAGGATTTGACGGTCGGAATTGTTTCTGTCTTTGTCACGCGAGCACTCTCTTTGTATATAGCATTTTATTTATTCGTTACTTTGTACTGGTTCTATTACTTTGTTTCTGTTGTAAATGTGTTTTATTTTATATTTTATCAACGTGCTCCCGTGACAATCGGCAGCAAAGGTCATATATTTTTTATTGAAGTTTGATGGCGCGACCTTCCTTCCCTGTCGCACCAAATCATAGAGTAAGTTAAATTGGAACCGAAACCTTTTGGCCCTATATACGCTACTTCTTAATATACGCTTTAGAGTAGGCTTATTTATTCTTAGATACGAAAATATATACAAAATGTTGTGATATCAATTTATATAGGTTTCATGCCTACATCAGTGTGAATTTAATCGTTTGTATGTATTCTCCGTCTAAGAACGTGTAAATCACATATCTCTTGCGTAACCACTGTCTAATGAGGCGGACCATTGAACAAACGACTGTACCATAGACTAATTAGAATTGTCTCTGGCCTTTATGTAAAGCTAGAAGTATATTGCCAAACGGGATCCATACTTATCTACTTTCTATGGGCATTGGTAGCATGTTACAAGTGCCCTATAAATCTTTCGACATAGTTTCATATCGTTTGACAATTCTTTCTAGTTACGGCCATTTCATCTGATTGCATCGAATTAATTCCCATTTTGATAAAATTAATGCAATACATTATTAATGTTATTGACGTTTTTTTATAATATTTATTTTTATAATCAGATTAATTTCGATTCCCGATGTACTATCGATCGAGTTGCTCCTCGACCAGGCATAACATGAAAATTGCAGCGCCGTTGAATCGTGCGCACGCACACATACTGTGCGTGGTGTGCGTGCGTGTGTACGTGGTTGAACTACGTGTAAACACGTAGTTCAACCACGTTCCTTTGTGTTTAAATATTTTGAGGCGTTCTAGAGCAACGGAAAATATGTACAAACTGGTCGAGCAGGAACTCTTTCGATATTGTACTTGCCAAGTAGAATCGAATCGAGTCATACCTAACGTACTTAGCTACTCTATATTTATGCATTTAAGGTCAACTCCATACGGTGATCTGTGACATAAGTCTCATGTTTAATGTTTTGCTTTGGTTGTGTTACTTATAAAACTATTTTGTATAATAATGATGTAATAAATCGCTAAAATTGGCAATTGCTTTTTCTTTAATGTCCATCCTTTTTACCCGACTACGGCGAAGTCTAAAGTTTTTCGTGTATTTATCGGTAATGAGTTTTTCATTAATTTTTTTGTTTTTTTGCATTAAATAGATTCCGAAACTACTGGAACAATTTTAATGAGATTTGGCACATATGTAGAGTAGACCACGGGGAAGGACATAGTGAGTAGACCACGGGGAAGGACATAGGTTACTTTTCATCGCACCAAAATTACAGTTCCCGCGGGAAATTACCAAGCAGCTAACTAAAATGAATGCCTAGAGACTAACGATGAAGTAAAACAGAGCCTTCGTAATTATGTGCTGCTGGTATTTGAAAGTGAGTTGTTTTGGACAACTTGATCTGCCCGAAATATGCATTATTAAGCAGTAAAACACCTCCTGTGTCCTCCTCCTCCTCAAACGCGAGTTTGAGCTCCTAGTACTTGATACATGTTATAACTGTAACGTTTTTTTGGAGAACTCGATTCGGATTTCGTTCATCAAATCATCAAATCGATCAAAATTAATCACCTACCTAATTTATGTTTTTGCATAACTTTTTAACTTATTGAAAAAATATATTTTTGGGGGATGGAAATCTTACAAGTGGACCAAAAAAATTTCTTCTGTTTTATGTGGAAAAGATGATATCCGTCAAGTGGCTGAGGCCAGTGTAAATAAACATTTGTGCCGGTTTTATAAGCATTTTCCCAAGATTCCGGTGATAACGGAAAAGGATTCTCATTAAGGTTTGCCTCAACGCTTGTTGGCACAAACCTGCGACTTCAAGTAGCCCCAAAGAGAAGTCGAGTTTGACGTACGACGCCATTTACAAAAATATAACACCTTGATTGAGGGAATCATTTTGCGCCACCTTGTATACCTACTGCGTCTAGTACTTGATCTAATTATAATCTACTAATGTACCTTTGGGCATCGCCTAACCGACTACGTCGACACCGCGTCGTCGGCACCTAATTCAGTATTGCATCAATGTCCAATAACTGGTTGTGCAACGAGTACCAACCTACCAGGCAAACATGAGGCGAACCTACCAGGTGAATTTCAAGAAAAATTCTCCCTACTTGACAATAGATGGCGTTGTTTTGTTCTCTCTATAATTATCATGACACTCGAGTGACGATCGTGGTTTTGTCGGGTAGGTCGAGAATTTTTGTACGGAAAGCAAATTTCAACCTTATCTCTTTTAAATAAATTTCACAATTGCTTAAAAAAATAAAGCAACGCCATCTGCAAGTCTAAAATGGGTGAATCGTATTAAGAAACATCACAATACGATCCAAAGCCCAGACGCATTGACCAGTCTTTCAGTCTAGTCACCTCTGAACTAGGCTGACTGTGTTGTGAGAATGACGTATGTATTTGGGCAACCATACGACATTTAAAAAAAACCGACTGTCCAGGCACTACAGTATTTCAAGAGTGGTTACTTCGCTCGGAGATTACTGAGTATAATATGATGATGATGATTACGATTCGATTTAATGTGACCATTTAGACCTACTGTTGTCAAGTAGGAAGGATTTCTCCTAATTTCGCCTCTTCATAGTTTATGTTCGCCTGGAATTGCGTAACAATTTTGTCCTGAAATTCTGTATCATTGGATTCATATAAGCATAATATACAAAAGCCCAACACAATTTAGAACTCTAAACACATATCGCTTTGACCACTTATTATAACCTACTAGGTAATAAGTACTAACCTTAGTGCTCGAAGTAAGATTTATAAGGATAACGGGAAATAAGAAATGCATTGGTTTAGTAATAAATATTACTCACTCACGTCAGTTTATTTACAAAATTGCACAAAGTGGTCTCCTAATCGCGCAAGCACTTAACATAATTATCGTAATAATTTAATAATAATTTATTTCTACCTACTTTATTTCAAGCTTAGCTTTTGAAATATGTCAATGCTTCAAGTGAAAACTCTGAAAATCCTATTGAAAAATGAATGTCTATGGGGTTCGTCTTGTTCCTTCTTTTCGTCAATTTCTTCTTGTCTCTTTGATTCTTCCTCATCTTTATCATCATCCTCAACCTCTTCTTGCCTCTTCGTTTCTTCTTTTTCTTCGTCGATTTCTTCTTGTCTTTCCATTTCATCTTCTTCTTCGTCGTCAATTTCTTCTTCTTTGTTAACTTCATCTTCATCATGCTCGATTTCCTCTTGTCTTAATTCTTCTTCATCGTCTTCTTGCTCTTCTTGCCTTACAATCGATCTGCGGGACCTTCTCAAAATATCTTTATCACTATCGTTTTTTTCATCGTCTTGTACTTCCTGTTTAAGAGATCTGAATAGTCTCTTTACTAAGTCTTCTTCGTCATTTTCTTCATTTTCATATTCCTGTTCTTGGCTGCTAGCTACATTTTCATTGTCTGCTTCATCGTCTTCTTGTCCACTATCAACATCTTCTTCGCCGTCTTCTTCACCCTCTTCTTCACTGTCTTCTTCTTCATCTTCTTCCTGTTTTATTTTTCGTGACTTTTTAAGTTCTTCAATTTCATTTTCATCGCCCTCTTCAATATCTTGCTTTGTTAATCTTCTGTGCCTTTTGCCGGCTTGCTCTTTTATTTCCTCATCATATGCAGCCTCTTCCTGCCTGTTTTCCAGTTCATATTCATCGTCATTTTCTTCCTGTTTCAAAGCAGCTTCCTCTAAGTCTTCGTTTTCTAAGTCGTCATCGCCATTATGACGTTTTACAGCTTTTAGCACTTCAATATCTTCTTCTTCTTCAGTTTTTTCCTGTTGTTTAATAAATCTAGCCCTCATCAGTCTTACTACAGCATCTTCGTCCAAACTATCTGATTCTCCGGATCCTTCAACTTCATGATCATGGTGGTTGTGCTCATGGCCGTGATGAGAGTGATCATGGTCATGATGGTCATGATCATCATCTTCCTCATCGTGATGATGGTGGCGGTTTATTTTGAATTCTTCGACCTCATCTTGCTCATTTTCACTACCTTCGGGGGATTCTTCAGAATCCTCGGATTCTAATTCAGACTCGGGTTCTGATTCTGATTCCAGTTCTGGTTCAGGCTCATGTTCGGGTTCCGATTCTGGTCCATATACGGGTTCCGGCTCTGATTCAGGCTCTGGTTCGGGCTGTGGCTCCGGCTCTGGCTCTGGTTCCGGCTCTGGTTCTGGCTCCGGCTCCGGCTCCGGCTCAGGTTCTGGCTCCGGCTCCGGTTCTGGCTGTACCAGACATCCTTCCGGTGCTTCCGATCGATCGCAAATCTGAAAGAAAATGTCATGTAATATGTAACGCTACTAAAGTAAACTAAAGTAGAATTCAACATAATAAACATTGAAAGCTTAATAATTAATATCTATACTCTATTTACAAAAACTTTTGGGATTTTGCTCATTATCTAGTTTAGCTATTAGTATTTGATGATCTCTGTGGCTCAGTAGTTGAGCGTGTTGGTGCTCAAGCTGGGGGTCGTGGGTTCAAATCCCACCGAAGGAACAAAAAGTTTTTCTCTGTTCCTGGGTCATGGATGTGTATTAAATGCGTTTTATACATTTAAAATCTCACATATACATATGTATAGTAATAAAAGTATTAATTATATTTCTGTTGTCTGTTTCCGTAACACGAGTTCTTCGAGAACTTACCACGAGACCAGATTCACGTGATATGAGAGCATCCATAGATTATTCTAGACAGACCTAATCTCGGCCGTTGAACCAGGTGTAGAAAGGGCTCTGCATGAGGTAGGAACAGATTATTGCATGGGCAGTAGTGCTTGCTACGTTGTCCTAACCTCCTAAATGTAAGTGTGAAAGACTTTAGAAGAACCTGTACCAGCTCTCGATCGTTGAACCAGGTGTCCATGGGGCACTGCATGAGGTAGGAGCAGCTGGCGTAGCACTAGAAGTAGTGGATGTCAGCGATGCGCAGAAAGTTCTCCTGGCCGATGCACAGCGTCTCCTGTATGTCTAGAACGATCCGTACCTGCTCTCGCTCCTTGAACCAGGTGTCCACGGGGCCTGTATGAGGTAGGAGCGGCCGGCGTAGCACTGGAAATAGTAAGAGGAAGCTGTGGACGTCGGCGATGCGCAGAACGTGCTTCTGGCCGATGCACAGCATCTACTGTAAATCTAGAACTATCCATACCTGCTCTCGCTTTTGAACCAGGTGTGCACGGGGCACTGTATGAGGTAGGAGCGGCCGGCGTAGCATTGGAAGTAGTGGAGACAGCTGTGGATGTCGGCGATGCGCAGGAAGTTCTCCTGGCCGATGCACAGCATCTCCTGTATGTCAAGAACGATCCGTACCTGCTCACGCTCGTTGAACCAGGTGTCCATGGGGCACTGCATGAGGTAGGAGCGACCGGCGTAGCACTGAAAGTAGTGGAGGCAGCTGTGGACGTCGGCGATGCGCAGGAAGTTCTCCTGGCCGATGCACAGCGTCTCCGGGTTCTGTCTCATGGGTATTGAGACGGCTGAGGCGCACGCCGTCAGCGCGACGAGAATTATAGTCGCTGGAAAGATATTATGGTTACTTATTTGTAGTTCTCTGAGCTGATGGAATAAATATATTGGAATTTAAAGGATTTGAACATGTTTCAAATCGTGATCAATCGGTCTACACTCCACTAGCATGACGACCTCTGTGGCTCAGTGGTTAGCGCGTTGGCGCTCAAGTCGAAGCTTTTTTATCCTCGCTTATAAAAATCTTACATATATAATATGTTTAGTATAAAAGTATTAAATATGTCTGGTATGTACCTGTAACACAAGTTCTTCGGATACTTAATAGCATGGCGCCAGATTGACGTGGTAGCGTATTGACGTAGTGGACTTGGAAGCGTTCATCAATATTAATTAAAAAATGTTTAATAGTATTCGAATTCGCGAGCGGTTACCAGTGGCTTTAAACACGTTTGAAAGGCATGCAGAGAGCATTGTCATTTTTGTACCTATGCATTTCTGGATTTCTATCTGAATTATTTTCTTGTTTCGGCCTTTTTTTTACGTAGTCGGGTTATGGCTTTTAATATTTTTTTTCCGTTTCCCAATCTAACATTTTATTTATGGAATAATAATAAGTAATCAAAACACTTGAAATAAAAAATATCTTCTTCGCCAGCGCGGAGCCAGTGACATCTAATAATAACTCACCACGCCGATTTCGGTGACAGTGGCCAGTTTCATAGAAACTAGGCCTATTTTGCAGAAGTAATTTTATAGTGGGCAGTGTGTGCCCAAGTGTATGCGCAGTACACAAAAGCACTTTCTCTCTTCCTTTACTCTCATAACCCAGTGGGACGGATAACCGACACGACTGGCGAGAGATCAGGCGCAGGTCCGACTTTCTAGATGCCCATCCGACGCATGGATCATTTTTCTTCTCAGCCAGCATTGTCCTAACCAAACTTGGAAACAACATTTTTTGTTATTCCAATGCGGGAATCGAACCCACGACCTCCGAGTCGAGAGCCAAGCTCTAACCACTAGACCACGGGGGCTGTTACCATGTGGCATCTATCGAAGGAATAAATAATAAAAGTGCTAAATAATTTATTTCATCTGCCTTATCTAATTTAAAACGGATGAGCGGATTACCGATTTTAATCTAGTTTCTTTGTTTGAAAGCTGACATGATCGAGGGTGTTCTTAGCTTATAATTCATCATCATCAGCTCGTTGACAGCTTAACGATTCTGAGGTTATTTAAATTTTTTATTTTGTTATGCTTTGTCTTTTATAACGCATATGCGTTATCTATAAAATTATATTTATACAGGGTGTTCGGCACATGGATGGACAAACGAAAACCGTGGACCCGTGGAGCCGTCTGCTATACATTGAGGCCTAATTACAAGACTCAGGCCCAATAGTTTTTTTTTTAATAATTTTTTAAGTTAATTTCGAAAAAAGACAGTTTTCAAACTTCAAACGACTATAAATTTACTTTTAACATTGCAAATCCAAACATTCTTTTGTAATAATTATCTTCATTAGTTGTAGAATCATATTAAATTCAGTTTTGGAGCAAATGTTAGATATAAAATTAGATACGAGTCCTTAAACGATAAACAAAGTGAAAAAATAATTTTTATATTCCACTTTGAAATTCTTAAAAAAAAAAACTATGATTTTTAGAGCACTTAAAATTCTAGGAAAACATCTGTGGTTCATACCCTTTATATCGGTATACAATTTGCACACATTTGTTTAAAAATAACTAGAGTAAATCGCAATTTAAACTAACGGGGCCTTAATTCATAAGACTCAATTTGCGAAAACTTAAATCAAGTACAAGCCAATTTGTCATAATTGCTTTCGGTATGTTCACTAACACTACACGTGGGAGCTAGTAGTCTGTCTCTCTCTTACCAGTCACGATACTATCTCTTGTCTCTTTTGTTGAATTTGGACAATAGCCGTACGTACATAGCAGGTAGAAAAAGGGTTGTTATTTCACTCTGCAATTGCGCTATTGTTTCATTTTATCTATTCCTTATCAGTCAAACGTTAATTTTGGAAAAAATTGTTTTACTTATTTGTCGAGTCTTAACTGCCTCTGCGATCTGACGTGTCCGTTGCGCTTACTGTTATTGTTTTCGTTTCGTGTTTTTGTTATCGTTTTACGTTATTGTTGTTGCTTCAGTTTGTTAAGTTTTCTGTTATTTTGTTGTTACGTTGTTGTTTTTTTTTTCGTAAAATGACCACCTCTTTTACGAATGAAGAATACGCCAATATGTTGTTGGTGTATGGAGCCGCTAGTTGCAATGGACGTGAAGCACAAAGACTATACCAAGAGCGCTATCCTAACCGTCGACTGCCTAGCCACCAAACTTTTGCTACTACATACCGACGACTTAGAGAAACGGGTAATTTGCGTTATCAAGAACCGAGGGTGAATGTACGACAATATCATGTTGCTACAGACGAACGTGTATTAGAAGAATTTAATAATAACCCTAATAAAAGTATAAGAGAGGTAGCTGCAATGCTGGGCCTTGGCATATGGAAAGTGTGGGCAGTTCTCCGGGAAAATCGGCAACATGCTTTCCATTACACTCCCGTGCAAGGTATGGATACAATAGATTTTTCTTAATTCCGTAAAGAGACTGAATATGTACCAAAGCCTAGATCTAGTCTTCCTTATTTTAAATTCTCAAGCCTTTTTTCTTTGTTTTCAGATCTTCAAGATAATGATTTTGGTAGACGCGTAGAATTTTGTCGACATCTACTACACACTGACGTGGAAGACGAAAACTTTTTAAGAAGTATTCTGTGGACAGATGAATCAAAATTTGATAAGGAAGGTATTTCAAATTACCATAATCTCCATTACTGGGCACCCAAAAACCAAAATCCACGAGTGACGAGACCGAGAAAATTTCAAAGAAGATTCAGTGTAAATGTTTGGGCTGGGGTCATTGGAAATAAACTAATCGGGCCGCATTATTTACCGGACAATATTAATGGATATAATTACTTAGAATTTCTGCAAAATGATTTGCCCGGTTTAGTAGAAGAAGTATTACAAGAAGGCAGACCTTTTGTGTTCCAACACGATGGCTGCCCAGCCCATTGGAGCATAGCTGTGAGGGAATACCTTAATAATGTGTTCCCGAACTCGTGGATCGGTCGGGGTGGTCCAATTCCTTGGCCACCAAGGTCGCCCGACCTTACCCCAATAGACTTTTACGTCTGGGGTAGAGCCAAAGAGCTAGTGTACGCAACCGTGGTGCCCAGTCGAGAGCAGTTAATAATTAGAATAAATGAAGCATTCAAAAAAATAAAAGCCGAAATGATATTTCAAACAACAACAGTGGAAATTTTAAAACGGTACCGAGCATGCATAAGAAGTCAAGGGCACCAATTCTAACAATTGTTATAAAATAAATTTTGGAAATAAATTAAAATTTAAACTATCATAGTGTTTTAATAATAAATTCATGTTCTACTAAAAAGCTTACTAATTAAAAACATTATAAGATTTCATAGAATTACTACTGCACAGAGAAATAACACCCCTTTTTCTACCTGCTATGTACGGCTATTGTCCAAATTCAACAAAAGAGACAAGAGATAGTATCGTGACTGGTAAGAGAGAGACAGACTACTACCGACATACCGAAAGCAATTATGACAAATTGGCTTGTACTTGATTTAAGTTTTCGCAAATTGAGTCTTATGAATTAAGGCCCCGTTAGTTTAAATTGCGATTTACTCTAGTTATTTTTAAACAAATATGTGCAAATTGTATACCAATATAAAGGGTATGAACCACAGATGTTTTCCTAGAATTTTAAGTGCTCTAAAAATCATAGTTTTTTTTTTAAGAATTTCAAAGTGGAATATGAAAATTATTTTTTCACTTTGTTTGTCGTTTAAGGACTCGTATCTAATTTTATATCTAACATTTGCTCCAAAACTGAATTTAATATGATTCTACAACTAATGCAGATAATTATTACAAAAGCATGTTTGGATTTTCAATGTTAAAAGTAAATTTATAGTCGTTTGAAGTTTGAAAACTGGCTTTTTTCGAAATTAACTTAAAAAATTATTAAAAAAAAAACTATTGAGCCTGAGTCTTGTAATTAGGCCTCAATGTATAGCAGAAGGCTCCACGGGTCCACGGTTTTCGTTTGTCCATCCATGTGCCGAACACCCTGTATATAGAAGTCCGGCTCCGAACTGAGTAATAACATCAAGCGCCCTTCCGTCCCACCGCTCGCTTACCTAAGGCCCGGCTAGCTAGTCACAATATTATGTAACAGTCATAACAGTCACAATGTGTAATTGCAAAATTCTACATTATTGTCAAGGTGATAAGGTCGTTTTTTGTATCATTCTTAATAGTCGTTATTACATTGTGATTTCGAGTGGCAAAAAGTGTCGTGCCTATTTAATCCGTCTAGCCCCAATTCGCAACGAGCCAAGGAACTTCGTTCCAAAAATATGAAGGTAATATATAAATTATATTTTATAGTCTTTACTTACGTAATGTTCGAAAATTGAACAACTGGGCTGTACGAATTGTACGACCGCATTTTAAACGTGTATTTTGATATTAATCAATATATGATATAAATTATAATATAATATATTTTTTACATATTTATATTATGCTTGCCAAGACCACTTCTTTGGATACCAAAACACATGATGATTATCTCGGTTTCATTTTTTTAGATGTTAGAATCTGAGGTTTAATTTTCGAAATACAATTTTTTGAAAAAAATTATATAGCCATTATACGAATCTATTGACATCTCATTCATTGAAATCGGACCAGTAGTTTAGACGCTACGCGGGAACAAACATACACACATACATAGACTGCCACCATCCTTGGATTCGTCGTCGTCGGGTAATAAAATTGAAATGTATGATTGCTATCGCAAATAAACAGCTTCGCGCTAAATGCATATGATGGTATATTTAAAGGTATAAAAATGGTATATCTACCAGTGGCGAAGGCAGTTCTCCTTCATAGGAAAGCCCTAGAGCCTGTATAATTCTACGCAAACAAAGCGGGCACCAGCTAGTCCAATAATATTACTTGATCTTTCCTAAAGTATCGTCGACTAAGAAAAATAAAATGTTTGTGACCAAGTAGGTATGTCCCATTAAAGTTCTTTGAAAGAATAAATCTAAAATTATAAAATGTATAGTTCCATAATGATGAGATCCGATAATTATATTACTATTAAATACACAGTTATGAATTTATCTAATATTTGTTGTTGAAGAAACTACTTCATACGAGCAGTTCACTGCAATACATGTTTAAAGAAATAGGTATTCTGGCCGTCGCGAGTTTCTTTCGCCGGTTCTTCTCGCCGAACTAGTCTCCGAACCGGTGGTAGGCGTCATGTAGACCGACGTTCAGAAGGTGTATAAAATACCAATATTGAATTAAAAAAATTTGACTTTGACTTTGATACACTCCATAGCACAATATTACATATCTCCATAGCACATAGCATAGTATTCAGCGCAAGTCATATTGCGCTACCTCGGTTACTAAATTTTATGGCTGGGACTACATGATCCGGAATCCGGCGGGCCCGGCAAAATTTAGAGCACTGAAAGTATAACTCTGCGCTAATACAATAGGACTGAAAATCGAACACACAAGTGTCGGGTCAAATGTCAATGTCATGACAGCTCGACACTCGACACTTTGATTTTCAACTCTTGTTCAATTGTATAAGCGCAGAGTTCTATTTTCAGTGCTCTGAATTTTCCCCGGCCCGCCAAATTCCGGATCATAATATTAGTCCCAGCCTTACGTGTTCTGATAAGCCTACAATCTATGTATATACACTTATCTAACGGCCTAACATTCAGAATAATTTTAATGCTGTTACTCTGGTATTATACTTAGAAACAACATAATATGGAATTTTTACTATTTTCGTCGATTGTAACGAACGTCTGAGGTTTATTTTAATCGAAGGTTGTAATGTCGATTTGTTAATTTATTACCGACATGAGTGATTATAAATCTCTATTATCTCTATAAATCACAGGACACGTCCTACTACTATTATGTAACATGTGAAAGTTTGTGAGGATGGATGGATGATTGTAACTCTTTCATGCAAAAACTACTGAAATAATTTTGGTGAAATTGTGTGTGGTGGTAGTTACGGCTCTAGATTAAGACATAGGCAACCTTTTTTGCCGAAATAGAACAGGGTTCTCTCTCAATACTGTATTTATGTGAGTATGTTTGACTGTGCACTACGTTCCACGCGGGCGGAGCCGCGGGAAAAACCTAGTTCTTTATTAAAACAATCAGATGTTGTTGCGACTTACGATGCGATGAAAAGTAGCCTATGTATTAATCCCGAGGTTAAACTACTACCATACCAAATTTCATTAAAATCCGTTCAGTAGTAGTTTCGTGAAAGAGTAACAAACATCCATACATCCATATTTCAACATCAATAACAAACAAACTTTCGCGCTTATAACATTAATATAGTAGGGATTCACAGGTAAATCCCGTTGCAACGTAATAATTGTAATATATTGAGAATACTTATTCCTTGCAAAATCCCTATTTATATATCCTTATTTGCTCCGAGAAGAAAAACAATGTGTTACGAAATATTCGTATCTATTTTCTTTGTATCTCGGCAATAATAAGTTATTTTATCAATAAGAGCTCTTCAAAATACAGATAGGCGATGTAAAAATTGATTTCTCAACGTATCTTACGTTACCTTCTTGTTTTATAAAGGGGATATTGAAATACATAACTCTCAATACTTTAAGTATTTTTATAGGAGGTTGAATTTACATGTAGGAATTTGAAACCTAATACAGGTGTTAATATCCATTTTTTTTAATCCGCCTAACTATTGTGTAGGCGGATTTCAAATGGTTCAAAATAAATTATTTCATATTAGGTATAGGTAGAAGGAGTCAATAACAGCCGAACGTCTTAACACTGACGACCTCTATGGGTTAGTGGTTAGTGGTTAGCGGTCAGAGTCGGACCTCGAGCCGAATGTTCGAATCCCGTCGAGGGAACAAAAGTTTTCTGTATTATATATTTCTATAAAAATCATAAATATATCACAATAGGTCCCGTTGTACGGGGACCAGCCGTAACACAAGTTCTTCGGGTGCTAAGCACGGGGCAAGATTGACGTGGTGTAAAGCGTCCACAGACATTATTATTTACTACATAAAACCTTGATAATATTTTGGGAGCGAGTTACATGAGCTGTTTATCTTTCTTCACCAATTGCTGACTTTAGCAAATTAAACGGACTTAAGATACCAAGAGGGTCTTATAAAAATATTTTGTAGGTAAGCTAGAAATAAAACTGTTTAACACTTTCGGCAATTTGAAGCAATACATTTTATTTTAAATTATTTTATGTTAAAGAGTTCAAACGCTTACATAACTACATACCAGTGGCGAAGGCTGATTCTCCTTCATACGGAATCCCTAGCCTGTATAATAGGTAGGGATTTAAATGAGGGGTCTTCAAAAGGTAAGTGGTAAGTGAAGCCGATAGGAATGGAGTTATAGGATCCCCTCGCCACTGCTACATACCACATTATATGACATATCTAACTTTTACATAACATTATAGGTAATGCTCGTAGAGAAAACCTGTGCACTTTTCGACCGTAATACTTTGCAATAAGGTAAGTGGTGACCTATACCTGCACCGATCCGTCAGCGACTGTACCTAGTATGTTAATTTCAGAGCTCAATCTTATCAATCTGATGATGCTCGTTCTTACATATCCCTAGGCAGGAATAAAACGATATTGTTTTAATACTTTATAAAATGCTCATTGCTCATGGTACGAATTAGAGTAATATTATTATAATCTTATAACAAAGTGTTCTGGAAACATGATAGTTTTGTGAAAGGTCGTGGCAGGCCCAGGGCCTTAAGAGCCCTATTTCAAATCTGCACTCTGCGAGATTAGGTATTTGAAGCGTTTTTAGCGTACAATTTTGCAGTTGTATTTATCGTTTTTATTGAAATAGGTTAATAAAGTCATGCTTTGAAATTATAAAATCTTTATTCCTCATGAAGTAACAATTGTTTTGGTATAAATTTTGCTTAATAATATTAAAGTAGATAGGAGTAATTCACAGTTAACTTAAAGCGATTTTCGAAGTTTTTTTGGCTTAGAATAATATTTTTTTCTATATTGAATCAAATATTTTACAAAATTCTAAGGCCGCTACGAACTATACAACTATATAGGAGATAACATTCTCATTTTTTTATTTCATTTGCTTAGAACAGTAGTTCAATCCAGGAGCTCAAAGAAGTGCCTTTGCGCATTTTATGAAAATCTTTCTTTGCAGTTATCGGTTTAATTAAAAAGTTAAGCAAAATTTACAAAAAGCGAGGCCGCTATAAACTAGGACAATAGTTGTTCTGCGCTATTCAATATGTCAAAATTGTTCATGTATCTTTGTTTCTGAGATAAAGAACGCCATAATTCGCCAAACGCAAAAATCACGAGTTCGCAAAAATCGTTTTTGTAAACTCAAAAAAAAAAAAGTTCGCAAAACGAGCAAAAATCGAGAAGTCGAGATGTAATATGCTTCTTAAGCTTACGTTGTAACTGTTTAGTTTGTTCAGTGCATAAGCCAAGAGTCGCTAACTACGATGCTGAAGTTATTATCAATTTTGGGATTGACATAACGTGCGCTAAGTTACATAGCGCTCGATACGGCAACACCATCCATTATGTTTTCTAACTTCGTCATCGTATTGCAAATCGCAACATAACGAGAACGATATTCATAAAGTGTTTACTATGTCAGTAGCCACGTGATTTAGCGACCAAATGTGTTAATCCAATACATTTTATTGTTTTCGAAGTTCACCATCGCACTAAGCGATGACACGTTGGCCAAGGGCCCCGAAATGGATCTCAGAAAAGGGCAGAGGTAGCTTTGTGTGCCAAATCCTTAACCCTTTGTATTTTTGTTTAGACACTCTATACTCTATTCGAGCCGTGGAGCCTAAAAATGGATATGGTCCTACGTGCTTTAAGTGTAAACTGTCAGTTCAGTACCCTATTGAATATTTTGGTAAAAATACTCAGTTTTTAGCAAAAAATTGTACATATATTTTAGTTTCTATATTCAAACAGCATGCAAAACTTAGAAGTTATCTTATTATCATAACATTGCTTGCTTAAGTCAAAATGGAAGGCAACCTTTAAGGAAGGTCACTTCTAACATATTCTTGAGACTGCAACACATAACTTCAAAAATAATTATTGACGCTACGGATACAGAGCTATTCTATCTTTTTTATTTTAATTAAAGAACTTTGAATTTTCGTTTAAAAAATAATCAAATCACTTTTAAACACCAAAACAAATTCCTCTACCAACGTAAACAGATAACTAAACCTAAAAAAAATTAAGAAAAAAGTACTGTTATTTTTAACTTTACACATATTGGGGCAGAAAAAAAAATCAAGAAATATCTTAAAAAAGTATGCTGTACTCACAGTGCATTCTGATAGTGATGCAGGTACGTCCGCGAGCGAAGTAGCTGCGCGAGAAGATACAACTTCAATTTTATGATATCTGGAGTGGCGATAACGTCTGATACTGTCCATGCCCATCACGGCTATCGCCGCCCTTAACCCGTGATGGAGTTAGGCCGAGTTTACACGAGCTGCAAAGGTGCTTGACATTGAGAGAAATGCGCGTGCAAAAGTCCTAAAATCTAGGTTCGAGGTTAATCTGTGTAGGTACGATGTTTAAACCCGTGAGCTGTAGCAGTGGTAAAGGCTAGTCCTCCTTTATAGGGAAGCCCTAGCCTGTATAATAGGTAGGGATTTGTATGAGGGTTTTTAAAAAGGTAAGTGGTAAGTGAAGCCAATAGGTATGGAGTTATAAACTCCACGCCACTGGTAGCTGGACACCTGTATGTCGATTCTGCTGATGAAATATTACAATAATACAATTTCGATGAAGTCTCGATATGTTAAAGCAGCAAAATAGTATTCTCTTATACATCTAACCAACGATAAGGCGTTTTGATTGGTTTAAGCTCCAAATATCAGTTCATGATATCGAGACGATTCATTGATAATTCATTGGAAGTAAATAGAATGCCCAAGTTGAGTACGAGAATTGGGGTTCAGGTAGAAGTAGTAGGGCGAAGTAGAGAAATAAGACTCTTCGGCCGGAAAAAATCACCGCTTTAAATAGATCTCTGCGCTAATACAATAGAAATGAAAATCGAACACAAGAGCGTCGAGATTTAAAATTACTGCCGTGTGTTTGATTTTCAATTCTATTGTATTAGCGCAGATATCTATTTTCAGCGTTGATTTTTTCCGGCGAGAGAGTCTTATTTCTCTACTTCGTTACACGCTAATATAAGTGCATTTAGTCAAGATTCACTCGATAATTTCGAAAACAAAATGTATGGGATTTTACATAAGGCATCGCGAGCGACATATTACTTAACGATGACTTATGTCAAATCCCATACATTTTTGATTTCGAAGTTCGCCGTCGAAATTATCGATCGCATCTTGACTAAAAGCCAAGGTTCTTCCCGCCCCATAGAAGTTTCAGATACACAAGTTGAACGTGCGTTAGCAAAACTAAGATTTTAATCTTAAATAGATATTTACCTACCTACAATAACGTAAGCTAAAAGAAAAATCTAGGAGCAAATACGTGGGAGTCAGAATTCAAAAATATCTCAAAGCAAAACTAAGGGTCAATTCACACCAAAACGAAACGATACGTGACATAGCGCTCAATTTTGAAGATAGCTATTCAAAATTGAACTTTATTAATTACACAAGAAGATACACGTTTCATTGTAAGAGTTCGAATGTCAAGTTGCACCGCGCTGCCGCGCTGCACAGCGCATGCGCAGTGTATGACTGATGTCATATGAAACGTGTATCTTCTTGTGTAGCGAATAAAGCTCAATGTTGAATAGCTGTCTTAAAAATGCTGCGCCTCATAACGTCGCGTTTCGTCGCGGTGTGAATTGATCCTAAGGGAATGCTCAGGCTGACCAACTGAATGAATACCTACGACAGACACTTCTTGATTACATTACCTAGCTGCAATTTCTACTGACTACCGCGTTACCACAGAACAAATGAAAATTACTAGCAAAAGTCGAGCTTTGTGAGGACTCGCCAAGTTTTCGCACTTTTCAGTTTATTAATACTAAACAGAAAATTTAATTAGTTATACGAGCATTACGTAATGAATGCAAATGTTGTTTTGTTTACGTATATTAAGTCTTAAGTATATTAAGGGCAACCGATCTTTGCTCGGAATTCTGATAAACTTATAAAATAAAAAGATTATCAAAAATATTTATCTGACCGGGATTCGAACCATTTTCTGATTTCACATTTCTGATTTTTACGAATTCCAAAACCAAAATAAAAAATATACATACGCATATGAAACTGCCTATAGTACTGACATAATAGAGTCAACATTATTGATAATTGTTGCACGACAAAAGAAAAAACATATTACATATAATAATATAGCTTAAAAATGCAATTTTCCAGGGATAAATCCTAGCTAGATCAATTTCTCTCCCCTAAAACTCCTTGCATACTAATTTTCATGGTAATACTTCATACTTGCAGTAGTTTTCGAGAAACCGATTATATATATACAAGATTGTCTCGTTTAAAGTATAAGATTATATCCATATTATATCCAAAAAAGAAATAAAAGTGTTCAACCAAAATAAGATTACTCAGCTTAAAAGTGTAGATAATAATTTATATGACGTGTGTAGAGCCAGCCCTACAGATCCAGTAGACGTTCGCTGTACATTCTTTGCGTGTTTCGCGAGTGATAATCTCTAACCCAATGGAGGTGTATACAATATCTCTTTGTATTGATATGCATTACTGACATAGCTAATTGTATAACATAATTTAATATTAACATGTTGGGAACTTAGGAACATTAATCCCTCTTGTCCGCGCGAGAGTTGAATGCAGACGGAGTCTGAGGTGGGGATCCCCCGTTGCCCGCGTACCACGCCTCACGCGTCGGTTTGTATAGTGTCCATGATAGCTATTGCATTCCTTAGCACTGCATTCATCTCGCGCTTACTATACATTGGCCGTTAATTATGATTTGTAATAATTTACAGGTACCATAATATAACCTAACAAAGAGCCATGTCAGGACATGTTTAATGGCCTGTTTTAATGACCTATCTACCAATAACTATTTGTTATAAACGTCAAACTGTATCGCAAAAAACCGTCAAATTATTGAATGGCGACGATTTTAACAAACACTTATAGATAGATAGGTTAATGAAACGGGCCCTTAGAAGGGTTCTGTAACTATGAACGCGCAGTAGGTTTTTTTCTATTACTTCAAAAGATACTCAAAATTTTTTTTAAAGAGTGTTTATCATGAAAAATGGCAAGTTTCTAATTCTTATAGTTTAGAAATGCCAGGGCGGAGACCAACTCATAAACGTTGAAGATAGATTACTCGATAACGATTAACTTTATAAAAAAGTCGTTTATGAATCTTTGCCTTTTTAAAAAGACATATTCGTAGATACCACTAGACTAGACTAGACACACTTTGAGGTAGAGTGAAAAAAACTATTCTCACATATATCGAGAGCTACTCCTAAAATATAAAAGATTATTAATTTATGACACCAAAATTTAATATCTATATTGTAGGGGACTGTATAATTCCACAGGGTTTCAACCGCCGGCTCAGATTAGACTCGAAGATAGCAAGGTTACACCGATTTGGGCAGAGCCGGGGCGATAAAAATAACAATTATTTGAGGAGAACGATTTTCACTTTTTTCGTCTTGCTTACCTGGCTCATGACAATGGCGTATAGAGAGCCGCGCCCGTACGCCTCTTTCGGGCCGATTTGCTATCTCACTTTTGCCTCTCTATACGGCTATTTTCCATAATTTTCCCCATTTTCCATGAGCCAGGTGAAGAAAAACGCGTTGTGTGAAATTCTTTATTGTTTTTCCCAATTATATAAATCCTTATATACTAATAATCTTATTCCATATAAAAGATATTCATAATCTAAGGTACACCATGTATGAAATCTTATGTATTTTTACCATTTTTTGCCTAATAACTTCGTATCCATTTATTATATAATCCAAACTATTATTTTTCCCAATAGATATTATGTTTCTCTATATAAATCAAAAGAAACTACGTTAAAATTCACTACACTTTAAAATATATAAGCAAAATAACCTTAAGTTCATAAAACACCATTTAACACTACTTTTTGCAACCTGATGCTATAGGAATCTATACATATATAGTCACTGAGTGTTCACCATTATAGTTTATGTACTGTTTTAAGTCACTTGTTTATCGTTCACATTTCAATTCACTGGTATAATTACGTTACGAGGCCGTTGTCCTCAACATCCTCCCCCCGGCGCAGTAGTTAGGGGTCTACGTAGCCTCCTCCGGTGACTGCGGGCTCGCCGGTCCCGCCATGGACTGCTCCGGTGACTGCGAGCTGCTCGAGCTCGCTGCAGGCTGGTCCGGTGACGACTGCGAGCCGTTCGTGCTCGCTGCAGACTGCTCCGGCGACTGCGAGCTGTCCGTGCTCGCTGCGGGCCGCTCCGGCGGCGACTGCGGGCTGATCATGCCCGTCGCAGACCGCTCCGGTGACTGCGAGCTGTCCGTGCTCGCTGTAGGCCGCTCCGGCGCTCGTTCTGCGCCCGGCGCCGCCCCCGGCGTCGTCCGCTCCGCTCCCGGCTCCGTCTGCTCCGCCAGCGGTCGCAAGTGCGACCGCGGCGCCTCCTCCAGCACCGCCAGCTTCGTCGTTGGCCTCCGTAACACGCCACTGCGCATGCGAACGTCCGCACAATGCACTTGTCTGTCTGGGCCAGGGTAAACCCGGTGCACGACCCCCCGCGGCCACGTATTACGCGGCAGCGTCGGGTCGACGACAACGACCAGGCCCCCCGGTACAAGGGCTCGGTTGCTCTGCGGGGCCCCGTAGAATGGTGTGAGAGTGGGAAGGTATTCACTTCACCCAGCGCCTCCAGAACTCGTCGGCAAGGGCTTGCGCGACTTTCCATATCTTCTTGTCCGCCGGAACACACGGTCCGACGTACGGCAGTCCGGTGGACGACCCGAGGAGGAAATGATTCGGTGTAATCGCCTCCGAGTCGTTGGGGTCCACTGACACGTGAACGAGCGGTCGAGCGTTCACGAAGTACTCCGCCTCGGCCATCAGTGTCTGGAGTACCTCTTTCTTGGGCGACTTCTCGTTCAGCGTAGCTAGCAAGGTGGTTTTCACTGACCTCACCATCCTTTCCCAGACACCTTGCATTCGATGAGTGAGGCCCAGCTGAGCCATAGCCGGCGCCCACTCGGCGTACGCCTGCCGCAGCTCGACGTCCGCGCCACTGAAGTTCGTACCATTGTCGCTGTACATGACTGACGGCCATCCTCGCCGCGCAGCCATTCTTCTCATAGCCATCAGTGCGGAGTCCGTCGACAGCGAGGCCACCAGCTCCAGGTGGACCTCCCGCGTCGTCAGACATGTGAAGAGAGCTCCCCATCTCTTTTCGTGACGTCGGCCGATGGTAACCGTCATCGGGCCGAAACAGTCGAGACCACAGTATGAAAATGTTCTCTGGAACGCCCCCAGGCGTTCGGCTGGCAGGTCTCCAGTTGGCGGGGTCCTCGAGTGCGCCGTCGTAACCGACAGAACGCACATTTGTTCATGATAGTACGCACCGTCGGCCGCAGCTTCAGTATCCAGAACCTCTGCCTGAGGTCGTTCACGACCCTCTCGCGGCTCCCGTGTCCCGCTCTGGCGTGCTCCCTTGCCACCACTTACCTTCTAAAGTGATGTCTTCCATCCAGGATGATTGGGTTTTTCATGCTTGCATGCTGCTTTGATCCTTCCGTCTAGTACGAGCAGCCCGTCCTTGTACACTGGGTTGAGCCGGTACAAGGAGCCATCTAGGCACCGTCTTGCCACTTGCGATCTTCTCGATTTCTTGTGCGAAGCTGTCTCGTTGTGATATTTCATACCACAACTTCTCAGCTCTCTCCAGGTGTCGTACATCGAGGTTAGCCCGAAGATCTCGGCACTTCCCGATGAATAACAAAACCATCGCCGTGCATCTTATGAGGCGCTCGTAGTTTGAAAAGCGCGTCACATCTGGTAGACAGCTCAGCTCGCTCGCCTCCGTGGTGTGAAAGGCGACGTATTCTTCTTGATATGGTACTCGCGCGGCCACTCGTTCATAGGCCTGCGCAGGAAGTCCGGCCCCTGAAACCAAGGGTCCTCGTCGCTCTTCGGAACGTAGCCCGTTCTGGTGGCTAAGTCGGTGCATTGCTCTTCGTATTCACCCATCTCCACTGGTGAACAGTCGTCAGCTCGGCGATCTCCCCTAGCCGATGTGCGACGTATGGCGTGTATTTTCGGCTACCGTTCTGTATCCAACACAGAACTACTTGTGCGTCGATCCAGTAGAAAACCGTGTCCGTTTTCCACCTGTGCTCTGCTACGACGGCGTTTCCCAGCCGCGCTCCGACCAGGGCAGCCTGTAGCTCCATCCTTGGTATTGTTTGTGCCTTCAGCAGCGCCACCTTGGCCTTGGCGGCGGCCAGCACGACTTCCCCATTTTCTTGCAATCTGCAGTCCGCACGACTACCCCCGCCGTTCCCTGGGGTTGTGACACCTCCCGCGTACCACTGGAGTCCCGGTCCCACCCTGCAGATTGTTCGGCTCCCCCCGTTGTAACCCCGGGGTAATGTGACGCCCTCTTTGCGCCACTGGAGCCCCACTTCGAATCGACCTTCTGTTCGTTTGGCCGTTCTGCCAGGGCTTGGCAGGCGAGTCGGAAGGGCAACTGCCCGGATTAGGAGGCTGCCAAGCGGCGCTTTCATGCGATTAGGCGTAGATATAGGGTTGCCATGAAGGAGGAGCAATTTAAGTTTTTCAGGTCAGTCGCAGAAACGGGAAACCAGGACCCATGGGGCCAGGCGTACCGTGTCGCGTGCGGAAGGCTCCGGCCTCCTAGCAATGTAATTAACGGCACGAAACATGCCGAAGGTTATGCTGGGGGAGTCGAGGAGGCCATGCACAGCCTCATGTATGCTCTGTGTCCGGACGACGATATGTCCAGGGACACGGAGTACCACCGGCAAGTATATGGCAGCCGCGATTCCCGCAGGAGAAGATGCTCCTCCTCCGACGGAGGAAGTAGTCGCGACTATAGTCAAGGATCTTCCTAACACAGCACCGGGAATCGATGGGATAACCGCTCGCATAATTAAACACGTTTGGGCAGCCGCGCCGCGAGAATTTGCTAATGTGTTTAGGCGATGTGTCGAAGAGGGCGTTTTTCCTCGAGTATGGAAGGACGGAAGGTTGATTGTCTTGCCCAAAGGCAATGGCAAGCCTCTTTCCGGTCCTAAAGCCTACCGGCCGTCACTCTGCTGCCGATCTTTGGTAAGATTTTAGAACGCGTCATGTTAAAATGCGCCACGCAAATGACGAATGAATGGTCTATCGGACTGCCAGCATGGGTTCACTCGGGGACGGTCGACGGTATCCGCTCTGGGAAAGATTCTTGGAGCGGCTCGTGGGAGCTCGTCGAAGTATGTTCAGGCGATTTTCTTAGATATCTCTGGGGCCTTCGATAATGCCTGGTGGCCTATGATCATGCTGAAAGCGAAAAGGGGGGGTTGTCCGCCAAACATCTACAGGATGTTGGCGGGCTACTTCACCGGACGCAGGGTAGGCATGTTCGTCGGTCGCAGGGTAGTGTGGAAGGCGGCCACGATGGGCTGTCCGCAGGGATCGGTGTTGGGTCCCTCGTTGTGGAACATCCTGATGGACGACTTGCTTCGACTGCCCCTTCCGGGGGGAGTGACATTCGCGGCCTATGCCGACGATGTGACGATCCTGATTGAGGGCGACTCACGTGCGGCTCTTGAGGCGAAAGCCTCAACTGCATTGCGGCTCGTTGGTGAATGGGGTGTCCGTAATAGGCTGGAATTTTCCCCGACGAAATCGTCTACCATGACGATAAAGGGGAAGTTCCAGCGACCCCCAGTCATCAAATTTGGGACAAACTCCATTGGGAGCGTCGCGTCGACCACGGTGTTGGGAGTGGTAGTCGACTCGAGTTTATCCTTCGCGCGACATGCAGTATCCATAGGGGAACGAGCGGCAAATTGCTTCGGCAAGATGTCGCGAGTCTCGGCTAGCTCATGGGGGGTTAGGTACAGGGCTCTTCGGGTGCTGTACCAGGGGACCTTTGTGGTGGGAGCACTCGAGAATATGGGAAACTCCGTAGTGTGACGCGACTGGCGTTGGTTCAGCAGTTTGTCCAATGTTTCGGCAAGATGTTCCACCCCATTAGCCCTAGACGTGGGCGGTGTGGGTGAGCGTGGGCGGCGTTTCGGCCACTCGAACCTCGTCTTCCGGGGATTCGCGTCTTCCTCCCTGTGGTGGCATGTCTTCTGGCTTCGGCGTCTCTCTTTCTTCCATTGATGTCGGTTCTTGTCTAGCCTCTTCGGTATCGGGACCCTGTTCGCTTAGCCAGGCTCGTAGACGTTGCTCCACATGTTCTGATGGCTCGTCGTCGTCGGAGCTGCTACCAGCGGCGACGTCAGCGGCGAGCTTCTTCTTTATAAGTTCTGCTTCGATCTGCAGTTCCTTCTTACGAAGAGCGGCGAGTTTCTCCTCCGCCTCGTATTGCATACGCGCGACGACACTTGCTGTCGATCGACGTGATCTAATTGAAATAGCCCTTTTCCTGGCTAGGGTTTGTACTTCCGAGGCTGCAGGCGCCTTGCTGGTACCTGGTCTCGGTTTCAAAATAGTTTGAAGCAGATCCGCTCTTCCCTCGGTCGGCGGCGGCTGGCTCGTAGCGGCGGCTGGCTCGTAGCGGCAGCGCACGGCGATCGTGGCGGATCCGGAAATCTACGTGGTTGCTGCTGGTTCTCCTCGGCCCCTCTCTGACTTCTTGTAATTACCATCTTCAATGTTAAGTTAATCTTTAAATATTAATCTTAATCTTCAATGTGCATCTTCAAATGTTAATCTTCAAACGTTAAGTCTTCAAACTTCAAAATTCTCATTCAAGAATCTTGGGTAGGTTTTGCCCGACGAAAAATCTGCGAATCCTTGCTTCCGTTCGCAGCGGTGTATCCTTGTATCCTCGAGTCCGATCTTCTGAGTCCAATCTAATCCTCGGCGTTGATTCCCGTTGACAAATCTTGATAAAGTTTCCAATGTTCTGACTTGATGAAAGTCTTCTGTTCGGTGTTGAATAAATCTTCTAAGTCCGGTCTTCAGTAAAAATTTCTATCTTTAATCTTCAAAATATTTCTATGTTCAGAAAAGCTGTTTAAATTTTTCCAAGTGCCGTTTTCGTTATTTTCAACTTGATATGGACTTCGAATATATCTTCAATCTTCCAATCCGTCCCGCCAAAGGACCACGCCCTACTAATCCGGCTCGCCGAAGGACCACGCACTACTTGTAGGGGACTGTATAATTCGACAGGGTACCACCGGCTCAGATTAGACTCGAAGATAGCAAGGTTACACCGATTTGGGCAGAGCCGGGGGGATAAAAATATCACTTATTTGAGGAGAACGATTTTCACTTTTTTCGTTTTGCTTACCTGGCTCATGGCAATGCCGTATAGAGAGCCGCGCCCGTACGCCTCTTTCGGGCCGATTTGCTATCTCACTTTTGCCTCTCTATACGGCTATTTTCCATAATTTTCCCTATTTTCCATGGGCCAGGTAAAACGCGTTGTGTGAAATTCTTTATTGTTATTCCCAATTACATAAATCCTTATATACTAATAATCTTATTCCATATAAAAGATATTCATAACCTAAGGTACACCATATATGAAATCTTATGTATTTTTACCATTTTTTGCCTAATAACATCCATTTATTATATAATCCAAACTATTATTTTTCCTATTAGATATTATGTTTCTCTATATAAATCAAAAGAAACTACGTTAAAATTCACTACACTTTAAAATATATAAGCAAAATAGCCTTAAGTTCATAAAACACCATTTAATCGTACGGATTATTTTAGGGACTCCAAAGACTTTTGCACACTGATGCTATAGAAATCTATACATATATAGTCACTGAGTGTTCACATTATAGTTTATGTACTGTTTTAAGACAATTGTTTATCGTTCACATTTCAATTCACTGGTATAATTACGTTACGAGGCCGCTGTCCTCAACATATATACAATCTTTAACTAAACCAAACTTCATCCATTTATATCAATTACTAAATGTTGCCCGTGGCTTAGTTCGCGCAAAAAAAAAAATTCGCAGGAACCGTACATTTTGCGGCGATAAAAAGTAGCCTACGTCGTAATCTAGAGTCTAAACTGCCAAAATGATTTATTATTATCTAGCTGTAAGATAATACTGAGTTACAAATTTTGATTATAATAGGTCATTACTAGCGCAAAGTATGTGATGATTGATTATAAGTACCCATTGATTTTATTAAAGTCAAATTGTTCTTATGTAAATACTGTTTGTTTATTTATAATCATTTGACATGAAATTACATAAAACCAAAAGGTTCTTCCCTTCTTTCGTACTAGCTTTTACCCGCGGCTCCGCCGCGTAAATACAGTATCCACGAGAACACTGTACTTTTTCGCAATAAAAAGAGAGAATTTTGTGTTAATCCAGAGCTTAAACTACTATCATACCTAATTTCATCAAAATCTGTTCAATAGTTTTTGCGTGAAAGAGTAACAAAAATCCATCCATCCTCACAAACTTTCACATTTATAATAGTAGTAGGATACATAAAAATATTGTGCACCGGAAACCTAGTAGCCATGTGTGACATGACGCAACAAGGTTCTAGAGATCAAAATTTCGCGTATTTACTTATCACGTACCTAACATGACAGACGCGAAGATAGGTATTTGATAAGAACCAACATCTCTTATGCTTACCACTTCTAGTGGTCATATATTGCACTCTTGGTAGACTATAAAACGTGATATCAACCGTCTGTTTCCATGTAGATAACAATAATTATTTTTTATTCTCACATCTCACCAAAATCATTTTCATGTAAAATTTTGCCAAGACGATATTTTATGGTTCGCACTGTGAACAGTTATGTTATGTTTCATGTAGAGCCAAGCTTCTAACTCTGTATCTTCACAAACTGCCTCTGTTTAATGGGTAAGTATGGCACCTACGTACCGTACGTAGCGAAGGCTGGTTCTCCATTAAAGGGAAGCCTTAGCCTGTAAGTTGAAGTTTTATTTTTATTGTTACGTAAAACGTTATCGTAATCTTTATCCTTTTGTACACGTCTCGGAAAAGTGTGTGACTCTCGAGGGGTTTTCTGAAGTTTCTACAAATGCATACAATATCCATAATTTTGTTTCTCATATTTTATTTCAATAGCCCAAGGAAAAAAATGCTCGCTAAAATCGCTAACATTTCCGTTAACCACCGGTACCCCAAGCATGAACAATTTGTGAAATAGTAATTGTATCGAATCGAAAATTTTAAGAATACTGTCATGATTTTCATACAATTTTCATTTGACGGCGATACGATTGCATTTCCGCAAATAGTTCGTGCTTGGCTTAAGAGTCTGTCGACGCCCTTACTTGTTTTTCATGAGCATTATTTGATTCCTTTCTCAAGAGATTTCTGCGGAGTCGTTTACGAAAAAAAAGAAAACACCATACACATAATATTTAATGTAAAATTTCCATCTCGATTCCGATAAGATAGTATTAGACAGCGTGATATTCAGACGGCTCACTGTTACAGTAAAGTGTATTGGGTGTGCCCCGCGCGTGCCGTGACAAAAGATTACACCGAAAACTGTAACGAATAACGACTAGAAAAAAAATGGTGGCCGATTTCTACTATTTATTATAAACGCGAAAGAAACTTTGTCCGGAATCCGTAAGGCCGGGGAAAATTCAGAGCACTGAAAACAAAATTTGAATTAAATAGGTTACAAGGATAGATCTTTTTTTTGTCCCCATTTTTTATATTCTAATCTAAGTCTAATCATTAGACCGTGGACAAGAAAATGGGGCAAAAGGTATGGTTGTTTCGCGATATACGGAACGGATTTCTACGCGAACGCAGTAGCTAGCATCTAAAACCTGGCCCTTTAGTCAAGATGCCATTCGATAATTTCGACGGCGAAGTTCGAAAACAAAATGTACCTGTGGGATTTGACATAAGTCGCAAGAGACATGTCACTTAGCGATGACTTATTATTACAAAGCGAGAAATCAAAAATGTATGGGACATTTTTGATTTCTCGCTTTGCCCTCGAAATTATCGAATGTATCTTGACTAAAGGCTCTGATTCGCTGGTTTACAACTCGCGGTCACGGGTCGCGTCTTTAAGATCGGAATGCTTTATTTGTAAAATTCTCGTCTAGTTTTAAATAAAACATTGAACTTTTCACACGAATGTTGTCTAAATACCGTGTAGTTCTTATATCATATCTATTAAATAGCTTCTGTAGGTAGAAGTGACCAGTCCAAGAGTTTTCATAATTGAATTTTGTTCTCACCGGAGTAAAAACTCCGTAACAAAGAACTGTTGAATAATATAGAGTTCGTTTGTAGATTGATATTAATAATGAAATCAATTAACAAAGAATCGACCTTTTGTAGGACAAAATGTCTATAAAATAAGTACTTATATTAAGAAATCTACTAGTAGATGAAAGATGGAAGAAACCGGTAGATCATTTGTGAAAATAAATATTTGAAGCTTCTTAGACTTAAAAATAAAGACTCTCCGCGCCCGCGGTTTTACCCACGTAAATACCACCGTACCGCATCCCACGGGTACGCTGTAATTTTTCGGGATAAAGAGCTCAAACTACTACCATACCAAATTGAATAAAAACCCGTTCAGTAGTTTTTGCGTGAAAGAGTAACAAACATCTATCAATCCATTTATCCTCACAAACTTTCACATAATAGTAAGTAATAGGATTTTTCCCAAGTTACAAGAACTCAACTTTTCAATACCATTTCAGTGGATTAAGCTTATACACGCGATATAAAGGTGCATTAAGTTTTATATTTTCTATTTCAACTATCAAAAGATTCGTAAGAGTTCGAAATGGAGCTATTTGTAACTTTGAACTAATACGACTTTTCAGAAGCTTCAGCTACTTACTCCAGAAATAAGAAAAAATTCTATGAAGTTAATTAATGGAGTGATAGAATCGTTTACTTGGAATGGTGAACGAGGTTTAACTATGTTACGATTTTCACGTATAATAAATAATCTTACTGGCAGTATGTCAGAACAGGTGGCCTAGCAGGAACAGTAACGTTATCGAATGAAACTTGTACGGGCGCTGTCATGATTTTGACAGATTTTCACCCAATTCTCATTAGATAAAGTTACGTTTACGCCACTGTCAGATGTTTCTGCTAGGTCCCCCGGTAGGGTACCGTAACTATCAATGCGCGATAGGTTTTTCAAATTGCTATAAAAGTTATGAATTTATGATCCGATTTCGATGAAAGAAATATTCCTGAAGAGTATTTAGCAGGACGTTATAGCAAAGTCAGTTTTCTAACTCTTATAGTTTAGATATGCCCGGGGGGGGGGGGGGGAGCAACTTGTTAACCACTTACGGCCCGTTTTATAATATATCTATAAGTATTTGTTAAAAACGTCGTCATTCAATCATTTGCCGGTTTTTTGCGATACAAATGTGACGTTTGTAACAAATAGTTATTGGTAGATAGGTTATTGAAACGGGCCATTAGATGTGGCCAACTAAGTGTGGGCTATGACGTACGAATAGATTTGACAGAACAAATCTTCATACAAGAAAAAGTTACTCCATCTTGTTTTCACCATACCTCAAATGTCAAAATGGCGGCCTCAAATAACCCCAAAACTGGGGTCATTTAAGTGGAAGCAGTTTTTGCCGAGACATGCCTCGTCTGTCAAAAAGTTATGTATTTTAAAATTATTTAAAAATTATCATTTATTTAAAATTACTTATTCGACGTTACCGACAACGGCGATTCACATGTATTTAGAGCCACTCCTATTAAATACAAAATTATATATTACTAGCTGTTTCCCGCGGCTCCGCCTATATAAATATACTATCGAGTAGCCCTTGTTTTAATCCAGAGTCTAAACTACTACCATGCCAAATTTCATCAAAATCCGTTCAGTAGTTTTTGCGTTCAGTAGTTTTTGCAGTAGTAACAAACAAACTTACATTCACATTTATAATATTAGTAGGGATAATAGGATGCAAAAATAGACTATAAGCAAATTATAATTATTCAAAACTCGTCTGTTGCTACGAACGTCGGTAATAATGAGTTACCGAAGTTAGCAAGGGAGGACGATCGGACAGACGGACAACCAGACAAACAGACAGAGAAGGACGAACAGAGCGAAACTATAAGGGTTTCTTGTAGATACCACAGAACCCTGAAAAGGTATTTAATGGCTTACCCTTGGGGTGGTGGTTTAAGCCGTTTAAATGGCTGCACGGAAATAGCGCACATGTTAGAGGCTCCTTGTTGTTGCGGGTATCCAAAAGCGGAGGTGATCAGACGCTCTGACTTTGCCATGCTCGTTTGCCGGCCTTTTTAATTCAGCAATATGGTACTATACCTACAAGTCGCGAAGGCTGGTTCTCCTGTATAGGGAAGAGCTAACCTGTATAAAAGGGATTTGGATGACGGTCTTCAAAAGTGGTAACTGAAGCCGATAGGAATGGATAGCCCGATTATAGGACACCAGGTGTGGTGTGGTGACTGCTACCTACCGTTACTTATTTTCATAAAAGTAAAGATGGAAAATTTTAAATATGACGGAAATTAAAACGACTAAATACCAAGAAACTTCGGAACAAAACAGTAGGCGAAATCCTATACCTTGTAAAGGTTAAACTTCAGAAGCCCTTAGAATTTTACCTTAAACCCTTTAAGGGATAGACACAGATAATGAAAGTTGGGGCTTGGACGTCAGAATTATTGCCTATAACTCACTCGAACCTTTTTTCATCGCTTCCATCAAAACTTTTGACCCTCGCCTTCAAAACTTTCACCCCGACTTCAAAAACTTGGTTTGATAACTGTTATTTATGTGCGTTTTATTAGATTTCGTTGAACTTGAAATTTTATCCATCACTAGGATTTCACAAGGCCCCTGTCGTGTTTTGTTTTCGCTGGAATAGATAAAACTAAAGAAAGCCTTAGGGTCAATTCAAACCGAAACGAAACGACACGCTATGCGGCGCTTATTTTTAAGTTAGCTATTTTAAATTAAACTTTATTCATTACACAAGAAGACACGTTTCACTGTCAAGTTGCACCGCGCTGCACAGAGCATGTGCAGTGTATGAATGATGTCACATGAAACGTGTGTATTTTAGTATAGAGAACAAAGTTCAATTTTGAATAGCTATCTTAAAAATTTAGCGCCGCGTCGCGTAATGTTCAGGTGAGAACTGATCCTTAAGTAACGAATTTATTGCAAACTGGTTAGTGGTTACATTACTGCAATCTATATATTTTGATATTTCGTTATCGATTTCGAAAATAGCTATTTATTTTGATAAAAACCAACTTCCAGAGTAAAAATACATAGAAAAGTATGAGAGTCTTATTTTACAAATAATTCCCCTTTTATATTCGGCTAAAATTTTAACTATTTCTCTACACAATCTTCATTATTTTGAAGTCGGTACCAGCCCAAACAATATCCTGATTTTATAGAACTCACGCTTAAGCTGGCTGGAACCGACTTCAATATTATAAAGATGTAATTTTATTAAGTACATAAAAAATTTCAATGTCAAATTGCAATGATATTTTTTCTGCCACTAAGAGCACCTGATGGCGGAAAAATTTCGAAAATTGTCAAAAATATTATAAGCTTGGCTCTCGACTCTGATATCGTGGGTTCGATTCCCGCGTTGGAGCAACAAAAGTTTTGTTTCCAAGTTTGGTTAGTATAATGTAGGCTGACCACCTGATTGTCTGACAAGAAAGATGATCCATGCGTCGGATGGGCATATAAAAAGTCGAACCTGCGCCTGATCTCTCGCCTGTCGTGCCGGTCATCCGTCCACTGGGTTATGAGAGTAAAGGAGAGAGTGCTCTTGTCCGTCACCAAATCGGTGTGGGGAGCGTCTTTGTTTAACACAGAATAGCGTTAATCCGCCCACCGCAGTGGCCGGCGCCTAAGATGGATTTCTATTCGGTAGATAACAACAACGATATAACAACGATATGCTCGCTGATACAGATAGTACAGTCTGTTCAGACTTATTTTACCTCGGAGTTCCTGTGAGAGTAACCCACAAGTCGTCGGCACAGAGGTCCCGACAGAGGTAAAATAGCTCCGAACGATCTGTAGATACGCCATTTGTTAAGCGATACCTGGTTTTAATTTTTAAATTTCTTTGTTATTAACATTATTAGAAAACGACTGTGTCTTAAATTTTAAAGTATTTTTTATGCATTCATTCCTTTTAGTTTTTTCTATACCAACCACTGATTTTGCCAATAAATTATAGTTTGGGTCATTAAGATCTTATCAAATTTATATGTAAAATTTCAGTTATTATTATCTATATAAAATCATTATATAAGACAGAAATACCCAAACATTGTCACAAATATGAATCCACGCCTCTTCAGTCGTTATTAGACAAGTTTCGATAAGTTACACAATATTTATTTATTTCCATACAAAAGGTAATTGAATGGAAATTAATAAATATCGATAGTAATGCGTTTTTTTATGCAATTAAAATATCACAATTCACAAGACTTGAAAGTCATTATAATCCGAGGAAAAAGTCCGTGAAAAAAAGGTCGAGAATCCGTGCTTTAACACATCTACACGATTAAACTAATCATTAGTTGCCCTCTACTCGGTACAATTATCGAGAGATTAACTTGTCGTTGAGATTTACTTAACTAATTTGCCGACGACGATTCTGTTACTTAGCAAATGCAATAACAATTGGCTTTATCTTTCAGTATCCAGTAGAATGATCGTCTCCAAAGCACCTGGATATCCATTTAAGCTTTTTCAACGCAGTATAGATGTAGAAATATTTTTGCGCGACAGTCGATAGGTTAAATAAAATAATTATATTTTTTTATAATGCCTATGCTACTCGGGTTATTATTAGAATAAGAATAAGAAACATTTATTTGCAGCTCTACTTAAAACTAAAAATAATAATAAGCTTAAGCTAATTACATTTAAATAATAATATTTAAATATAATAAGAAAAATACAAAAAAACGTCTAAATAAACGTCTAAAACTAAAACAGCGTAGTTAGCCGCAAATTGGATCAAGCTCGGCATTGCTGGCACACCTAGGTATGTCCAGCACCGGTCTTCCGCTTGACCCATTCCGTGACCTCGAAGCCGTCCAAACACTTACACACTACTTAAAAAAATATAATAATAAAAAAAGAGAATTAAAAACTAAATAATAAATCTGTAACAAGTGTCAAATGTCTTGATTCATGACCAAAATCGCAATTAGAAATTTAAATTGTACATTTCTTCTTCTTTAATTATTTTAAAATAAATGTGAAATGTGAATACCCATAACCCAACACCAAAGAAAATATTTTATAAAGCAACTAATTAAGAATGCCAATCGATTCAGTAAAATTTTTAATACAGGAAGCAAAGTGCAAAACAAGTAACCTGAAACATACACCTATAATACACTTATATTATAGGTCTAGGTAGGTCTTTACCTATGAAATTGCCGTTCTGCAGTTATACTGGCCATTTCAAATCATAATAATTATTGTTTGGCTAAGAAATCAAATTAATTTTATTTTAAAAACATCGAATTCTTTTTCCAAAAGTAGTCATTTGTTTATTGATTAGTGTTACATTTTCATCGCATTTCAATCTTTTTCGTCATCATGGATACGTTAAAAATTCGAGTAATTATGGAATATGAGTACCGTTGTGGCAGCAACGCGGCACAAGCGGCACGCAACATCAACGACGCTTACGGAGCTAACACTACAAACCAACGCACCACCTGTTATTGGTTTGCTCGCTTCCGTTCTGGAAAACTCGACCTGAAAAATGAGCCTCGCGTTCGTCCGAAGACTTTGGTCGACAGTAACGAATTAAAGGCGATTGTGGAGCTGATGATACACAAACTAAGGCTGAATTAGCAGCAGCTTTCGACGTTAGCGTCAAAACAATATTGGTCCATTTGAGTCAGATTGGCAAGGTAAAAAAGCTTGACAAATGGGTGCCCCACGAACTCAATGATCGCCAGCGCGAAGTACGCGTCGAGACGCACCTTGCACTGCTCAACAGACACACATGAATTTTGAACCGCATTGTTACCTGCGATGAAAAATGGATTCTGTTTGATAACCGCAAGCGCTCAGCAAGTTGGTTGGATCCTGGTTCAGCACCTAAACAATGCCCTAAACGAAAACTTACCCCTAGAAAAGTGATGGTCACTGTTTGGTGGTCTAGCGCTGGTGTGATTCATCACAGCTTCATACCAAACGGGGTGAGCATTACTGCAGATGTGTACTGTGAAGAACTGAACACAATGATAGAGAAGCTGGCACATCTCCAACCAGCATTGGTCAATCGCTCGTCTCCGCTGCTCCTGCACGACAACGCGCGACCTCACAGCAGACGGTCTCCGAAGTTGCAAGAAGCTCTCCGTCATCCGCCCTACTCACCAGACCTTGCGCCTACAGACTACTACTTTTTCCAGAAATTGCATGGGTGTATACTTCGATTAATACAAAAAAAATACATGAAAAATATTCGCTTAAATTTTTTCATACAAAACGGCAATTTCATAGGTAATTTCATAGGTTTCATAGGTAAACCTAATATAATGTCGCAAGCTTTCCTGTGCTTTCTGTTCGCGTAAAATAAATTGTCAGAGTTGCTTTTTAAAAGAAGCTAGACTTTTTAGATTTCTAATCGGCGGCGGTATGTTATTCCAGCATTTGGATGCCGAATAACGAAAGCTGCCCCTGAACGACGCTGTATGGATGTTTCTCGATGGCTAGCTGGACAGAACATTGCCTTGACCCACAAGACCTAAGGCTAGCAGTTCTTGAGAGTTTATCATATAGATATCTAGGCTCTTTACACACACACTTTCCACAGCATTATACGATTAAGGTCGTCATTGAGCAAAGCAAGTGCTTTTTCTATATCACTTGGCCTACAAAAAATATATAAATTTGGGTATCATCAGCGTAGAAGTGAAAAGTGTCTAATATGGGTTCTTAAATCTGCTATGTACAAAATTAATAATATTGGTCTCATAATTTAACCCTGTGGTACTCCATTTTCGACATCCAACCAGTCAGATAACAAGAAGGAACCGTCACTAAGGGAGAGCTGCACACGATGGCGACGATCACTGAGGTAGCTATTAAACCATTTCAATGTTGCATCATGAAATCCGTAGTATCTTAGTTTTGATAATAGGATATTTATATTTATTGTATCGAAAGCCCTGGAAAAGTCCAATAGGACAAGTAGTTACCTGTATCTTGTGAAGTTAAAATATTGTCAGTGACATCAAGTAGTGCAGTCACAGTACTCCGACCCTTCCTAAAGCCAGATTGTGTCTCAGGTATCAAATTATTATTTTCCAGGTAGCCTGTAATTCGCTCACACACCATCTTTTTCAGTATTTTTTAAGAAGCAAGGCAAGATACTAATATGCCTGAGATCTTTTGTTTCAATAGGGTTGGTGATTTTAGGTAGAAGCCTCACTACAGACTGCGCTCAGAAAATGGGGGTAGACACCAGTCCGGATAGAAGTATTTATGATACATTTAATTACATCTAAGTAATTTGGCAGAGACAATAAAAACATGTCTAAACCGATGCCATCAGAACCCACAGCTGTGGATTTTAATATTTTTATAGTTTTGACCAGTGTATTGGTGGATACTGTCTCAAGGTGGAAGGTACTGTCACAAAATTTATGTTATTCAAAACATGTAATATAAGATAGTTGAGTTATTGGAACCGTACGTGTTTCTAAGAAATGTTTATTAATAAGATTTGGGTTATTAAATTCTGAAGGTAGATAATTTTCATGTTTACTTAAAATAGTTTTCTTTATATTTTTCCACAGCTGTTTAGGTTCTTTGATTTTATGATTAATATTGTGTTTAAAGTATGCAACTTTTTTATTATACAGTGACTTATTTACTAGAGTTTTTAGGCTATTATAATATTCCCCTTTACTTTCTAACTTTGTTTTATGATAGTCCTGCCATGCTCTGTCCCACAGTGTCATCATTAGTTTGATGGTGTCTGTAATCCAAGGGTAAGAGCATGTTTTTATACGGACAGCTCTTACCGGTGCATGTACGTCAAAAAGTTCCAATATTTGTGTATTAAAGCTATTCACCATTGCATTGACATCACTTAAAGACAGCATGCTATCCCAGTTTATAGCCTGTAAGTCAGTGTTAAAGCTGTCTAAATCTATGTGTTGATAGGTCTATACGTTATAGAGTAAGGTTTAATTCTTTCTCTTTTTATATTAAATTCGCAGCCAATCAGACGGTGGCCAAATAAGGAACCAACATGTTCAATAAATATGTTTTTAGCTGTAAGATTGGAACTAATTGTGTCGATCAATGTCTGGCTGGACTGTGTAAAGTAAGTTGGCGAAGTAATTAATTGGTTTAAGCCCAGGCACCGCAGAAAAGTTATAAGTTTATTTGATTTTGATCCATCAGGACATAAGATATTTATATTAAAATCACCAGTCAAAATTAAGTGATCATGGCTGGGCATTGCATTAATAACATCTGTAAGAGCGTCTAGAAAAGTGTCAATATATTTATTATAGTATATATATATATATATATATATATATATATATATATATACATATTACAAATCTATTGATCCTCATTCATTGAAATCGGATAAATAGTTTAGACGGTACGGTGGAACAAACATACTTTCTTACTTTTCTTACAACTTTTTATTCTAAAAGAACAATTTTCCAACTTTTTGGTAAAAAATATCACCGCACGAGTTTCTTACGCCGGTTCTTCTCGCCGGGCTAGTTCCCGGACCGGTGGTAGGTGTATAATAATACCAACTTTGAAAAAAAAATTTGACTTTGACATAGACTGCCAGAATCATTATTCTTTATTTTGGCTTCGCCGTAGTCGGGTAAAGTGTTTGTACGAATGTTGCTGTATGTGTGATGCGCATTAAGGATTCAGTAATCAATTATTTAATGCGCCGCCACAAAATGTCCGTTTTAATTTTGTCCTTTCAACCTGCGTAACACAACTGTATATACCATATTATAGACAATTTTAAAAACATCTACCTACTTATTAATTATTGTTGCTACGTATGGGATCAGTAGGTAATCAGGGAGTCTAATTGGTAAGCAGGTAGACCGTTGTCATTATGTTTTGTGATTATTATAGCTGAAAACTAACTAACAAACTATCTGATTCCCGCGGCTCCACACGAGTAGATATACTATCGGGTATCCTGCGGTACTGTAATTTTCCGGGATAAAAAGTAGCCTTTGTTTTACTCCAGAGCCTAAGCTACTACCATACAAAATTTCATCAAAATCCGTTATGTAGTTTTGGCGTGAAAGAGTAACAAACATCCACCCATCCATCCTCACAAACTTTCACATTAGCAAATTGTAGGATAGCAAATTGACACATCATTGACTATTGACTGCATGTCATCATTATAATACAAATAAATTACAAGCACAATCTACCTGCTTATCATTAGTTTCCCTGATAGTACAATAACTAATTCAAATGAATTTGTCATGTTCAAAGTTCGGATCGTATAGAAAGAGGTTCTAGAACAGACACGTTTTGAAACATTTAATTAAGGCTGGGACTATAATATATGCTCCGGAATCCGAAAAGCTGCTGGTGAAAATCAGAGCACTGAAAAAATAACTCTGCGCTAATACTATAGAGTTGAAAATGAAAGTTTCTTTTGTCGAGCTGTCATATTATATGACATTCACATTTGACTCGAAACTCTTGTGGTCGATTTTCAAGTCTATTGTATTAGCGCAGAGTTTTATTTTCAATGCTAAGATTTTTTTTCAGCTTTCCGGATTCCGGATCATAATATATTATAGTCCCAGCCTCAGTTGTACCTGATATATTTTCTGACGAAAATCGTGGCAACTGTTTGCAGTCAGTTCGTCTAATGGGAAGTGACAACCATTGCCTGTAAACCTCCGCATTCTCAGATGAGTGTACAAGTGCGTTGGTGGTCCGTTCGCCGGCCAATTCGTGCCGAATAATATTTTTTTCCGCAGTAAAATATTATCATTAATTCACTTTTTTACCCGCGACGGAACGGAGACGGTATATGCGTTTGGGGTGAGAGGTTGTTCCAAAACTACAAATCCGATTTTGACGATGTTTTGATGAGTTCGGGTTTCAATAGACGCATATTCTTAGATAAGTGTTCACCTCACAACAGCTCACCAGGCGGCGCTGCAGTAGATTTTTTGAGCAAAACCAAAACTACTATGTTACTACTTAGTTCTGTTTTGATGCGGTTTTTACTCGACTACGGCGTAGCCAAAAGGAAGGGTAATAATTTTGGCAGTCTATGAAGTGTTTACTTAACGTCGAAAACACTGCCTACATTGATTTATGATATCAGCAATCTTTCATTCAACAATAACCTAATTGGGTTTTCTTTTTTTTGTTGTTACAAGGAGAATCGATTGCATTTTCAGATCCCTAATTGTTCGCTAGAGCGCGATCCGATCGATTGTTCGCTGTCGCGTCGCTATTGCTGATGCCTGATACGTAATACTTAATTATGTTTGACAACGATATTGTACAATTCACGCCTGTCGCAGTGCTATTGCAAGATACAGAATCAGCCTGCCGGCCCGACTAATATTTTTGTGATTATTTTTTTAAATGCCCATCGCCATTAGTCATTCATTTCTGTTTGAGGTACTAGAATCCCGAGCGAAGGGGCATATCTAGTAATACACAGATTGTTGTTCCAACTCGTTCCCCGTTTGAGCAGTTGACTGAGAGACAAAACTTTCCACGTCCGCGTTGTATGGTACGCGCGCGTGGGTCGCTCTGCTCTGCTCTGTTCTGTTCTAGAATTTCAAACAATTTTGTTTCTCTGTACCTTCACTTTTCCGCTTGACATGCCAAAAAGAATAAACGAAAAAAAAACACGTTTGAATTCATACTAAATTTGTCTTTGTACTAGGATGCGAGATACGAGAAAAGGGATTTGTTTCGAACAAACTGTCTGAACTCCTTAACTCTTGTTGCCACTGTGGTCCAGTGGTTTTGAGCTTAGATTTAGGTGGGTTCGATTTCATGTCTGGTTAAGACAATGCAGGTTGATCACCTGATTGTCTGACAAGAGCTGAGATAATCCATGCGTCGGATGGGCATGTGAAAAATCGGTCCTACGCCTGATCTCTCGCGCCTGTGTCGGTTATCCGTCACCCTGTGTTACGAGAGTAAAGGAAGAGAGAGTGTTCTGTATTGCACACACACTTGGGCACTCCTACGTGGCTGACCAAACTTATAATATATTCTTGATTCCATATCCATATGGTAACAGTTTTTTGGCACTCAGTCCGAAGTTGACCAAATCGATCATTGGCGTCTAACGCACGTGCCCAGTTCGGCCGATTTGGTCGGACACATTGCGCGTCGGCTGATGGATGGAATCTTTTACCCAACTACGGCGAAACCAAAAAGAAGGATAATGAATTTGGCAGTCTATGGATGTTTTTTTTTAAAGTGTATGTATGTCATCATCATCATCATCATCGTAACGCCGGAACTACTGATCCGATTTTAATGAATGAGGTGTCCATAGATTCGTAATAATAGCCCGGGTATATATACAATAATAGCACAGGCTAGATAATAATTTACGTAGTTGAGTTAAAGTTTTTATATCTGTAATCCTCTTTTTAATATAATACATCTATGTCGATAATAATATATTAATACGTGAGGCGAAAATTTCAAGTACAGTTTTACGAGAATTGTGCGTACGGACGAGAGTGAAATTTGGCACAGTTAAAAGTTTATGCTGAGGTAGGCGTGCGAATAGCTTAATTTTCCTAAAATAATTAATGCTTATAAATACATGAAATTTATGAAAATATCAGCAACACACTCTACCATGAATTTGGTTCACAGTTACACACACGTCGTTTAATAAGCTTAAGACAGTTTGGACACATTGTGTTTGAAATTTGTAGTGTTGAACCCTTAAGAGGTTTAATCGATATTGTTGTCCCATCGAGAAAGTTACTAGTTGAAACCAATTCGATTATCGAATCGCCATCGAACAAAAACGAGTATTTTAATTGTCAAAACTATATTGATTTATGGTCGATTCATTATTGTCAATCCCAATGAGTTTTCATGAACAAACACATGAGTGAAATTTAATTTTTCGTAATTTTAATGGAACTGGACTTATTAGTCCAGTTTTTAATTATTACATTAACTATAGTTTATCATAATTATTATCGCTACATCAGTTAGCTCACACTACCTACCGTGCGTTTCATATAATTTTATCACAAGTTGGCGTTTGTCAATCTCTCACAACATTTTTTTTAACTTTTTCTATCTAAGTAAGAAGCAAAATAATAAATAAGAAGGTACATATGGTACATATATGTATCAATATGAAAAATTATATAGCTGTCTCAAGGCTGTCTGTCGTGTTGATTCGTGAAGCAATAATCAATTTTTCCCAGTTTTGGACCTATTTTAAGGGCCATCCTCTGGGTCCAGTCTGCAAATCCAGCAGCCTAGTAATAATTTGTTTATATCTTTTCATCTGTTGTCTGTAAATAGTAGTAAACATCCAGGCGGACTTACAGAAGGCGTAGGCGGCAAATTTTAGGGAGCGGCAAATGTGGCCTAAATATTTTTTTGTCTTACAGAAATATAAAATACATTATTATTTGCATACAAGAATTGGTCTCAAAGATTTAACAATATATATATATATATATATATATATATACTTCACAATCTAACGTCTGGATACAAAAAATTACTAAACGCTCTGCAAACTGTACGTTTGCGGTAATATACGACGCAAAATATTCTAAAAGCGTTTAAATATTAAAAAATACAATTTAAATCTGATAGCGCGGCCAGCTCTATCGCCAAGTCTTAGTCTTTAAGCGGCCGTAACTATCTTCTCTCGAAGCATTTCGCGGCTTTTTCTATCTGAATTTTTGTCGCGGTGAAGTGGTTAGTGGCATAACCTAATGTTTTAAATTTCATAAAAATCGAGTGCATAGTTTAGGAGAAATGAAGCGGCAAAAAACGCGATTTTGTAAGTTAAGGATGGAGATATGGAGATCCCACAAAAACCTAAATGAAAAAGAGCCAAGTCTTTTTCACGTAAAATGTTTTGAGATATGGTAGAAACCAAGTCTAATTTAGGTTAATCCGTAATTATTAGTTATTCATTAAATTTTTGTGACTGCATGTGGATAATTTTATTTTTTAATATTTATTATGACTTGGCAATGAGCACTATAAATGTACCTATAATATAGTTACCAGTGACTACTTACTCGTATGTCAAAATGTGCTTTTAAAATATATATTAAAATGAGCACATATAAAACAAATACCATAGACTGATGTTCATATTATAATTTATAGAAGATAGAATAAACCCTTGCACATTGTACAATAGCCGATAAGCATGGGCTAACTTTTAGGTACAAGGCGCTAAAGTTGCGAAAAACCAAAAAACTCACTTTACTTAGATTCTCTAGGATTTAAAATAATGAAATAACGTCAGGAACAAAACTTATTAAAGTAAAATAGAGTGCCGATGTGAGATCTCAAACTGATAGATAGCCACGGAAGGTAAGGCGCCTCGGCACTGTCGTGGTCGATGCCTGAATGGATTCACTTTGAACATGCGGAGTGGGGATTTGATTCTGTTTTTTTTTTCTTTTTAGCTGTGCTTTGTCCCTTGTGTGCTCAATAAATATATCTTTATTTTAATTATTAAATTTTTCTCTAAACTTAGTATGAACAGAGATATAACGGTTAGAAATTTAATGATTTTTATTTCTACGTGGATGATTTTCCATTTTTAACCGACTTCCAAAAAAGGAGGAGGAAGGAGGCGGTTATACATTCGGCATATGTATAACCATAATATGACATATGTAGTTAAATTATAATAATGCCGCCAAAACCGGCGTGTAATATGATGCCTGCGTTGTGTATCCCCGAGTGACTTAATAGTGATATATACGAGTGATATATTGGCTATAAGTATCGTGAGCCAATATATATATATATAAGATAATATCTTGGACGAAAAATAAACTATTTTGTTTCTCTGTAAATACGAGTTTATTATAAGTCGATATCAAAAACATTACTTTTAAACAAACTAAAAACTACATTAAATAACATATTATCCAGGGGCGTGCGCTCCTTGTAGGCAGAAATGCAGTGCTTTACTTGTCATTCACAGATATTTTAATAAAACGTTCGTACGTTTTAGATGACTTTAATAATTAATTAATAGTAAATAAATTAATTAAAAAAATATAATAACTTAAAAACGCCTAATATTTTATAAATAGCAACTCATCTCATGCCGTTGCGTTCTGCAGGACAAATCATCGCATGTATGTGTAATTTTCATACTTCGCAAACGCACACACCCATGAATATCGACATGATTATATAGCAAAAACTCTCGCAGCAGGCGATGGCTCTCGGCTATCCGATCGCTTCCGAAAACCGCCGAACTGGCTTGTCGGAAATTATTCGTTGCCTATAATCCGAGTAAAAATAATAGACGGAAATCTAATAAATGATCGGATGATGAATGATGATACGGAAATCACGTATGCACATTTTGCATTTTTGTTTAGTAAGGTTTTATTTGTTTAAATAGAAGAAACCTTTTGTGTGTCGCGGGGGCCATATTGCATATTTCATGTGATAAGCATTGTTTACAATTTAATCGCTCCAGTTTATTTATAGTTTTCTTAAAAGATTTTTCATTTTAACATTTGAAAGTGTGTACATTTAACAGTTTATTACTGAGTTTCTACAATAATTGTAGTGATTTGCTTTTACTAGTGCGTTTGTTGATTTTTTTTAAATGTTATTTGATTGTGAGGTTTGTGTTGAAAATGTGTGTTTATTAAAAAATAAAAATAACAAGTTCTCACAATTGTCATTCAGTGAAAAGATTCAAATTCTGTCTAAAGGTAGGTGTGTACCCGAGTTACAACAATTAAACCAGCAAAAAAATAATGTAACTCGAAAATTTAATGTTAAAAGTTATGAAACGTATAACTGGCTGTGTGGTTGTGTACACACGATTAAATTATTTTGTTTTCCTTGCATATTATTTAGTAATTTACATCGGGATATAGTAATCTCAAGTAACCGGAACCTTGAATATGTGAAAATTGAAGCTGACTGACTGGTGAGTAGTTATAATATTTTAAAATATGCTTATTATTTTACTTATTAGAATTTCTTCCGCCGCGACGATCGATCGCTGTTTTGTCTGCGTTGCCGTAGAAGATGTACATGAATAGTAGTGTATCTAAGACTTGCTCTGTTGGCATGGTTTCGACTTAGAGATCCGTCGCTTGGCTGTAGCTATGCTAAAAATCTATAAACGAAAAAGTTTTTGTGACCGAGTACTTCGCCGCATACCCAGTGTCATAATCCTGTGCACGCCACTGATTTTATCATAGCTGTAAATACGAGAAACGACAATTATGTTTATTGTTATTCCTCCAGTATGGTATTAAATTAAAATCTTTTGTACATCTTTATATTCTTTGCTTTTAACATTTTTCCATTTCAATAAAATTTAACAAATCTCAATAAGACTTCAAGATAATTTATTCTAAAAATATTTAAATATCTAGCACATAACACTACTTTAAATAAAAACTTAGTTTATATGTATATATAATAAACTAAGTTTTTATTTAAAGTAGTGTTATGTGCTATATATATAATATTGTATGTTCAACGATAATTCCGCCGTCTGTGGACCGATTTTAAAAATATTTTTTTTATGTAAAGGGTATAATACCAAGTTACTCCCGTTTTCGCCAAAGTGGTGACTGATGGTAGGATCCATGTGGAATCGAGGGAACTCCTCGTAATTTATATGGACACATATGGTGATTTCGACTTTTTCTAAAGTGGTCCAAGCATATGCTACCAAAAAGTAAGATTTTGCACCAAGGTATACCCTGAATCCAAAAGTAATGGACAGAACTCCTGACTTCTTATAGATACATGTTTGGGGATTTCGGCGTTGTTTAAAGAACTGCAAGCATATGCCACTATGCTAATTACGGTGATCATCATCACCACCATTTTCACACGAAACACCAACATATTATTATGATGACATAGGTACTCACTACTCGTCAGTTTTATGCAGCGATATCAATGTCTAGGAAATTTTTGCTAAAATTATATTCGTGATCATCATCATCACTATAATATATTTATTTAATGCTTACTGCTACTTTTTTCTGTTGAATATTACAATAGATAATAATTATTATTTAATACAGTTTCTAATCAATATCATCACTGGTGATTGTTTAGTAGGTCCACAGATCGGTAATGCTTATTTGGGGAAATATCACGGCCTCTCTAAAGCGGCCTAAGCGGCCTCACTAAAGCGGCCTCTCAGAGCGGCCGCTTTAGTTTGTTTTGCCGAGAGAGTGAGAATAGCGGAGGCTTGTTTGTATTTATATCATTCTTAAAATGTTTTAATAATAATATAATTAAAAAGAGAAACCGACTTCCAAAGTAAAAATGCACAAAAATGTATGAGATAAAACTTATTTTCTAAATAATTCCCCTTTTAAATTCGTCTAAAATTGTAACTATTTCTCTACTCAATCTTCATAATTTTGAGGTCGGTACCAGCCAACTTGAACGTGAGTTCTATAAAATATTATTTTATCGGAATGTTGTTGTGGCTGGTTCATGTTGGCTGGACCTTCAAAATTATGAAGATTGAGTAGAGAAATAGTTACAATTTTAGACGAATTTAATAGGGGATAAGGGATAAGTAATCCGTGTAAATTTCACTTTATATTATTCAAATGTCATTATTCTACTATAATATACGTTAGAATCATTTCAAAGGCTGTAAGAAAAGTAAGTACAATTTGTTTGTACCTTTGGCGCCCTGTATTTGAGAATTGGCCCACCGCACAATCTGGCGGGTATACAAACGTTCATTTGTATACATCTCACATCTATCAGTAAGAATATAAGGGGAGTCCAGCGGGGCTGGGATCTCAGTAGTCTCTGCACTGCTGTCTGAAAATATTTGATAGTTTATATTTTTATTCACAGCGCAATGAAAGCAAGAATGAAGATATTCTGACAATCAGAGTCATTAGATTTGAATGCAAATGATCGAACTTGGATTTTGAGAGTTTTTCCTTGCCTATAGCACAGTGCTCAGTATTGAGGTAGATAACCGAATTCAGGGTATAAACTGGCGTGGTTTATTGTTCACAGACATGTTTTAATAAAAGAATATGCGATAGTCTAGAGTCAAAACTAAGAATGTTTGTTTAAATAATTTCTATGAACATAATGGACCGTATTTATAAAAAACGACCCCTATGGCTCAGTGGTTCAGCGCGTTGGTGCTCAAGCCGGGGGTCGCGGCTTCGAATCCCGCCGAAGGAACAAAAAGGTTTTCTGTGTTCCTGGGTCATGGATGTGTATCAAATATGTGTATAATATAATAAAATCTTAAATATATGTATAGTATAAAAGTATTAAATATACTTCCCGTTTTCTAGTACCAATAACACAAGTTCTTCGGATACTTAGCACGGGGCCGGATTGACGTGGTGTGAAGCGTCCATAGTATTATTATTATTAAATAATACGTGATGCAGAAAACTTTGAGTACAGTTTTACGAGAATCGTGTGAACGGAGGAGTATTAAATTTGGCACAATCAAAGTTAAAATGTGGAGGAAGGTGTGCAGAAAGCTAATATTTATTTTATCATGCTTAAAAATAATACTACCTCACACTACCACGCGATTGTATAATAACAGTTGGTTTTGACACAATTGTCAATCTTTCTTTCACATTCCAATCACCATAGACAACATTTATCTACAATTTTTATTGCGTTATATACGCAATAAAAATTTGTGATACAAAATACCTAACCCTAAAATAGTTGAAACATAAAAATTAAAATATTTAAATTATACCCTGGTGGTAGTCAAGTGGTACGTAATAAAATGTAACCTCTTCAAGTCTCAGTAATAAAAGATACATTACTATTTAAGGTTGAAAATGCCCAGAATCTAGATCCTAGGCATCTTATGTTACCAACGATGTTTAATAAAGCATTAGTTATTGTAGGCGCTTGTGTATATTGTAGATTATTATAATCATTTGTTGAAGCTTTATCGTTTTAAAGTTAATACCTAGGTTCAACAACTTTCAAACCTATTTTCTTTATACTTAGTACTAAAGTTTCGTCGAGCTGAAGACAAACTCTTTGTAAGTCGATCTCCTTTGAGCTGCGAGCTCGGCGACTCGTTGGATATTTGATCAGCCTTGCTGAGCAATTAAAACTGCATTCATAATATCATAGATAAATCATTGGTCTCGCTGCGAGCGTCCAGCAAGACCAATGATTAGTCTAAGCATAATATCGCTGAAATGATGGTAGATGTACCGTTTATTAAAAAACTAGATGTCGCCCGCGACTTCGTGCGTTCAAAAGGCAATACCGCAGGAACCATACATATTGCTACAATAAAAGTAGCATATGTCCTTCCCAGTGGTCTACTCTACATTTGTTCCAAATTTCATAAAAATCGGTTACCTAAGTGGTTTTGGAGCCTATTCAATGCAAACTAAACTACAAACAAACGAGTCATCGGTTTAGCTTGTACGCCAACCATAAGTCATAAATAATAAACCGGTCAAGCGCGAGTAGGACTCGCGCACGAAGGGATCCGTAGAAAATGCCAAAAGCTCACATTTGTTGTATGGGATACATAAATATTTATTTTATCCATATATTATCCATATATTATTAGAAATGGTTTCTTTTGCCGGAAGAATAGACAAAATGACTCATTGATAAAGGAAAGCTTTAATTTTGTCCATATTATCTGTCAGTAATCAGTATGTCTATTCTCATAAGCTTATCATCGCTATCATACAAATCACATTTGGCGGTGATGCTAACATACTAGTACGACATAGAGAGAGCCCTGAATGTGTAACAAAACAGACATTGAGATCGGCCCTCTTCGTCGCTAATCCCGCCATAAATTACTGCTATAAATCGTCCTATAAAATTGTACTACTGGTTAATCTTGCTTACCGACAAATTATTTGGGAATACCACAGGAAAAGGAGAGAGGATCATCGCTTAAAATCTTGAACCCGCTTTTCTCTTAATACGACGATGCGTTTCAGCTATTTATTATTTATAGGTACCTATTCAAAATCTAAAGATTGTTTGGACGGGTTCCGTTTCACGCCACACACCGTGGAAAAAAAAAAACTTAATCACAAGAAAAAAAATTTTATGATTATATTTACGTAGAAAATGTAATCTCACTTTGAATAACAATTTTATCAGTCCAGTTATTTTTAGTTTCATTGAAATTACGAAAAATACATTTTGTATTAAGTTTTGCGCGGGGTAACGGAACTGAAAAAACTCATTAGGATCGACATTCGACATCAATGAATCGACCACAAATCGACCACAAATCGACCACAAATCGACCATAATACTCATAACTTTCTCGATGCGATATCAATATAGGTGAAACTTCTAAAGGGTACACAACAAACTTAAAATACGACACATCGTAAACCATAGAGTTGAATATATTATAATATAATTATATACTTACAGAGAAACAGCTTTCATAGAACGATCCAAACCGATCCAAATTTAAAAAACTTGACGTCTCCTTCAACGGCCCACAATTTTTCCACACAATCGTGGACACGCAGTAATTATTCTTGTAGTCGTGCAATCAAATCGAATGCTAACTATGTAGCTGTTTACTGTTCGCCTTTCTTAAACTCTGTGGTCCAAACTATCGTCGCGTCACTTTCCGAATATAGTTAGTAATATTGATTGTACAAAAGTTATTGATATTGGCTTTAATAAAAGCCTTGCAACTTCACAGTTCACACGCGCCTACCTTTTATCTTTTCTGGTAATAAGTAAGTAGGTCGTTAACTAAATTTTATGTACAGAGTACGTACATGAGCGCAACTAAGGATAAGCGCTAAATGTTAATAGAAAGGTACACATTACACAACATAATATTCTAATAGCGTCCGGCACACGCTAGTCTTAAGCAGCTTGGAGCTTGTAGCTTGGCATTTGGCAAGCAAAAATCTACGAAGGTAAAAACATTCGGTGGCACCGGAGAATCAAATGATTTATTTACTTGCCAAGCTGATTGCCTAGCGTGGATTTATAGCATTTTATATATACATTTTTGCGACCAAATGTTTCGAATTACACGCACAATACATACCTGTTGCACGTATGACAAGATATTACATTAACCTAATTCAGTTCTATAAATACCCAACTTGGTACCTACGGGGTACCCACACACAAGTTTTGAACAAAGACGGCCAGTTATTGTCTCGCCACAATAGATGCAAGTCCATTACACGTATTTGTTGAGACTTGTAGAGAGCTCTAGGGTTGTCAACACTTTTGTAACAAGCAACTAGGCACAAATACATAAGAATTCCTTATGGTATGGAAAGGATTTCCTTTCTTGCCAGGGCTCGCTTAGCGTGTAAGTCTGTCTTTATGCACGATGGAAAAGCAGCATGGGTAAAGCACCCCCCTTCTATCCCACACTGCTTATGCGTACATTCATCGTATCCATTGACATTGACAATGATGTTGCTTGTAGGACAAGCAACATCATTATTTTGATGCCCATATGGTAGAAATGCATTAAACATAACTAATCTGCCATCTTGGATGTGCCACCACATTGTATTTAGAATGACGTCAAACAGTTAACCATGCATTGTCATTCAAACGGAACGTGTAAACTAAATTTTAGCTCAATCGGTCAATGATATCTGCCTCAAAATTGACCTACAAGATTCCACCCGAACTCACACTTGGCCGGTTTATAATTTATTTATACTTTTTTAACTGTATTACCGCCTGGATCGGGTGACCGGAATAATCGAAACTAGCCAGTAACCCAAGCAGGGATAACAATTGCCAACTACGTACCAATGGCATTGGGTTCCTATAACTCCATTCCCATCGGCTTCACTTACTTCTGTTTTTTATTTTATCGTTCTCCTAAAACTCCGAGCGAAGCTTGATCTCACAGGTAATGAATATTTAATTGACAGCTAGTAGGCGTACAAATAGAATAAATAATATTATATCCACAAACGTACAACGTCATTTGCGTGTAGAGAGTAATCCGTCAAGTGGACAGTGTTGTTAGACAATAAAGCCCAGTCTATAATTATACTCGGGTTGTAATACTCCTAATGTCAGTTTACATCGAGCTTTTTAAGATAGCGAAAATTAATCTTTGCTTTTATTTAATATGCCCATATGCACTATGCCTTTATTTAATTATTTTTTTTCACAATAGTTTAAACCGCCTTCCAACTTAAAATTTTAAGCCTTATATGGTTTTCTAATGGATGCCAATGTCAGAACTGGACCAAATTGAAATAGGACCACACGGAAAGTACCAGCTTTCAAGTAGAAAAAAGAATCATCAAAATCGGTTCAGCCAAACTAAAGTTCGGAGAAACCTGCTCCTTTTTATAAGTCGGTTTAAAATACAATGCTGCGTCGCGTGTCGTCCCGTTTCAGTGTGAACTGACCCTTAATCATAGTAACCATCTTAGCAGTATCACTATATCTTGTAAACTTGATAAGGAAGTTAATAAGAAACCATTCCTGTGGACATAAATCTTCTTACCTGTATAATAATACACAGTAACATAGGTAACAGGTAAGAAGATTTAGATGTGGTGCCAGCCCTGCGCTGGAGGTAACACATAAATTCACTTCGTCCATATTGTTCTTTTCCCTCACGCGCTAATATCAGCGTAAATCATTTCAACTGGGAATTACTTTAATAAATAACGATATTTCAAATACTATTGGATTCGAAAAGGTCACTTACAGTGCGAGGAATTATTTAATTACTTAGTTACTAGCTTTTGCGTGCGACTTCGTCCGCGTGGATCCCCATTGCACCCCCGTGGGGTATGTATTACGAAAAATCCTTTTTTAACGGATTTCTACGTCGTCCTAATAACTATCTGCGTGCCAAAATTTTGATAATATTTCACCGTACACATCCCCATCGCACCCCTATCAAACAATGAGGATTTTTAAATTCGTGACATCTCACAACTTTTTGACACGACAAGGACCGTCGTGCTACCGAGCGCCGCCTGGTGACAGAAAAACAATCGAAAATTGTTATTGACCGTTTTTGATACCACTTACGCCGCCAGATGAAGCTTTGTGTGAGTCGGGTCTGCCCCCTAGCGGCAGAAAAAATATAAAATATCAAAAAAAAACATAAAATACATACCCAATAACTTGTATTTAATATAGTATTTAAATACTAAATATCACGGAAACCGGGACAGGATTTAAATATTTTTCATATTAACTTTCGACCCTTATTTTACAACCTCACATGGTTAATTCTTATAAACCCTGAAATACGTATTTTAGAAATCCGGCCAAGTGCGAGTCGGACTCGAGCACGTAGGATTCCATTAAAAACACACGTTTGTTGTATGAGAGCACCACTTAAATTCTTATTTTATTATATTTTTGTTATTGTAGCGCCGACGCCTTAGACATACCGACAGACAGCGAAGTCTTAGTAATAGAGTCCCGTTATACCCTTTGGGTACGGAACCCCAAAAAAGACAACAAAATGTTGTAAAATTGTAATGTTTTTAAAATACCTATCTAATGATTACCCCACGGCTAATATATATAGGGGTAGACGCGAGAAAAAAATCATCCCCACTTTATGTGTAGGTACCCCCCAAAAAATATAATTTTCATGATTTTCTTTTAGCACTTTGTCGACGTGGTAAATACACATAACCATGCAAAGTTTCGTCTTTCTAGCACTAATCGTTTGAACGGCAAGCCGAAGACGGACGGGCGGACATGACGAAACCATAAGGGTTCCGAGACGTGACCTACGGATCCCTAAATGGCAAGTCAACAGGTTGTAGCGTCGCGGTCGCTTGTGGCCAATAGGTGACGACGTAACTATCTTTATTAATTTTAAAAGAAGCTGGAAAAAATCCCAAATTACACATTACTTTCCTTTAATTAACACTCTGGTAAGCACGAAGAATCGATTGTTGAAACCAATGATTACTTCTTTATATTCTGGTATTAATTGTTGGAAACAAGAGATAGGCCTAAATTATTACGGAAATAGCAAGGAAATAATATAAACAAGTGGGAGTTTTTGTTATTTTTATCAATAATCGCTATTTCTATCGACAAAATTGTTAATAGAATTATCTCGTGACTGAGAAGTTATAACTTAAATGATTTTTCAATACGGACGCACGAAATTCGACAGCGCATAGCAGCTATATTGGTAAAGCTTTAGCTCTTCAATTTGGCATTAATACATATTTAGTAACAATTTACTGTGTACCTAAAGCTGGTCGCTTCAACAACGCGTAGAAATTGTTAGAGCTTGTTATTAGCAGCTTGTAATCAGTGCTCTATTCGCCTAACGCGCCGAGCGTTGCATCCAATTTATAGCGTTTTGATAAAAAAATGTGGCTCGGAATAGATGATATGAATCTCACAAGCAAGTGAGTTTAAACAGGTTCTATAAGTGTTATTTGATAACATAAGTGAAAATTAAAAAAAAAAAAAACGAAAAATTACATTTATTGTATGAGAAGGTTGAAGGCTTCGTCGTCACGCGCGGTGGCGACATCAATTGGCCACCCAAATCGGGAGATTTAACACGGCAAAATTAGTTTTTGAGGGGCCACGTGAAACCTCAAGTCTATGCAAACAAACAATAGTTACGTCATAAGAACCAACATAACTCACGTTCTTTGTGAAGTTGAGCCCATTTGTGCGAATATGTAGTCAAGAGTTGCACTCCGGAGGGCTGTGTCCAACTTCCAAGTCGCTAAATGTCCATTTTCGAATTTGTGTTTAGATCGTAAGAGGTCATCTTGAAACGTCTAAGTCTCGAACCGTTTTAATCCTAGAATGCCTAAGACGTAAAATTCTAAAGTTTGAAATTTTTGTCGTATGGGTCCGGAAAATTTCCTGAACCTTAAATATTCATTTGTGCCATTCTGGGTACTTGCGCTAGTAGCAATTTAAGTATTTTTCTTTTTCATCGGTATTGGCATTGGCGGAATAAGACAATTATAGTTAAAACCAAATTCGCCGCCGATACCAAAAGTAAGTCTATAGCAGAGTAGCTAATGGACTAGCTATGGGCTAAAATTATTTTCCGTACATACGCACATAGCAACGTTGTTTAAGTTATCTGTTGTGTAAATATTTTTATTAGTAAGGGGGTATAAATATATCGTTATATAGCACGTCGTAGGAGTATTAAGGAAAATACGACTATAATGATGCACATAAACTTGTTACCTTATTGTACCTTATTTTATGCGAAGAAATATGAGACGAATAGAAAGTAACATTCTCCCGTTATTTTTATACTAATATCATAAAGATAAACGACTTGCTTGTTTGTTTGTTTGAATTGAATAGGCTCCGTAACTACTGGACAGATTTTGATGAAATTTAGTACAGACTAGCTTTTGCCAGCGGCTCCGCCCGCGTATATACAGAATACCACGGCAGAAATGTACTTTTTCGAGGAAGCCCGCCGTCCGCAACCACAGCGGCACCGCACCCAGCGTCTGCAGTGCGAAGTACACGCCACACCGCTGTACGTGTCCCGACTGCACTGGTCCACGAAAGATGACGTCTTTCACCTTAAGGGTCGAGCGTCTGGAGTTTCGCCACAAGGTCAACTTCAGTTAGACGTCAGACGTCAGACGCATGTTCTACCGATCTTCGAGGTGGAGGAGTTCTGGCCGACGGACGAAGTCTACCGGAGGTTTCGGGAAAGGCTCCCCAACAAAGCGCGCATCACGTCGCCGAAAAAAGACAATACGTGATAAACTACAGTATGTGTGTAAGAGTGAATGTGAATAATATAGATCATAAGATTTATGTATAGTATAAAATTGTGTGTGTGTGTGTGTATAGTATAAAAATATATATCCGTTGTCTGATACCCGTAACACAATTTCAATTTAGCATGGGATCAGATTGACATTTATTTATTTATTTAATTATTTATTTATTTATTCAATAGATACACCAACAAGGAACAAACATTATTAAAAGGTAAAATTGCACATTCATGTTGTTTACACATCTAAATGCTGCCTTAATTATAGGTGTAATACAACTTGCATCTTTTATAAGTACTAAGTATTATTATTATTATTATTATTATTATTATAAGCATAATTTCAGAGAGATTAAGTTACTATGAATTAATATAATTTACAAATGAAACATAAATAAATCAATCACTTAAGTAGTAAACTAAGAATTTAAATGGTTGAAACTAAACAAAGTTGTTCGACAGTAATTTTTCAATTTTATTGCGCTCTTATTATTTTTTTAAATTCGATTAATTTATTTGAGAATATACAGGCCTCGGTCGTACATGATATATAATTGTTATATGTCCTGCACATTCTATTAACTGGTGAAGATTGCCCCAAGTTAGTTTTAGCAAAGTGTTCGCGCCAACCCTAGCGCGACGTTTAGAATAAACACAAAGGACATCACTACGTGATGTATGGCCGACCGACTCGGGGGCGCTGTCAGAGAGTGACGAACACTTGCAGTTAGAACCCCTTCCGCGCTGGATGCATTTTCAGCTCATCCCGAAACCTAGTGAACGCGAACGCGTGTGCGCATATTTATTGGTGCTCGTTAATGTAGTGCCGGATTCGCCGGCGAGCCGCGATGGATCTATCGATGGTCCGCTCAACGGCTGTGTAGTGTAGTGAGAGGAAGCCTCCGCCCGGATCCAGAACCACCAGCTCAACAATAAGGTCGGTCCTTCGAGCCGGATCAAGAAATGTGTAAGCTAGGACCTCACACATACGACTTTGAGCTGAGGGAAGTAGGTATACAGGTTAATGTGAGGGCTGGAGAAATCTGGGACCGACCTTATTGTTGAGCTGGTGGTTCTGGATCCGGGCGGAGGCTTCCTCTCACTACACTACACAGCCGTTGAGCGGACCATCGATAGATCCATCGCGGCTCGCCGGCGAATCCGGCACTACATTAACGAGCACCAATAAATATGCGCACACGCGTTCGCGTTCACTAGGTTTCGGGATGAGCTGAAAATGCATCCAGCGCGGAAGGGGTTCTAACTGCAAGTGTTCGTCACTCTCTGACAGCGCCCCCGAGTCGGTCGGCCATACATCACGTAGTGATGTCCTTTGTGTTTATTCTAAACGTCGCGCTAGGGTTGGCGCGAACATCCTGGGGGGGCCGCACAGGCGGCGAGCTGAGCCCCATCCTGAGCAGAATCCAGTGGGAGCCGGGCAATCTTGCCGACAGGCCTCCGCAGCTGGCCTTGAGTCGTGTCCAAGTCCACAACTCTGATGACTCCATCCTTCCCAGGTAGCAGACGTGAGATTCTTCCCATCTTCCATTGTAGAGGAGGCAAATTGTCCTGCTTGAGCAGAACCAGTTCTCCAATTTTGGGTGGAGAGGAAGAGGAAAGCCATTTGGAGCGGATTTGAAGGGTATGGAGGTAGGACTTGGTCCAAAGGTTCCAAAAGCGCTGAGAGAGTGATTGAATGAGCTGAAAGCGTTTGAGCGGAGATATTACTCTTTCATCTAGAGTCAGCTCGGGGAGAGCTGTGAGCGGACGGCCAATGAGAAAGTGGCCAGCAGTAAGGGGCTGATAGTCCGTGGGATCGGACGAAAGTGGACTGATGGGCCGAGAGTTTAACACAGCTTCGATTCTAGTGAGCAGAGTTAAGAATTCCTCGAAAGTGAGGTGTTGCTCACCGATAACACGGTATAGAAGTTGCTTTGTGGATTTAACATTAATCTCATGGATACCTCCCATCCATGGGGCTTTAGGCGGATTGAGTAACCAAGTTATATTTTGAGTTGAGAGTTTATGAGAAATGGCGTCGTTATTGTCATTGAGAAATTGTTGTACCTCTAGTAGATGATTCCTAGCTCCTACATAATTTGTGCCACAATCCGAACGTATCAATACCGGAAGTCCGCGACGTGAGCAGAACCTTTGTAATGTTGCAATAAACGCTTCGGCAGTGAGCGATGAGACTGGTTCTAAGTGAACCGCCTTTGTAGTGAGGCAAACAAATATGCAAAAGTATCCCTTAATTAACTTAGCATTACGTAATTGACTTGATTTGAGCAGAAACGGTCCGGCGAAATCTGTTGATACGTGACTAAATACGGGCTGAGGTATGACTCTATCAGCTGGCAGGTCAGCCATGATAGGTACTTCGGGCTGAGCGCGGCAACGGAAACATCTTATGCATTTAAACGTTCTGTGCCTTATAATGCGGCGGGCAGATAATATCCAAAATTGCTGACGTAAAATAGCATGTAGCGTGTCCGTGCCAGGGTGGCAGTGTATGCGATGATAGTGATCTATTTTGAGGTCTACGAGCGGACTAGAACTAGGCAAAATGAATGGGTGTTGAGCATCGTATGTGAGTTCCGAACGAGTGAGTCTACCTCCTACTCTGAGGAGACCGTCCTGCGTAAAAGGCGACAGACGTTGTAGTCGTACTGTGCAGATTCTATCGGTTTGCAGGCGGTGAATATCTTCTGCGAATGCATTCTGCTGTACAGAGCGGATCCAGAAGAGTAATGCTTCTCTACGTTCACTTACAGTTAGAGGGCCTAGTTGTCGCGAGTTTGAATTTAGTTTACAGTTACGAATGAATCGCCTCATGTAGGCAGTGACACCAGTTAGTTTTTCTAAAGAGCTGAAGCGAGTGAGCAGATCACTATCGACACCGGGTATCGAGAAATTGCATGGTACGTATTTTGGTTTGAGCCCTGGCAAGTCTTGTCGAGTATGAGCTGAAGGCATCTTGGGCCAGGTATCCTCTGGCAATTTGAGCCAAGGAGGAGACCACCATAAATCATGAGCGGAGAGAGCTTGAGCTGATAATCCTCTGCTTGCACAGTCAGCAGGATTTAATTGGGAAGGTACATGACGCCACTTAAGTGTGAGTGAATTTGAGTTAATTTTTGTTACTCTATTTGATTCAAATGTTTGTAAACGATGGGGCGGAGTTTTTATCCATGCAAGCACTATGGTACTATCTGACCAACAAACGTGATGTGTAATTGTGAGATGAGCAGACAATTGTTGGGAGACACGCAACATGAGCTGAGATAATAGAGTTGCAGCAGACAACTCTAATTTGGGGATTGTGAGTTTATTTTTAATCGGTGCGACTTTAGATTTAGCAATTATGAGGTGAACGTTAACAGATCCGTTGTGAGCTGATTCTTGTAAATATATCACTGCAGCAAAACCGCTTTCCGAAGCATCTGCGAATCCGTGAAGTGAGTATGTTGATTTGAATTTGTGTGGAGCGATATGTCTGGGAAAATGTATATCTGAGATGTGCGGAAGATCATGATAGATGCGCTGCCAATCATCTGTAATATTATTTGGAGTGGGATCGTCCCAGTCCAATTTAGTTAACCATAACCTTTGAAGAAGTATTTTTGCGCGGAATATGACGGGTGTAACCCAACCGTTTGGGTCATAGAGAGAAGCTACTGTGCTAAGAATTGAACGTTTTGTAATGTGGGTAACTGGTGGTAATGAGATGTGATATGTAAATTCATCAGACCGGGGAATCCATCTAATACCCAAAACCTTAATTGATGGAGACTCTGCGCTGATGTCAAAGTCTTTAGGCATTTCGCATTGATCGTCTGGAAATCTTTGCAAGAGCTGAGGTGTGTTTGATGTCCATTTACTAAGTTTAAATCCACCGAGTGATAACAAATCAATGAGCTGAGTTTGGAGTGCTGATGCTTCTTCTATGGTGTCATGGCCGCAAAGTACATCATCCACGAAAACAAATTTACGCAAAATTTCGGCAGCCTGAGGATAGCGATGACCTTCATCTTCAGCTAATTGTAATAATGTGCGGATAGCATGATATGGACTTGAGCGCAATCCGTATGTAACAGTGTTGAGTGCATATGTGAGCAGAGGTCGATCTGGAGACGATCGCCAGAGTATGAGCTGATAGTGTCTTTGGTCTGGTCTTAAGAGAATATTTCTAAACATCATTTTTATGTCAGTGCTGAATACTATACGATGTGCGCGGAATGATATAATAATATCTACAATGTCTCGTTGAAGTGCTGGACCTGTGTGCAGGCAATCGTTTAAACTGACTCCATTGGATGACTTACAACTGCCATCAAATACTGTGCGGAGTTTGTCAGTACCTGATTTGAACACGCCATGATGAGGAATATAATAATGAGGTTTATGAGTAAATGTAGACGGATGACACGGTGTCATGTGTCCTAAGTTTATGTATTCGTTCATGAATTCTATATATTTTTCTCGCAGTGTGTGATCGGATTGCAACCGTTTTTCTAGATTGAGAAATCTACGTAGAGCAATAGCATGAGTACTACCTAATACGGGTGCATCTGATAAGAAGGGAAGAGTCACCATGTAACGGCCTGAATCGTCACGAATGGTGGTTGAGCTGAATATGTGTTCACACTGCTCGTGTAGCGGGTTTGAATGAGCAGAACGAGGCTGGGGTTCTTCCGACTCCCAGAATCTTTCCAGGCTTTTGCAAATATCAAGAGTAGAATGAGCAGAATGTGTAGAGTGAGCCGACTGAGTATAATGAGTATGAGTAATATGAGCAGAGTTAACTTGAGCTACAGGTGAATCGCATGAGTGTTCAACGAGTCCTATGAGTGCAAAATCAAAAATCGTGCCGAAGGCTATGGGCTTCCCCGGGCCCAAAGCAATCTTAGTACCATCCAAAACGTGACCCAAAACGTCTGAGCCTAAAATGAGATCAATGGGCGCAGGAGTATGATAAGCTTGATCCGCCAATGGAATGAGCTGATGAGCTGAGTCTTGTACAACATCTGGTATTTTTTGCAAAGGTAAATAACCTGTAACGTCTTTGAGAATATGAGCGGTAGTAGTAATAGATGGCGTGTCACGGTGTGTGGGCCTAAATGTTATTGTGACCCAACCTTTAGAATTTTGTATGTGCTGATCACCTACACCTGTAATTTTTAATGAACATTGTTTTGGTTGCAAATTAAGATTTCTAGTCATGCGCTGAGTTATGAGCGTTATCATGCTACCACAGTCCAATAAAGCCCGAGCTTTGTGATATTCTCCGCATTTATCAGATATATTTAAAACGACTGTGGGAAGTAACACTGGAGTTTTTAATGGGTTTTCTATGTGCTGAGTTGAATTTACTTGGGCTGATTCTACAGAATATTGGGCTGAACTAGATTTAGATATTTTATGAGCTGAATGTGATGCAGGTGTACTATGAGCTGAATGACATTTTAAATTATTGGGTTGATCTTCTAATTCTATGTGCTCCGTGATTGTAGGTAGTCATTGTTTTTTGTTTTGATATTGATGAGTTGTAGACGGTGCATGATCAGACGATTGGTTGGGGTCTGATGATGATGATTGATGTGCACGCGTATGTTGTGTGTAGGCCGTGTAGGTATGTGGCTTGTCTTGAGCACGCCGGCGGGGCTGTGCACGTAAATGAGGAGGAACCAAATGCGCTGACGACACCGGAGAATTTGGAGTTCCGTGACGATGAAGCGAGGTGTGGTGATTTGCACTTCCACACTCTTTGCATGAGTTTGTCGAACGACATTCATTTTCAAAATGCGGACCTAGACATTTACGACATCTGTCGTTGGCTTCTATGAAATCCCAACGACCTTGAGTGGGCTGATGATTATATTTCGGACACGCGATAAGTTTGTGTTCTGTATTCCTACAATAGGGGCAGTAGAATCGCTTGTGTTTATCTGTATTCCGGGCTGAGTACTCGCGCCGCTCTGTTCGGGGGGAGGGGGGCCAGTAGCGTTGAGGGTAATGAGGAACTGGGCTGACGTGATAGCTACTTAAAGTGTGAGCCGATGGCGAGCGCTGAGTATTACGAGGATACGCGGGACTAATTGGTCTAAAGCGTGGACTGCGCGGAGAGTTTGCGGGGGGTGTGTGTTGACGAGAGGGCCCAGTTTGTGGTGAGTAGGTAACACCGCGCGTTGCATTAGAATATTCGGTTTCGATACAGCGCGCGTGCTCCTCTAAAAAAGAAATCAAATCACCTAAGGTGGGCAGAGTGTCCGATATGCCGTATCTTCTTTCGAACAGGGTGCGGAGCTCGCCTCGTAATTTTCTAACTACAATAGACACAAATACGTAATTACTATCCATAGGTAAACGCAGATTATTTAATGCGCTTTGTGCGGAAATGAGCGGAGTTAAAAACGTCGCGCGTATGCTTGATCGAATATGAATATTAGGTAGGCCGAGTATTATATCAACAAACCCATCTATCAGAACACGGCGGTTTTCATACCTACGTGTGAGTATATCGAGCGCGACGCTGTAATTATCATTTGTGATTTTTAAATGCGCAATCATGCTGAGCGCCTCCCCCGATAGGCAAGACAAAAGATAGTGCAGCTTAACTGCATCTGTAAGTGACGTCATGTCGTCTGTAAGACTCCTAAAAATCGTAATAAACGATGGCCAGTCCTCAACGCGTGAGCTGAATTTTGGCAGTTCAATTTTGGGCAGAACGGCAGAAGTGAGCTGACTTGACTCTGAAGTAGAACTTATATTTTCCGCTGCAGTTAAAATATCATAATATTCGGATAGCGCGTTCTCGTAACCGGTTGTATAAAATTTTTCAATTTCTCCTGTAACACTGCCGTCGTCTAAAATTTCGCAGTATAAATTTTCTAATTTTTGTTTCAAATTTTGTAGGTCTTTAAAACGCGCATTAAACTCCGTTTTGTTAGACTTTGAGTCACCTTTGTGTAATGCCAATGCGATCTCTCTGAGCCGACTAATAGATTTTATAGTTTGCCTAAATATGGCCGCTTGCGATTATGTAGGCATGTTTAAAAATATATGCGTGTAACTAAGTTAAATATTTAAAAGTAATGAGCGGAAAATACGCGCGCAATTATATTAAAACGCAGAAAATAGATTTTAATAATGTGCCGACAATGTATACAATTTTATCATAAAATGTGTACGAGTTAATTAACAAATGAGCTGACCGATCGCCTGATGCTAATATAGTATTAGTGTATGTTTGATGAGCGGAGATTAATGCGTTAGAAGTCGTCTGTAATATTATATTAATGTCCTGAAGTTTGAATATAAACAAATCTTAGCGGGCGCGTTAAAAACAAAATAACTTGCCGACTTATTCAAAACAGCTGTAACGTAACACCTATAATATATTTGTATAAACACAGAACGTCGATAAGAATTCTTATTTAAAACAGCTGTAACGTAACACCTAATAATATTTTTGTATAGACACAGAACGTAGATAAGATATGAATTCAATGTGAAGGTCACTATTTATTCTATGAAGAATACCTAATTGAGAATGAATGTAACAGCTGTTGTTTACGCACGGGCGCCGTGTAGGTACCTATTACCTACAGAATGCACAAAAAATCAAGTACCGAAGCGAGCCGACGATGTTTGTATGGGCACTTGAGATGTTATGCGACTCATAACTATTAAAATAATGCTAAGTTAATTAATATTGTGTTTTAAAAATTGAGAATATGAAGATATAAACGTTATATATAGATAAAATACTTAGTAATGCAACGACGATTCACAATTCTGTTATGAGCCGAACGTAATTCACAATACGCACTAGTTATTACTTATTTTATATGCGAATCAAACATTAAAATATTTCGTAAGTAATTAAGAGCTGAGAAAATTATTATATGAGATATTATTGGCACAAATTATGTATTAGGTACCTAGGGAAGTTCTGGAATGTTCGAGTTCTTTGTTTGACTATGAGCCGACAACATACCCACTTTTTTTTTTTTTTTGGGTTTTTTCCTATGAATTTATGGGCCGAAATATGAACAAAATAATTTAATTAATTAACATGTAGGTTAATATCAAAGTACAGAATAGGGGTTTAATGTTAAATTGGACAAAATATAAATAATCGAGCTGATTTTATGTGCAGATTTGGGCGGAGTGGAACTGTAGGTGCTGGTTCTAATGAGGCCCAACGCCGGTAATAGGGAGAAGGGCTTCACGAAGGCTCGATGGGCCAAGAAATGTGTAAGCTAGGACCTCACACATACGACTTTGAGCTGAGGGAAGTAGGTATACAGGTTAATGTGAGGGCTGGAGAAATCTAGGACCGACCTTATTGTTGAGCTGGTGGTTCTGGATCCGGGCGGAGGCTTCCTCTCACTACACTACACAGCCGTTGAGCGGACCATCGATAGATCCATCGCGGCTCGCCGGCGAATCCGGCACTACATTAACGAGCACCAATAAATATGCGCACACGCGTTCGCGTTCACTAGGTTTCGTGATGAGCTGAAAATGCATCCAGCGCGGAAGGGGTTCTAACTGCAAGTGTTCGTCACTCTCTGACAGCGCCCCCGAGTCGGTCGGCCATACATCACGTAGTGATGTCCTTTGTGTTTATTCTAAACGTCGCGCTAGGGTTGGCGCGAACACAAAGTTAATGTGGAATGGCTTGTAACAATTTTTTCTGGGTATCCTACTTGGCACATTAATGGATATTTTACGAAGTAGTTGGTTGCAATCAATAACATCTGTTACTAGCTTGTGCAGAAAAACTAAATCCAAATATTGCCTACGATCTAAAAGTGGTTCCATCTTGAAGAAGATTAATCTGTCTTTATAATGTGGTATTTTTTTAGCTAAGCCATGTTTAAAAGAGAGGAGCCATAGGAATCGTTTCTGAACGCGTTCTATGCGATTTGTATAAATGGCGTAAAGAGGGTTCCAGACAGTGCTGCAATATTCAAGTTTGCTGCGTACTAGGGCGTTGTATAAAATTATGGTGGTTAAGGGATTTTTAAAACTTACTGAATTACGCTTGATGAATCCTAGCATTTTCAGACTATGGCAAACAATGTTATCTACATGTTTATGCATCTGTAATTTTGAATCTAATATTATACCGAGATCCCTTATTTCTTGTACTTGACTAAGTATATTGCCGTTAATATTATAATCTATAACCCAGGAAGCCTTACGTTTTCTCGAAAAGCGGATATGGTAGCATTTGCTAATATTTAGGTCCATTAGATTGTTTTTACACCAAGTAGTTAAATTATTTAGATCGCTTTGAAGTTCACGTGTGTCACGAGTTGTATTAATAGTTTTTTTAATTTTGAGGTCATCAGCAAAAAGGTAGAAATCTGTATGCATGAAACAAGTGGAAATATCATTAATGAAAATATTAAAAAGCAAGGGTCCCAACCTAGAGCCCTGTGGAACTCCGGATAGAGTCGGAAAAGGATCTGATGTGAAACCATTTACCACTACAGTTGATGTTCTACCAGATAAATACGACTTAATCCAAGATAACATAGAACCTGCGACTCCAAATCCATGCAGCTTAGTCAAAAGTACGTCATGGGAAACCCTATTGAAAGCCTTACTGAAATCGGTGTATATAACATCAACGCAATTTTGGCCATCAACGGACTCCATCAAATCATCAACAAAAGTGACCATGTTTGTGGCAGTAGATCTGTTGCCTACGAATCCATGCTGGTTTTCAGATATATAAGGTTTTACGTGCCAAAATAAGATAGGGTAAATTAACTTTTCAAATACCATCCCAAAGGCTGGCAAAATTGAAATGGGGCGGTAGTTTTTAATATTGTGCTTATCACCGGCTTTGTGAAGTGGTAAAACAAGTGCTTGTTTCCAGACATTAGGAAAGTGACCATTGCGTATAGAATGATTAAAAATATGGTATAATGGCAGGGAGAGACCTTTTGCACAAGTGTTTAAAAAAATTGGCGGGATGCCATCAGCACCTGCGCCTTTTTTGGCGTCGAGGTTTTTTAGAGTTTTATAAATTTTTGATTGAGAGATTGACACCACGGCGAGAGAGTTGGATCCTACATTGAAATTAGATTTCATAACACGATCGTTATTATTTAGCATAGAATTATTGTACGCATCTGAGAAGTTACTCGCAAAAAGATAACAAGTATCACGACCAGTAGAGGATATATTATTGCCTAGATGCATGGAAGATGGAATACCTATCGTCGAGTGCTTTTTAGATTTTATAAATGACCAGAAGTGTTTTGGGTTAGAGTGAATGGATAATTCAATTCTCTGCATATACTGTCTATATTGTGAGGATTGTAATTTTTTACACCGATCTCTGAGTATTTCAAACGAGATGCGATCTAGCGGATTATTATACTTTTTGAAACGAATTCTGTATTTATGTTTCTCCTTTAGAAGTCTTATAAGATCAGAACCAAACCAATTGGGGTAGTTAATTCTATTTATTTTTGGGCCATATTTAGGTACATATTCCTCGATTATTATTTTTAACTTTTTATAAAAAATATCAGCCATAGCATTAACGTTCGGACTGTCACTAAAGACAACGTTCCAATTTATTGATTCTAATTTATCATTTATTTTATTATAATCGGCTTTAAAAAAATTATGTTTAGGTACGGGATTTCTGTTTAAAAGTTTATTAGGCTCTGAGAAAATATCAAATTCTAGTACAGGATGCGCTCGGTCAATATTACCAACAAGAGTGTTATTGCTTTCACGTAAATTTCTTACCGGAATATTGCTAAAAACAAGATCCAACATGTTCTTTTTATAATTTAGAATATGATTGTACTGCTTAAGATTGTTAAAGTGAATAAAATCAATTAATTCGTTACCGTTTGAACTACCATTAGAATTAGGATGCAGATAATCAATATTTATATCTATATCAGTAGACCAAGATATTTGTGGCATATTAAAGTCTCCTATAATCATAGCTTGGCTTGTATTACATAAAGCTCTATTGGCGTGATCGAGAAATTCATCTAGAATGTGCGCTTGAATTGGTGGTGGTAAGTAAGCCACACATAATAATAAACGTGAGTTTGATGCCATTTCTAAACTTAACCATAAATCTTCACATCTACTCTCTAACTTGTAAATTCTCTCTGACGGTATAGTTTTTTTTATTGCAACTAAAACACCTCCACCAGATTTTTTTGGGTTAAAACCAGTTGAGCTACGGTCTCTTCTGTAAACTACATAACGTTCATCAAATAGTTCAGTGTCATAAACATTTAAATCCAGCCATGTCTCAGTTATTATAATGACATCAAAATCATTTAGGGTAGCATTATGAAAAAATTCATCAGTTTTCGTGTTAAGGCCACGTACGTTCTGATAATATATATTTAAGTCTGCGAATTTTATAAGACTTAGCTACAGTCGCAAGCAAATCACCAAATCTTTAAAGAATTAATTCATAATATTACCCTGTCCTAGTTTATTTAAACATTCCATGTTTTTTACAAAAATATATTCGGAAGACTCAGTTTTTCTCATGTATATACGACCATTGCGAATCCAAATAAACTATATAATATATGATATATATTAATATATAATTATGTATATTTGTTTTGTATCCAATTATTTCAAAGCTCAAGATAGGCTATGACGTACATTTGACAGAACAAAACTTAATTCATTATAAAAATACGCCATCTTGGTTTTCACCATACTTCAAATGTCAAAATGGCCCCGAAAATCTCAAAAGTGAGGCCATTTAACTGGAGACACTTTCTGCCTCAACATGCCTGTATAATAAGTCTATGTTGGTATCTATTTTCACGTGTGTCTGTATAAATTGATTTGAAGGGATAAAAAGTAGCCTATGTGTTAATCCAGAGCTTACTACTTTCAAATTTCATCAAAATCTCAGTTCAGTTTGTTCAGTAGTTTTTGCGTGAAAGAGTTACAAACATCCACCCACCCATCCATCCATCCTCACAAACTCTCCCATTTATAATAGTAGCAGGATATAGAGTAGACACAGTACGGTTCCGATGGGATTTACTTTTGCGCGCACAAATTCGCGGAAAACACCTAGTTTATATTATGCCTTTAACAAGAATATACAGGTAGCAGACGAGGAATAAAAAACATATTATAACTTTCATGAAGATATATAAAATAGAAATCCCATAGAAGTATAATATAATACTAGATGTTGCTCGCGACTTCGTGTGCGCTAAAGGAAACCTCGCGAGAACCGTACATTTTGCCGCAATAAAAAGTAGCCTATGTCCTTCTCCGTGGTCTACTCTATATCTGTGTCAAATTTCACAAAAATCGGTACAGTAGCCTGATTTCGGAGCCTAATCGATGCAAACAAACAAAAAAACAAACTTTTCCTCTTTGTTTTATTATATTAGTATAGATAGAGGCATGTCGAGGTAAAAAAAAAATGTTGAGGTTGTTTAGGGGCATTTATGTTCGACATTAGTCATCTTGCAATTGCTTTCCGCAGTTTATTCAGTCTTCTGGAATCAAGATGGCGTAACTTTTTCTTGTATGAAGATTTTTTCTGTCAAACGTACGTCATACTTTTAGAAAACAAAAACAGCGAGGTGTAGCTTAAGCGTAGCCTGATAGAACAGCACGCGTAGCATGAGTGACAGCATGAGCACCGTAGAAATGGTTCCTTTCTACGGAGGAAGAGACAAAACGACAGTTATTAGAGGAAATCTGTCAGATTGATACGATCCGTCAATATGTCTATTTTTGTGTAAAACGCATTTCTACGGTGATCATGCTACGCACGCGTTCTTTATTATGTTCTTAATAATTCTTATTTTTTCATAATAGATATTACTAATTTTAAGAGTGCTATTTTTAGCAAGACCTCGCTTATTGGTAAAAATTCGACCATCGCTCATATTACAATTGTTAAGTTTTAACTTTACTTGCCTCTTAGATACGCAATAAAAGTATGTGATGTGAATGTTGTCTACGGAATGTGAAAGAAAGAAGGACAATAATTGTGCGACTCCCTTCGGACAAAAAGAAGCGAAGATTTTGCTGCGATAAAAATTAGCCTATATTGTTTTTATCGCAGATTTCGATCCAGTAGATTCGGAGCCTATTCAGTGCAGACAAACAAAGAAACAAATCTTGCCGTTTTATAATATTAGTATAGATTAAATTTATTACATTTTTACGCACAAGGCACATGAATAAGGTTATAATAAATTGCGATTCAATATAATAATATTATATTTTACCTGGCTGCTTGTTAGTGGCATTTCGTTTTCTCGTACGGTATTTGGTTATAAATAAATTCCGAATCCTTATTATATAATATATATTAATATTATGTTCTTCTGCTAAAGCGTCGTCTAGAATCCTACTAATATTATTATAATTATGTGAAAGTTGGTGTGAATGGATGGATGGATGTTTGTTACTTTTTCGCGCAAAAACTACTGAACCGATTTCGATGAAATTTTGTATGGTAGTACTTTAAGCTCTGGCTTAAAACATAGAATACTTTTTATCCCGAAAAAATACAGTGTGCCCGTGGGATACTGTATTTACGCGGGTGGAGCCGCGGGCAAGTTTTAATATACCTAAGTCAAACTTTCGCCAGTTCGTCTATCATTTGCCTTTTGCTAGTAAAAATCGTTGAAATATTTACTTTATTTGCAATTACAAAATATATTAGCTAGGTACTGTAGCGGGCTTCGACCTCTTGGTTGTAAGTCCTGATGTGTGTCTGAGTGGTGATGATAATAATACAGCAACAATTCTTATATTCTCCTTTATTGGTGCTTAACACTGACTACGTATTACATATGAGGTAAATGCCTAATACAATAATATACGTCTACACTATTTATAGCCTTTTGGCCAACTGAAAAAAACAAACTAAATAGGCTTTACTTCATGACATCTGTCAATGTCAAAAATGACATTGACACTTACTTTTGTCAATATGCAACAGGTACCTACCAAGCAATTAAGAATTTTCCCCATTTTTTTATATTTAAGTAAAACAATAATAGTATTTTGAATAAATAAAGAAACTTCAACGTTTTGTAAAAATGGCATAATATTTTAACAATCTAATTCTTAAATATAATACATTATATTTTAAGTGAGAATTTGCAACGCGTGTTTCGTCATTTCAGTTTTTTATTCAAGTCAGGCCCAGTCTGGCCAGAATGGAAGAGGCTTTTTAAGGCCTTTAAGGTCCTATTGAGGGTTACACGAGTATGATGGCCCACGCAATTTGTGTTTATCGAATTATAGTTTATAGTTAGGGCCCAGTAATCGAGTTATTGGCCAATCTAAGTTGGTTGTTGAGGTCAATTTTGGTTGTTTAGTTAAGATTAATCATTAATCTTAATTAACAGTGATAACAAACAATTGTATTCTGAGTTAAAATACAATTTAGTCAAAAAGTAAACAAAAATATTTATGTTGATTTCTTATGTTTACGCGAAAACGTATTGTTCATTGTTTTTAACACTTACGGATTGTGCTCCGTGGCCTAGTGGGTAGACCGTTTTATTAACACTCGAGAGAGTGCAGGTTTCGATTCCCAGTTTGTGGCGTGTACCAACGAGACTTTTTCAGATCTCAAGTACATTATACTTCTCTCTTCTCGAGTATATTATACGGTGAAGTAAATCATCGTGAGGAAATCCGCACATGGTTGGCCTCAAACGTATTGACCAGTCATTCCTCTGGACTAGGCTGACTGTGTTGTTACAATGTCGTGTGTGCTTCGGCAACAATACGACATTTAAAAAACCGACTGTCCCAGGCACTTGGTACAGTACTTCAAGAGTGGTTAGGTTAGTAATACTGTATAAATCATCCAATAACGGATGAAAAGGCCTAAGTTTAAGTTTATTGTGTGTGATAAAGTTGTATATTCTAAGGAAAGTTTCTATAAAAACATATTTCAAATGTAACTTAAATTAAATAACGGTTATTTCGGGCGGCATAGGCGCATGTTATAAATACCTTACATACATATTATTATCCAATAATAAATAAAATAAAATTAAATTGAAAAACACCGCGGCTTCAAGATATCGTTAGTATGTTTTGGGTGGATCGGAACATAAATAATAATTGAAGAATCTACGGGTAGTTTGAACAACTTCAACAAATAGGGTAACTGCCAACTCAGTCGTCACGTGACCACAGCTGCTGGGAAGTAGCTGAAACGTCAGGAAAAAGAAAAGTGAATCGCGACACAATCCGTAATTATTTAAAACAAAAAAGATTTGTTTCGACCAAATAAATGTGTCGTTGTGTTTCTTTATTGCACGGCAAATAAATTATATTTAAATTCGAGATTTAGAGGGCCATAGTGTCTTTATTTACGTTTTGATTAGATGAAATTCGATCAGCAGGTGTAAAATGGCCTCATTATGTGAATCATATTATGAAACATCACATATTAAATTTCAAGATTTTTAAACACATTAAGTGAATGTGGCCATTTTAGACCAGCTGAACGAAGTACGTATAAACTAATGTTCGCGACCAAGTACAAAATAAATACTAAACAGGGACTAGGAAGGTGCCACACACGAAAAATAATTTAAAAGAATTAAAATCCTGTAATTAGGTTACGTGTACCTATCGACAAAAATGAATGTTTGCATATTTGATCATTCTCATAACTTGTTCACATTATAATGAGGAAAAGTCGTCATTGGTCGGTTACCTTAAGGAAATAAGATTTTCATCAAAAATATTTCCTCTTCTCTGTTCAGATTAAATTTAATATTTGTGTAAACAAGAAAACACACGTACACGACTCTTATTTACATTGCAGTATGTTACATATGTACCCCCTATGTAATATGGACTTGCCGAATAACATTATATGGGAATCATCATTATCAGTCAGCTCTTGCTCTTGGACTATAATTAACATCACTATCACTACATAGTATAAAACAAATGTTCGCGCCAACACTAGCGCGACGTTTAGAATAAACACAAAGGACATCACTACGTGATGTATGGCCGACCGAAAGGGGCGCTGTCAGAGAGTGACGAACACTTGCATTTAGATCCCCTTCCGCGCCGGATGCATTTTCAGCTCATCCCGAAACCTAGTGAACGCGAACGCGTGTGCGCATATTTATTTGTGCTCGTTAATATAATACCAAATTCGCCGGCGAACCGCGATAAATCTATCGATAATCCGCTCAACAGCTGTGTAGTGTAGTGAGAAGAAAACTCCGCCCAGATACAGAACCACCAGCTCAACAATAAGGTCAGTCCCAGATTTCTCCAGCCCTCACATTAACCTATATACCTACTTCCCTCAGCTCAAAGTCGTATGTGTAAGTTCCTAGCTTACACATTTCTTGGTCCATCGAGCCTTCGTGAAGCCCTTCTCCCTATTACCGGCGTTGGGCCTCATTAGAACCAGCACCTACAGTTCCACTCCGCCCAATTCTGCACATAAAATCAGCTCGATTATTTATATTTTGTCCAATTAATTCTGGCCAGGCCGCCCCGCTATTTTAAAACCAAGTTACAGTCCATTCCCATTATCAATTCGGCACATTTAACATTAAACCCCTATTCTGTAGTTTGATATTAACCTATACAGAGTGACCTGAAATTCGATACATTCCTTTGAAAGATAGAAAGTAGACCTCATTTACAGTAATATTTTTTATGGCATCCCCTATCCGAAAGTTGATATTTACAAAGTTATTGAAATTTCAAAATTTTTTTCTTTATTTTCGACTTTTTGACTTTGACATTACGTATTTTTAAAAATGTTTGTCTTTTTAGTGATTTTTTTATGTATTTTAACCGTCAATTAGTCAAATATTATTTTTAAGTAATAAATAGGGACAAACTAAGCGAGAATTTTTCATTATGAGACATGAAACAGAATTTTCTTTTAAGAAAAATGCACATTGTGATTGTACAAACAGGTGATTTTCTTTAAAAAGTTGTATGATACAATGCGTACAAATACCTTAAATAACTTTCTTACCTCATAAGCTTCCAAAAAAGGTACAAATATGTACATAAAAATATGAACATGTAATAAACAAAGACAAAACAATCATCAGGTAACGTTATCTCAAGAATTACTCTACCTGAGGCGACCTTTTTTTTCAATTGTTTCCTTTGTTCAAACTTCGGGAAGTTTCGGCTACTGTCGTCGCGGCCCTTTGTCAATGAGTTACCGACTGGCTTAGAGAGCAAATTTAGTAGCTAATATTAGTTCTAAGTCAACTATTGCCGTGTACGGACGTATTGTTGCTTTAAACTACACCCTTACTTCTACTTGTGATTTTTTGTATCGCGATGGCTGCTTTTGAGTACGATGAATACGCTGACATCTTGTTTTGTTACGGACTTTGTAATGGTAATGCTGCTGCTGCACGAAGAACATACGTTGAACGTTTTCCGAATCGACGAGTGCCAAACGTTAGAGTGTTTTCAACAACATTTCGACGAATTCGGGAAAGCGGCCGTGTTGATAGAAGACGTGGCGATTCAGGCAGACCTCGTTTGTATGCTCCAGAAGAAGAAGAAGAAATTTTAACACTTTTTCAAAATGATCCTTCTATTTCTACAAGAGCGGCAGCTAGAAGACTTGTATTGAGTCAATAGAAGGTGTGGTTTACAGTACACACAGCGCGTCTACATCCATTTCACTACACACCTGTCCAAGCGTTGGAAGAGGGAGACCCGGTTAGAAGAATGGAATTCTGCCGTTTTATGATAAATGCAGACATGGAGGATCGCAATTTCTTCTCAAGAATATTGTGGACGGATGAATCGAAATTTGACCGTGACGAGATAAACAATTTCCACAACACACATTACTGGGCACCAAAAGGAGAAAACCCTAGGATGAAAAAAGAAAGGGCCCATCAAACCAGATTCAGTCTAAATGTCTGGATGGGTATAATTAATAATAATTTAGTTGGACCTCATTTTTTGCCTCAAAATTTAAATGGTGAAATGTACGAACATTTCCTAAGAGAGGAGATTACTGGTTTAATGGAAGATGTGCCAATAGCAACTCGTCGTAATATGATTTTCCAGCATGATGGTTGCCCGGCCCACTTCCGCCTCGGCGTACGCCAGTGGCTAGACCAAACTTACCCACATCGCTGGATAGGTCGAGGCGGGCCAATTCCTTGGCCAGCACGGTGTCCCGATTTGACCCCGTGTGATTTTTATCTTTGGGGTCATATGAAGGCTTTGGTGTATACTACACCCATAACTACTGTAGAGGAGCTCAGAAGCCGCATAAGAAATGCAGCAGAAGAAATCAAAACTAGTCTTACTACCAGAATAATCAAAACAGAGGTACGGAGAAGACTACGGGCCTGTATCAGAAACAGAGGTTCATATTTTGAACAAGACCTAAAGTAGAATATTTATTATTAAATTTAATTAAACATTGATGTTTTTTAAACACAATAAACGTAATTAAATTCAAGTTTTTCCTTTTATTTTAACCTTATCGCAAATAAATCGATTTAGACATTATTTAATTTTACTTCTATGTTTACTACAACGTCATATTTTTATGTAGACATTTGCACCTTTTTGGAAAGCTAATGAGATAAGGAAGTTATTTAGAATATTTGTACGCATTGTATCATACATTTTTTTAAGAAAATCACCTGTTTTTAAGAAAAATGTGCATTTTTCTTAAAAGAAAATTCTGTTTCATGTCTCATAATGAAAAATTCTCGTTAGTTTGTCCCTATTTATTCCTTAAAAATAATATTTGACTCATTGACGGTTAAAATACATAAAAAAATCACTAAAAAGACAAACATTTTTAAAAATACGTCATGTCAAAGTCAAAAAGTCGAAAATAAAGAAAAAATTTTTGAAATTTCAATAACTTTGTAAATATCAACTTTCGGATAGGGGAATGCCATGAAAAATATTACTGTAAATGAGGTCTACTTTCTGTCTTTCAAAGGAATGTATCGAATTTCAGGTCACCCTGTATGTTGATTATTTAAATTATTTTGTGCATATTTCGGCCCATAAATTCATAGGAAAAACCCAAAAAAAAAAAATAAAAAAAAAATAGTGGGTAGGTTGTCGGCTTATTGTCGAACAAAGAACTCGAACATTCCAGAACTTCCCTAACGTACCTAATACATAATTTGTGCCAATAATATCTCATATAATTTTCTCAGCTCTTAATTACTTACAAAATATTTTAATGTTTGATTCGCATATAAAATAAGTAATAACTAGTGCGTATTGTGAATTACGTTCGGCTCATAACAGAATTGTAAATCGTCGTTGCATTACTAAGTTTGAATTATTTTATCTATATATAACGTTTATATCTTCATATTCTCAAATTTTAAAACACAATATTAATTAACTTAGCATTATTTTAATAGTTACGGGTTGCATAACATCTCAAGTGCCCATACTAACATCGTCGGCTCGATTCGATACAGAAAACTTGATTTGTGTGCATTCTGTAGGTAATAGGTACCTACACGGCGCTCGTGCGAACAACAGCTGTTACATTCATTCTCAATTAGGTATTCTTCATAGAATAAATAGTGACCTTCACATTGAATTCATATCTTATCTACGTTCTGTGTCTATACAAAAATATTATTAGGTATTACGTTACAGCTGTTTTAAATAAGAATTCTTATCGACGTTCTGTGTTTATACAAATATATTATAGGTGTTACGTTACAGCTGTTTTGAATAAGTCGGCACACTATTGAGATTGAACCTGCTCATACCTACTTACATTGTTTTCATTACGTTATTTTGTTTCTAACGCGCCCGCTAAGATTTGTTTATATTCAAACTTCAGGACATTAATATAATATTACAGACGACTTCTAACGCATTAATCTCCGCTCATCAAACATACACTAATACTATATTAGCATCAGGCGATCGGTCAGCTCATTTGTTGATTAACTCGTACACATTTTATGATAAAATTGTATACATTGTCGGCACATTATTAAAATCTATTTTCTGCGTTTTAATTAATTGCGCGCGTATTTTCCGCTCATTACTTGTGTAAGCTAGGAACTTACACATACGACTTTGAGCTGAGGGAAGTAGGTATATAGGTTAATGTGAGGGCTGGAGAAATCTGGGGCTGACCTTATTGTTGAGCTGGTGGTTCTGTATCTGGGCGGAGGTTTCTTCTCACTACGGAGAGCTTCTGTTGAGCGGATTATCGATAGATTTATCGCGGTTCGCCGGCGAATTTGGTATTATATTAACGAGCACAAATAAATATGCGCACACGCGTTCGCGTTCACTAGGTTTCGGGATGAGCTGAAAATGCATCCGGCGCGGAAGGGTATCTAAATGCAAGTGTTCGTCACTCTCTGACAGCGCCCCTTTCTGTCGGCCATACATCACGTAGTGATGTCCTTTGTGTTTATTCTAAACGTCGCGCTAGTGTTGGCGCGAACATCCTGGGGGGCCCGCACAGGCGGCGAGCTGAGCCCCATCCTGAGCAGAATCCAGCGGGAGCCGGGCAATCTTGCCGACAGGCCTCCGCAGCTGGCCTTGAGTGGTGTCCAAGTCCACAACTCTGATGACTCCATCCTTCCCAGGTAGCAGACGTGAGATTCTTCCCATCTTCCATTGTAGAGGAGGCAAATTGTCCTCCTTGAGCAGAACCAGTTCTCCAATTTTGGGTGGAGAGGAAGAGGAAAGCCATTTGGAGCGGATTTGAAGGGTATGGAGGTAGGACTTGGTCCAAAGGTTCCAAAAGCGCTGAGAGAGTGATTGAATGAGCTGAAAGCGTTTGAGCGGAGATATTACTCTTTCATCTAGAGTCAGCTCGGGGAGAGCTGTGAGCGGACGGCCAATGAGAAAGTGGCCAGCAGTAAGGGGCTGATAGTCCGTGGGATCGGACGAAAGTGGACTGATGGGCCGAGAGTTTAACACAGCTTCGATTCTAGTGAGCAGAGTTAAGAATTCCTCGAAAGTGAGGTGTTGCTCACCGATAACACGGTATAGAAGTTGCTTTGTGGATTTAACATTAATCTCATGGATACCTCCCATCCATGGGGCTTTAGGCGGATTGAGTAACCAAGTTATACCTTGAGTTGAGAGTTTATGAGAAATGGCGTCGTTATTGTCATTGAGAAATTGTTGTACCTCTAGTAGATGATTCCTAGCTCCTACATAATTTGTGCCACAATCCGAACGTATCAATACCGGAAGTCCGCGACGTGAGCAGAACCTTTGTAATGTTGCAATAAACGCTTCGGCAGTGAGCGATGAGACTGGTTGTAAGTGAACCGCCTTTGTAGTGAGGCAAACAAATATGCAAAAATATCCCTTAATTAACTTAGCATTACGTAATTGACTTGATTTGAGCAGAAACGGTCCGGCGAAATCTGTTGATACGTGACTAAATACGGGCTGAGGTATGACTCTATCAGCTGGCAGGTCAGCCATGATAGGCACTTCGGGCTGAGCGCGGCAACGGAAACATCTTATGCATTTAAACGTTCTGTGCCTTATAATGCGGCGGGCAGATAATATCCAAAATTGCTGACGTAAAATAGCATGTAGCGTGTCCGTGCCAGGGTGGCAGTGTATGCGATGATAGTCATCTATTATGAGGTCTACGAGCGGACTAGAACTAGGCAAAATGTATGGGTGTTGAGCATCGTATGTGACTGAGGAGACCGTCCTGCGTAAAAGGCGACAGACGTTGTAGTCGTACTGTGCAGATTCTATCGGTTTGCAGGCGGTGAATATCTTCTGCGAATGCATTCTGCTGTACAGAGCGGATCCAGAAGAGTAATGCTTCTCTACGTTCACTTACAGTTAGAGGGCCTAGTTGTCGCGAGTTTGAATTTAGTTTACAGTTACGAATGAATCGCCTCATGTAGGCAGTGACACCAGTTAGTTTTTCTAAAGAGCTGAAGCGAGTGAGCAGATCACTATCGACACCGGGTATCGAGAAATTGCATGGTACGTATTTTGGTTTGAGCCCTGGCAAGTCTTGTCGAGTATGAGCTGAAGGCATCTTGGGCCAGGTATCCTCTGGCAATTTGAGCCATGGAGGAGACCACCATAAATCATGAGCGGAGAGAGCTTGAGCTGATAATCCTCTGCTTGCACAGTCAGCAGGATTTAATTGGGAAGGTACATGACGCCACTTAAGTGTGAGTGAATTTGAGTTAATTTTTGTTACTCTATTTGATTCAAATGTTTGTAAACGATGGGGCGGAGTTTTTATCCATGCAAGCACTATGGTACTATCTGACCAACAAACGTGATGTGTAATTGTGAGATGAGCAGACAATTGTTGGGAGACACGCAACATGAGCTGAGATAATAGAGTTGCAGCAGACAACTCTAATTTGGGGATTGTGAGTTTATTTTTAATCGGTGAGACTTTAGATTTAGCAATTATGAGGTGAACGTTAACAAATCCGTTGTGAGCTGATTCTTGTAAATATATCACTGCAGCAAAACCGCTTTCCGAAGCATCTGCGAAGCCGTGAAGTGAGTATGTTGATTTGAATTTGTGTGGAGCGATATGTCTGGGAAAATTTATATCTGAGATGTGTGGAAGATCATGATAGATGCGCTGCCAATCCTATGTAATATTATTTGGAGTGGGATCGTCCCAGTCCAATTTAGTTAACCATAACCTTTGAAGAAGTATTTTTGCGCGGAATATGACGGGTGTAACCCAACCGTTTGGGTCATAGAGAGAAGCTACTGTGCTAAGAATTGAACGTTTTGTAATGTGGGTAACTGGTGGTAATGAGATGTGATATGTAAATTCATCAGACCGGGGAATCCATCTAATACCCAAAACCTTAATTGATGGAGACTCTGTGCTGATGTCAAAGTCTTTAGGCATTTCGCATTGATCGTCTGGAAATCTTTGCAAGAGCTGAGGTGTGTTTGATGTCCATTTACTAAGTTTAAATCCACCGAGTGATAACAAATCAATGAGCTGAGTTTGGAGTGCTGATGCTTCTTCTATGGTGTCATGGCCGCAAAGTACATCATCCACGAAAACAAATTTACGCAAAATTTCGGCAGCCTGAGGATAGCGATGACCTTCATCTTCAGCTAATTGTAATAATGTGCGGATAGCATGATATGGACTTGAGCGCAATCCGTATGTAACAGTGTTGAGTGCATATGTGAGCAGAGGTCGATCTGGAGACGATCGCCAGAGTATGAGCTGATAGTGTCTTTGGTCTGGTCTTAAGAGAATATTTCTAAACATCATTTTTATGTCAGTGCTGAATACTATACGATGTGCGCGGAATGATATAATAATATCTACAATGTCTCGTTGAAGTGCTGGACCTGTGTGCAGGCAATCGTTTAAACTGACTCCATTGGATGACTTACAACTGCCATCAAATACTGTGCGGAGTTTGTCAGTACCTGATTTGAACACCCCATGATGAGGAATATAATAATGAGGTTTATGAGTAAATGTAGACGGATGACACGGTGTCATGTGTCCTAAGTTTATGTATTCGTTCATGAATTCTATATATTTTTGTCGCAGTGTGTGATCGGATTGCAACCGTTTTTCTAGATTGAGAAATCTACGTAGAGCAATAGCATGAGTACTACCTAATACGGGTGCATCTGATAAGAAGGGAAGAGTCACCATGTAAAGGCCTGAATCGTCACGAATGGTGGTTGAGCTGAATATGTGTTCACATTGCTCGTATAGCGGGTTTGAATGAGCAGAACGAGGCTGGGGTTCTTCCGACTCCCAGAATCTTTCCAGGCTTTTGCAAATATCATGAGTAGAATGAGCAGAATGTGTAGAGTGAGCCGACTGAGTATAATGAGTATGAGTAATATGAGCAGAGTTAACTTGAGCTACAGGTGAATCGCATGAGTGTTCAACGAGTCCTATGAGTGCAAAATCAAAAATCGTGCCGAAGGCTATGGGCTTCCCCGGGCCCAAAGCAATCTTAGTACCATCCAAAACGTGACCCAAAACGTCTGAGCCTAAAATGAGATCAATGGGCGCAGGAGTATGATAAGCTTGATCCGCCAATGGAATAAGCCGATGAGCTGAGTCTTGTATAAAATCTGGTATTTTTTGCAAAGGTAAATAACCTGTAACGTCTTTGAGAATATGAGCGGTAGTAGTAATAGATGGCGTGTCACGGTGTGTGGGCCTAAATGTTATTGTGACCCAACCTTTAGAATTTTGTATGTGCTGATCACCTACACCTGTAATTTTTAATGAACATTGTTTTGGTTGCAAATATAGATTTCTAGTCATGCGCTGAGTTATGAGCGTTATCATGCTACCACAGTCCAATAAATTATTGGGTTGATCTTCTAATTCTATGTGCTCCGTGATTGTAGGTAGTCATTGTTTTTTGTTTTGAGATTGATGAGTTGTAGACGGTGCATGATCAGACGATTGGTTGGGGTCTGATGATGATGATTGATGTGCACGCGTATGTTGTGTGTAGGCCGTGTAGGTATGTGGCTTGTCTTGAGCACGCCGGCGGGGCTGTGCACGTAAATGAGGAGGAAGCAAATGCGCTGACGACACCGGAGAATTTGGAGTTCCGTGACGATGAAGCGAGGTGTGGTGATTTGCACTTCCACACTCTTTGCATGAGTTTGTCGAACGACATTCATTTTCAAATGCGGACCTAGACATTTACGACATCTGTCGTTGGCTTCTATGAAATCCCAACGACCTTGAGTGGGCTGATGATTATATTTCGGACACGCGATAAGTTTGTGTTCTGTATTCCTACAATAGGGGCAGTAGAATCGCTTGCGTTTATCTGTATTCCGGGCTGAGTTACTCGCGCCGCTCTGTTCGGGGGGAGTGGGGCCAGTAGCGTTGAGGGTAATGAGGAACTGGGCTGACGTGATAGCTACTTAAAGTGTGAGCCGATGGCGAGCGCTGAGTATTACGAGGATACGCGGGACTAATTGGTCTAAAGCGTCGACTGCGCGGAGAGTTTGCGGGGGGTGTGTGTTGACGAGAGGGCCCAGTTTGTGGTGAGTAGGTAACACCGCGCGTTGCATTAGAATATTCGGTTTCGATACAGCGCGCGTGCTCCTCTAAAAAAGAAATCAAATCACCTAAGGTGGGCAGAGTGTCCGATATGCCGTATCTTCTTTCGAACAGGGTGCGGAGCTCGCCTCGTAATTTTCTAACTACAATAGACACAAATACGTAATTACTATCCATAGGTAAACGCAGATTATTTAATGCGCTTTGTGCGGAAATGAGCGGAGTTAAAAACGTCGCGCGTATGCTTGATCGAATATGAATATTAGGTAGGCCGAGTATTATATCAACAAACCCATCTATCAGAACACGGCGGTTTTCATACCTACGTGTGAGTATATCGAGCGCGACGCTGTAATTATCATTTGTGATTTTTAAATGCGCAATCATGCTGAGCGCCTCCCCCGATAGGCAAGACAAAAGATAGTGCAGCTTAACTGCATCTGTAAGTGACGTCATGTCGTCTGTAAGACTCCTAAAAATCGTAATAAACGATGGCCAGTCCTCAACGCGTGAGCTGAATTTTGGCAGTTCAATTTTGGGCAGAACGGCAGAAGTGAGCTGACTTAACTCTGAAGTGGAACTTATATTTTCCGCTGCAGTTAAAATATCATAATATTCGGATAGCGCGTTCTCGTAACCGGCTGTATAAAACTTTTCAATTTCTTCTGTAACACTGCCGTCGTCTAAAATTTCGCAGTATAAATTTTCTAATTTTTGTTTCAAATTTTGTAGGTCTTTAAAACGCGCATTTAACTCCGTTTTGTTAGACTTTGAGTCACCTTTGTGTAATGCCAATGCGATCTCTCTGAGCCGACTAATAGATTTTATAGTTTGCCTAAATATGGCCGCTTGCGATTTTGTAGGCATGTTTAAAAATATATGCGTGTAACTAAGTTAAATATTTAAAAGTAATGAGCGGAAAATACGTGCGCAATTAATTAAAACGCAGAAAATAGATTTTAATAATGTGCCAACAATGTATACAATTTTATCATAAAATGTGTACGAGTTAATTAACAAATGAGCTGACCGATCGCCTGATGCTAATATAGTATTAGTGTATGTTTGATGAGCGGAGATTAATGCGTTAGAAGTCGTCTGTAATATTATATTAATGTCCTGAAGTTTGAATATAAACAAATCTTAGCGGGCGCGTTAGAAACAAAATAACGTAATGAAAACAATGTAAGTAGGTATGAGCAGGTTCAATCTCAATAGTGTGCCGACTTATTCAAAACAGCTGTAACGTAACACCTAAACGTATAATATATTTGTATAAACACAGAACGTAGATAAGATATGAATTCAATGTGAAGGTCACTATTTATTCTATGAAGAATACCTAATTGAGAATGAATGTAACAGCTGTTGTTTACGCACGGGCGCCGTGTAGGTACCTATTACCTACAGAATGCACAAAAATCAAGTACCGAAGCGAGCCGACGATGTTTGTATGGGCACTTGAGATGTTATGCGACTCATAACTATTAAAATAATGCTAAGTTAATTAATATTGTGTTTTAAAAATTGAGAATATGAAGATATAAACGTTATGTATAGATAAAATACTTAGTAATGCAACGACGATTCACAATTCTGTTATGAGCCGAACGTAATTCACAATACGCACTAGTTATTACTTATTTTATATGCGAATCAAACATTAAAATATTTTGTATGTAATTAAGAGCTGAGAAAATCATATGAGATATTATTGGCACAAATTATGTATTAGGTACGTTAGGGAAGTTCTGGAATGTTCGAGTTCTTTGTTCGACAATAAGCCGACAACCTACCCACTATTTTTTTTAATTTTTTTTTTTGGGTTTTTCCTATGAATTTATGGGCCGAAATATGCACAAAATAATTTAAATAATTAACATATAGGTTAATATCAAAGTATAGAATAGGGGTTTAATGTTAAATGTGCCGAATTGATAATGGGAATGGACTGTAACTTGGTTTTAAAATGGCGGGGCGGCCTGGCCAGAATTAATTGGACAAAATATAAATAATCGAGCTGATTTTATGTGCAGATTTGGGCGGAGTGGAACTGTAGGTGCTGGTTCTAATGAGGCCCAACGCCGGTAATAGGGAGAAGGGCTTCACGAAGGCTCGATGGACCAAGAAATGTGTAAGCTAGGAACTTACACATACGACTTTGAGCTGAGGGAAGTAGGTATATAGGTTAATGTGAGGGCTGGAGAAATCTGGGGCTGACCTTATTGTTGAGCTGGTGGTTCTGTATCTGGGCGGAGGTTTCTTCTCACTACACTACACAGCTGTTGAGCGGATTATCGATAGATTTATCGCGGTTCGCCGGCGAATTTGGTATTATATTAACGAGCACAAATAAATATGCGCACACGCGTTCGCGTTCACTAGGTTTCGGGATGAGCTGAAAATGCATCCGGCGCGGAAGGGTATCTAAATGCAAGTGTTCGTCACTCTCTGACAGCGCCCCTTTCTGTCGGCCATACATCACGTAGTGATGTCCTTTGTGTTTATTCTAAACGTCGCGCTAGTGTTGGCGCGAACATTACTTTTAAATATTTAACTTAGTTACACGCATATATTTTTAAACATGCCTACAAAATCGCAAGCGGCCATATTTAGGCAAACTATAAAATCTATTAGTCGGCTCAGAGAGATCGCATTGGCATTACACAAAGGTGACTCAAAGTCTAACAAAACGGAGTTTAATGCGCGTTTTAAAGACCTACAAAATTTGAAACAAAAATTAGAAAATTTATACTGCGAAATTTTAGACGACGGCAGTGTTACAGAAGAAATTGAAAAGTTTTATACAGCCGGTTACGAGAACGCGCTATCCGAATATTATGATATTTTAACTGCAGCAGAAAATATAAGTTCCACTTCAGAGTCAAGTCAGCTCACTTCTGCCGTTCTGCCCAAAATTGAACTGCCAAAATTCATCTCACGCGTTGAGGACTGGCCATCGTTTATTACGATTTTTAGGAGTCTTACAGACGACATGACGTCACTTACAGATGCAGTTAAGCTGCACTATCTTTTGTCTTGCCTATCGGGGGAGGCGCTCAGCATGATTGCGCATTTAAAAATCACAAATGATAATTACAGCGTCGCGCTCGATATACTCACACGTAGGTATGAAAACCGCCGTGTTCTGATAGATGGGTTTGTTGATATAATACTCGGCCTACCTAATATTCATATTCGATCAAGCATACGCGCGACGTTTTTAACTCCGCTCATTTCCGCACAAAGCGCATTAAATAATCTGCGTTTACCTATGGATAGTAATTACGTATTTGTGTCTATTGTAGTTAGAAAATTACGAGGCGAGCTCCGCACCCTGTTCGAAAGAAGATACGGCATCTCGGACACTCTGCCCACCTTAGGTGATTTGATTTCTTTTTTAGAGGAGCACGCGCGCTGTATCGAAACCGAATATTCTAATGCAACGCGCGGTGTTACCTACTCACCACAAACTGGGCCCTCTCGTCAACACACACCCCCCGCAAACTCTCCGCGCAGTCCACGCTTTAGACCAATTAGTCCCGCGTATCCTCGTAATACTCAGCGCTCGCCATCGGCTCACACTTTAAGTAGCTATCACGTCAGCCCAGTTCCTCATTACCCTCAACGCTACTGGCCCCCCTCCCCCCGAACAGAGCGGTGCGAGTACTCAGCCCGGAATACAGATAAAAACAAGCGATTCTACTGCCCCTATTGTAGGAATACAGAACACAAACTTATCGCGTGTCCGAAATATAATCATCAGCCCACTCAAGGTCGTTGGGATTTCATAGAAGCCAACGACAGATGTCGTAAATGTTTAGGTCCGCATTTTGAAAACGAATGTCGTTCGACAAACTCATGCAAAGAGTGTGGAAGTGCAAATCACCACACCTCGCTTCATCGTCACGGAACTCCAAATTCTCCGGTGTCGTCAGCCCATTTGCTTCCTCCTCATTTACGTGCACAGCCCCGCCGGCGTGCTCAAGACAAGCCACATACCTACACGGCCTACACACAACATACGCGTGCACATCAATCATCATCATCAGACCCCAACCAATCGTCTGATCATGCACCGTCTACAACTCATCAATTTCAAAACAAAAAACAATGACTACCTACAATTACGGAGCACATAGAATTAGAAGATCAACCCAATAATTTAAAATGTCATTCAGCTCATAGTACACCTGCATCACATTCAGCTCATAAAATATCTAAATCTAGTTCAGCCCAATATTCTGTAGAATCAGCCCAAGTAAATTCAACTCAGCACATAGAAAACCCATTAAAAACTCCAGTGTTACTTCCCACAGTCGTTTTAAATATATTTGATAAATGCGGAGAATATCACAAAGCTCGGGCTTTATTGGACTGTGGTAGCATGATAACGCTCATAACTCAGCGCATGACTAGAAATCTTAATTTGCAACCAAAACAATGTTCATTAAAAATTACAGGTGTAGGTGATCAGCACATACAAAATTCTAAAGGTTGGGTCACAATAACATTTAGGCCCACACACCGTGACACGCCATATATTACTACTACCGCTCATATTCTCAAAGACGTTACAGGTTATTTACCTTTGCAAAAAATACCAGATGTTGTACAAGACTCAGCTCATCAGCTCATTCCATTGGCGGATCAAGCTTATCATACTCCTGCGCCCATTGATCTCATTTTAGGCTCAGACGTTTTGGGTCACGTTTTGGATGGTACTAAGATTGCTTTGGGCCCGGGGAAGCCCATAGCCTTCGGCACGATTTTTGATTTTGCACTCATAGGACTCGTTGAGCACTCATGCGATTCACCTGTAGCTCAAGTTGGCTCTGCTCATGTTACTCATACTCATTATACTCAGTCGGCTCACTCTACACATTCTGCTCATTCTACTCATGATATTTGCAAAAGCCTAGAAATATTCTGGGAGTCGGAAGAGCCCCAGCCTCGTTCTGCTCATTCAAACCCGCTACACGAGCAATGTGAACACATATTCAGCTCAACCACCATTCGTGACGATTCAGGCCGTTACATGGTGACTCTTCCCTTCTTATCAGATGCACCCGTATTAGGTAGTACTCATGCTATTGCTCTACGTAGATTTCTCAATCTAGAAAAACAGTTGCAATCCGATCACACACTGCGACAAAAATATATAGAATTCATGAACGAATACATAAACTTAGGACACATGACACCGTGTCATCCGTCTACATTTACTCATAAACCTCATTATTATATTCCTCATCATGGCGTGTTCAAATCAGGTACTGACAAACTCCGCACAGTATTTGATGGCAGTTGTAAGTCATCCAATGGAGTCAGTTTAAACGATTGCCTGCACACAGGTCCAGCACTTCAACGAGACATTGTAGATATTATTATATCATTCCGCGCACATCGTATAATATTCAGCACTGACATAAAAATGATGTTTAGAAATATTCTCTTAAGACCAGACCAAAGACACTATCAGCTCATACTCTGGCGATCGTCTCCAGATCGACCTCTGCTCACATATGCACTCAACACTGTTACATACGGATTGCGCTCAAGTCCATATCATGCTATCCGCACATTATTACAATTAGCTGAAGATGAAGGTCATCGCTATCCTCAGGCTGCCGAAATTTTGCGTAAATTTGTTTTCGTGGATGATGTACTTTGCGGCCATGACACCATAGAAGAAGCATCAGCACTCCAAGCTCAGCTCATTGATTTGTTATCACTCGGTGGATTTAAACTTAGTAAATGGACATCAAACACACCTCAGCTCTTGCAAAGATTTCCAGACGATCAATGCGAAATGCCTAAAGACTTTGACATCAGCGCAGAGTCACCATCAATTAAGGTTTTGGGTATTAGATGGATTCCCCGGTCTGATGAATTTACATATCACATCTCATTACCACCAGTTACCCACATTACAAAACGTTCAATTCTTAGCACAGTAGCTTCTCTCTATGACCCAAACGGTTGGGTTACACCCGTCATATTCCGCGCAAAAATACTTCTTCAAAGGTTATGGTTAACTAAATTGGACTGGGACGATCCCACTCCAAATAATATTACAGATGATTGGCAGCGCATCTATCATGATCTTCCGCACATCTCAGATATACATTTTCCCAGACACTTTTTTTTTCGCTCCACACAAATTCAAATCAACATACTCACTTCACAGATTCGCAGATGCTTCGGAAAGTGGTTTTGCTGCAGTGATATATTTACAAGAATCAGCTCACAACGGATCTGTTAACGTTCACCTCATGATTGCTAAATCTAAAGTCGCACCGATTAAAAATAAACTCACAATCCCCAAATTAGAGTTGTCTGCTGCAACTCTATTATCTCAGCTCATGTTGCGTGTCTCCCAACAATTGTCTGCTCATCTCACAATTACACATCACGTTTGTTGGTCAGATAGTACCATAGTGCTTGCATGGATAAAAACTCCGCCCCATCGTTTACAAACATTTGAATCAAATAGAGTAACAAAAATTAACTCAAATTCACTCACACTTAAGTGGCGTCATGTACCTTCCCAATTAAATCCTGCTGACTGTGCAAGCAGAGGATTATCAGCTCAAGCTCTCTCCGCTCATGATTTATGGTGGTCTCCTCCTTGGCTCAAATTGCCAGAGGATACCTGGCCCAAGATGCCTTCAGCTCCTACTCGACAAGACTTGCCAGGGCTCAAACCAAAATACGTACCATGCAATTTCTCGATACCCGGTGTCGATAGTGATCTGCTCACTCGCTTCAGCTCTTTAGAAAAACTAACTGGTGTCACTGCCTACATGAGGCGATTCATTCGTAACTGTAAACTAAATTCAAACTCGCGACAACTAGGCCCTCTAACTGTAAGTGAACGTAGAGAAGCATTACTCTTCTGGATCCGCTCTGTACAGCAGAATGCATTCGCAGAAGATATTCACCGCCTGCAAACCGATAGAATCTGCACAGTACGACTACAACGTCTGTCGCCTTTTACGCAGGACGGTCTCCTCAGAGTAGGAGGTAGACTCACTCGTTCGGAACTCACATACGATGCTCAACACCCATACATTTTGCCTAGTTCTAGTCCGCTCGTAGACCTCATAATAGATGACTATCATCGCATACACTGCCACCCTGGCACGGACACGCTACATGCTATTTTACGTCAGCAATTTTGGATATTACCTGCCCGCCGCATTATAAGGCACAGAACGTTTAAATGCATAAGATGTTTCCGTTGCCGCGCTCAGCCCGAAGTACCTATCATGGCTGACCTGCCAGCTGATAGAGTCATACCTCAGCCCGTATTTAGTCACGTATCAACAGATTTCGCCGGACCGTTTCTGCTCAAATCAAGTCAATTACGTAATGCTAAGTTAATTAAGGATATTTTTGCATATTTGTTTGCCTCACTACAAAGGCGGTTCACTTAGAACCAGTCTCATCGCTCACTGCCGAAGCGTTTGTTGCAACATTACAAAGGTTCTGCTCACGTCGCGGACTTCCGGTATTGATACGTTCGGATTGTGGCACAAATTATGTAGGAGCTAGGAATCATCTACTAGAGGTACAACAATTTCTCAATGACAATAACGACGCCATTTCTCATAAACTCTCAACTCAAAATATAACTTGGTTACTCAACCCGCCTAAAGCCCCATGGATGGGAGGTATCCATGAGATTAATGTTAAATCCACAAAGCAACTTCTATACCGTGTTATCGGTGAGCAACACCTCACTTTCGAGGAATTCTTAACTCTTCTCACTAGAATCGAAGCCCCTTACTGCTGGCCACTTTCTCATTGGCCGTCCGCTCACAGCTCTCCCCGAGCTGACTCTAGATGAAAGAGTAATATCTCCGCTCAAACGCTTTCAGCTGATTCAATCACTCTCTCAGCGGTTTTGGAACCTTTGGACCAAGTCCTACCTCCATACCCTTCAAATCCGCTCCAAATGGCTTTCCTCTTCCTCTCCACCCAAAATTGGAGAACTGGTTCTGCTCAAGGAGGACAATTTGCCTCGTCTACAATGGAAGATGGGAAGAATCTCACGTCTGCTACCTGGGAAGGATGGAGTCATCAGTGTTGTGGACTTGGACACCACTCAACGCCAGCTGCGGAGGCCTGTCGGCAAGATTGCCCGGCTCCCACTGGATTCCCACTGTGCGGGCCCCCCAGGATGTTCGCGCCAACACTAGCGCGACATTTAGAATAAACACAAAGGACATCACTACGGGATGTATGGCCGACCGAAAGGGGCGCTGTCAGAGAGTGACGAACACTTGCATTTAGATCCCCTTCCGCGCCGGATGCATTTTCAGCTCATCCCGAAACCTAGTGAACGCGAACGCGTGTGCGCATATTTATTTGTGCTCGTTAATATAATACCAAATTCGCCGGCGAACCGCGATAAATCTATCGATAATCCGCTCAACAGCTGTGTAGTGTAGTGAGAAGAAAACTCCGCCCAGATACAGAACCACCAGCTCAACAATAAGGTCAGTCCCAGATTTCTCCAGCCCTCACATTAACCTATATACCTACTTCCCTCAGCTCAAAGTCGTATGTGTAAGTTCCTAGCTTACACAACAAAGTAGCTTTATCTGTGTCTCTATGTATGCATAGATCTTTAAAACTACGCAACGGATTTTGATGCGGGGTTTTTAATAGATAGTGATTCAAGGGGAAGGTTTATATGTATATAACATGCATAATATAGTAGAGAAACACTGATAATTTTAGTGGTTTCTAATGTCATAAATAAGCACATTTTTTGCGCTTACATTGCAAACGCTGGCTGAAACCTACGAGATATATTAAAATAATGCTCTACAGTATTTTAAACCTTAAAAAGGTCTACAAAAAAGTCCGCGATACTCACTTTAAGCATTTTATACACTTATAGTAGCCCTTTCAACCGTACAGTTTAAAGTAATATTTTATATTTAGAAGATATTGTAAAATTTGTATTCAAGTGCAAAAAATAGAATATAACAATCGGTCTCGCACGTCACGTTGAGGTGATAGGGTCCTATTTTTACCCATTGGGTACGAAACCCTAAAAAACATTTTCAATATTGTATACAGAAGTTTATTGCAGTGAGTAGAGTTTATTTGCTGAAGAAGTTTTTTCTCCAAGAACACATTCCACGCGGGCCGCGGGCAAAAGCTAGTATAACATATAATAATTGAAGCCGCATCTTGGACTATAAAGAAAATAGAAGTCGTGCAGTTTCTTCATAAATTACGAAAGAAACCATCATATACTGGAAATGCTGACGCCGCATCATCGTGGTTGTCCCAGCTCCGTGGGACCATGAATTTGGTATTAAGTTAGACACTTCAGATCTTACATCGGTCAAAGTCAGTAGTCTTAATTTAATTATAATTCATGAGTTTAGATCCAACATAGATCTGATTCATTTTAGTTAAGTTTAAATGTAAAATGATTTGTAATTTTAATTACAATAAATCTTCAAATAAAATCGTTTTTGTGGAACTCCCGTTTGAGAACACTATAAGTAGTATCGAAATATAATTTTTAGAATTTTATATTTTTGTTTACAAAATTATTAAATTAAACCTGAACAGAGTACAACAGCAGTACAATCCTACTACTATAATATTGTGAAAGTTTGTGAAGATGGATGGATGGAAAAAAGCATGGATGGATGGATTTTTGTTACTCTTTCACACAAAAACTTAGAGCATTAAACCATCAAAAACTACTGAATAGATTTTGATGAAATTTGGTATGGTAGTAGTTTAGGCTCTGGGTTAACATAGGCTACTTTTCATCCCGAAAAAGTACAGTATTCTCATGGGATCCTGTATTTACGCGTGCAGAGCCGCGGGCAAAACCTAGTGACGATATACTTATGTGTGACCTTAAAGTCACTAATATACATTAGCAATATAATAGAGCTATAAATATCAACAAAGCTAACGGATATTAGCGAACCTCACTATCACAAATTACATGGAATTGCTTAATTCCTTTAAAAAGTTGCCTGCTAACTACAATGGCGGAACTTTTTGTAGAATAAACTATAAAAAAACTATTAATAGTTTTACTAATAATATGGTAATCCTTTTTTAATCCGAATCGAAAGGATATAAGCTATTGTCCGCTGCTCCGCCCGCGTAAAACAGTATCCTAAAGGAACATAGTTTACTTTCACTCTTTCGGGATAAAAAGTAGCCTATTTGTTAATCCAGTGCTCAAACTACTACCATACCAAAATTTATCAAAATCCGTTCAGTAGTTTGTACATGAATGTGTAACAAATATCCATCCATCCATCCATCTATACTCACAAACTTTCACATTTACAACAGTAGTAGGATTGTAGGACTAAGGTTTTTGCACAGAAAAATCTTAATGTTAAAAAAACGGCTATTAGCTACATTTCTTTTTTATCAGAAACGTTTAGAATTTTCCTGTAAAGTAATATTATCGAAATACTTTGAAAGCATTATACTATACTATGAACCTATGTCAACACTATGATTGATTACATCTCCTTTTGTATAGAATCAACATAACATAAGGATCAGGAAGTAGTGTGTTCCGTTTATATCAAGCAATTTTGCTGTTGCTATGTGGCAGAATATTTAAAAATGGACGAAAAATAGCGTATATTTTTTATGTATGATCACGCATAACATTTTACAGAGGAGTCTGATTTTGATCAATTTTCTTTTATTGTAAAGGGTTTACTTCTGAGTTGATCCTATTGTTTCGAAACGGAAGACTCGGTGATGGGATCCATGAGAAATCGAGGGAGGTCCTGGAAATTTGTAGGAACACCTATTTGTGATTTTACTTTTTTTATGAACTGAACCCAACCATGTAAGTAAAACGTTACATTTTGTGCTAAGGATTGGATTTAAAAGCACTGAGCAGAACTCCTCAGTCCTTAAAGATATAGGTTTGGAAATTTCTGCATTGTTTATAGAACTGGAATATACAATAATCATACAGACTTCAAAAATAAGAAGACTGAGTAAAGAAAAATTTAAATTTTGGATTAATGGAAAAGGTAAGTATTTTTAAAGGTAAAAATGAAATTTACTTTTGGTGCATTTTTAAGATTTTTTTTTTGTTATTTCAGCGGTGAATTTATTTTTTTGTTAAAAATATATATTTAAGTTATATTTTTTGTGACTGTAACTTATAATTACTACATGCCGCTCATTCATCGTGAATTTTTTTGTTTTAATACACGACGCAGCATTAAATAAATAAATCACCCCTACGGTAACCCACCGGTACGGTAGCATTTTTTATAAATTGTACCAACTTCTACATGGGGATGGAACTAATAAATGGGACCATATTCCACATAATGAATATGACGACCAATATAATTTTGCGGATGTTCAATGATATCGATATTGGTGTAAAAAAAATGTGCAATACCCATATCATGAAATAAATGAATATGGTGTGATGATGGTGGCGATGATGATATTGATGATTTCGTATCTAAGATAACACAATGGTAATAATATATTAGGTCCTTACATATAAAATTAGCGTTTTGTCGTACTGGCCACTTTTATCTCAAATATATCTTCTTTAGTTAGGAATTCCAATTTCAAACTTATTTACTCTTTTTATCTATTTACTCATGCATTTGTGTTTCGAAAACCGTAATTCATTTGTTTTTTCCTCTTTTGGTTTTTTCTTTGCGTCACTCTGTTTACAAAATGGAAAACTTGAAATATCGTATTATTTTCGAGTACGAGTTCCACCGTGGCACCAGTGCTGCAGAAACGGCTCGAAGGATTAATGATGTGTGTATGTGTGGGAGTAGTGATAAAACTGTTTTAATACACTTGAAGCAAATTGGGAAGGTGAAAAAGCTTGAAAGGTGGGTACCTCATGAATTGAGTGCAGAAAACCGACAAACGCGCGTCGACTGCTGCGTTACATTACTCAACCGGCAAATTAATAAAGGGATTTTAAATCGAATCATTACCTATGATGAAAAGTGGATCCTGTACGATAATCGGAAACGATCATCGCAATGGCTGAACCCTGGCGAACCAGCCAAAGCCTGCCCCAAGCAAAAATTGACTCAAAAAAAGTTACTTGTGAGCGTTTGGTGGACTAGTGCCGGTGTCGTTCACTACAGCTATCTTAAATCTGGCCAGACAATTACGGCAGATGTCTATTGCCAGCAACTACAAATCATGATGGAAAAGCTAGCTGCTAAACAACCGAGGTTGGTCATTCGCTCTAGGTCACTGCTGCTTCAAGACAATGGTAGACCACACACTGCACAACAGACGGCTACCAAATTAGAGGAGTTCAATTGGAATGTCTAAGACATCCACCGTACTTTCAGAACCTTGCTTCAACAGATTACCATTTTTTTGAAATTTGGATATCTTCTTGCAAGGGAAAAAATTCAACTCCGATAGGGCAGTCCAAAGCGCCTTCAAAGATTTTATTGATTCCTGTCCGAATGGTTCTTTTAGTAAAGGAATCAATAAACTACCAATGAGATGGCAAAAGTGCATAGATGGCATAGATGTTTAAAAAAAAATACTTTATATTCCTCCTTTACAAAACGCCAATTTCATATGTAATGACCTAATATACTATATTTTATTATTATTATTAGAGCTCTATTAGTATCATTGTGTTCCTAAAACCTGTTCAAATAAAAACCAATGTCATCACTCAGGTACCTTTTCAACTTTATGAATCTTGAAATCCTCGAAATATTCTGAGTGCTACTGAGTACTGATATCCAAACTGCTTTATCAATAAAAAATTTTCAATAAAAATCTCCTGAAATGTTTTTAAAAATGACGACGAAATCGAAGCCAGCGTCGATGCGTGTTAAGCCTCTGACCCGAAAGCGGGTAGGTGTAATAATTTCCAGAGATTATTCGCTAGTATTCAAATTTGGAATTTGTACGACGAATTATTTTTGGTCGTTTTTAATTTTTTTAAAGGACACAACCATAAATTTAGTGACAAAAAAGGCTAAGCAAACGGATTAAAAAGGTCAATTTTTCCAAGAATCGATATTATGACGTAATTTGGCGAAATGTTTAATTTTACTAATAACATTTGAAATCTGCACGTCGCGTTAAATTTAAAAAAGAATTTGTTGTTAATTGAATTTATATTTTAACAAGCTTTTTCCCGCGTAAAATAGTATCCCACGGGAACACTGTACATTTTCGGGATTGAAAGTACCCTATGTTTTAATCCAGAGCCTAAATTACTACCATACCAAATTTTATCGAAATCCGTTCAGTAGCTTTGCGTGAAAGAGTAACCATATCCATACATCCATCCTCACAAAACAAACTTTCAGATTTGTAATAGTAGTAGGATATTATGATCCAGCTTGATAGTATTTACTCAAGCCGTGAAACACTTTTAAACTTTTAATACACTTTTCAATCGAGTTTAAGGCTCTGTATAACGGCAGTGACTTTGAGCGTCAAGTCCTATACTGATTTTGTAGGCGACGAGGGCGTATTAGTAGTAGTATTGAAATCGGATAAAAAATCGCTATAAATATTTTAGACAAAATTTGCAAAAACTGGAACGGCGTTCCCCTGAGTCTTGTCTTATTTAAAATAGTGAAATAATTTTCACACTCGTGTGACTTATAAATGAAGAGCAAAAAGGTTTTAACTTTGAAATATTTGAAAAAAATTTCAATATATAATCAAAGACAATCAAAGACAGTCCTCGGCTAAATAGAACGTAGATTGATATATTTTTTTTTGGGATTTTTCAAAACGACTATGACTGAGAAACAAGGTTTCAAAGAACTTTTCAGTTCTATCGAGCGCACAACCCATTTATATTAGGTCATTACATATGAAATTGGTGTTTTGTAAAGGAGGAACATAAAGTAACGATTATTTTTAAGCATAATATATTTATGCACTATGCACTTTTGCCATCTCATAGGTAGTTCATTGATTCCTTTACTAAAAAAATTCGGACACGAGTCAATAAAATCTTTGAAGGCGCTTTTGACTGTCCCATCGGAGTTTACCAACCTCGGTTGTTTAGCAGCTAGCTTTTCCATTATGATTTGCAGTTGCTGGCAATAGACATCTGCTGTATTGTGCTGGTTGAGTAATGTAACGCAGCAGTCGATGCGCCTTTGTCGGCTTTGCTGCACTCAATTCATGAGGTTGCACCCAAGGTGGGTGCAACCTCATGGGTCGTGGGTCAAGCTTTTTCACCTTCCCAGTTTGCTTCAAGTGGATTAAAACAGTTTTATCACTAACACCGCAGCCTGCAGCTAACTCGGACGTGGTTTGCGATGTATCCGCTTCCACAATAGCCTTCAATTCTTCATTATCAACTTTGGTCTCCGGCCGTCCACGGGGCTTGTTCTGCAGGTCGAAATTTCCAGAACGAAAACGTTGGAACCAAAAACGCACCGTGTTTTCTTTTGCGACACCGCCGCCATACACATCATTAATCCTTCGAGCCGTTTCTGCAGCACTGGTGTCTGGTGCCACGGTGGAACTCGTACTCGAAAATAATACGATGTTTCAAGTTTTCCATTTTGTAAACAGAGTGAACAAAGTGTAAGCAAAGAAAAAACCAAAAGAGGAAAAAACAAATGAATTACGGTTTTCGAAACACAAATGCATGAGTAAATAGCGGTATAAATTTGAAATTGGAATTCCTAACCAAAGAAGATTATATATTTGAGATCAAAGTGGCCAGTACGAAAAAAACGCCAATTTCATATGTAAGGACCTGATAGTAACGCACGTAAACAAAAATATTAAATATCATCAAATTAATCTGTCATTGTATTTATTTATTGCAGGGTATTTATGTGACATTTAAATTAGCATAATGTAATAGGCCGCTATTGTGTTTTTGTTTACGCTTAGATTCAATTGTTCCTGAAGTCTGAACTTGACGGGACATACAACTTTGAAGTGAATTTGCGAAACTGTAGGCTTATAATGCCTGTTGAAGTTGAAATATCACCATATTGACGTATTATAACCGCCTCCTTTTTTTTGGAATTTGGTTTAAAATAGGCCGTGAGCAGACACTAAAAAACTTAACACAAATATATTAATAAAAAAAGTTAAATTGGAATGAAAGTTGTGTAATTCGAGAGTTAGCGGCCATTACCGCGTTTATTAACCCATAAACAGTTACGGTTAACCGTAAACCGGCGTTATTCTTTAATTCACACGTATACATGACGTTAATCGCTTGACTAACAGCCAATGAAGATATTATGTTATTACTGTAGGTATGTAGTCTATAGTTATGTACGTTGTTACATAATATGTTGTATTATGCATAAGAGTCAGTTCTCGGGCAAAGGTGCACTCGACTGGTTGCGCCCTTAGAATGCATATGTACACTAACGACTAGTTGGTCAATAAACGTGTATAAGAGACATATTTTGTTTATTAATCCCGCGAGGGGCTCCTACATTACGAAGGAGGAGGATTTGATATTATATTATGTGCACAATCGGGAGTGGCTTCGCGACCCTATTTCGGTTTGGGGTCGCGGTCACACGTCGCGCGTCGCGTGTATCGGAAGGCGACGCGCGACTTTAGGCTAGGCGCTCAATAACAAGCGACAACGACAGTTCGCTCTATCAATTACGAATTCTCAATTCTTATATTTCAGCGCCGAAGCGCAGTGGATCCAAATTCAAACTTTAATATACAGGGTGACCTGAAATTCGATACATTCCTTTGAAAGACAGAAAGTAGACCTCATTTACAGTAATATTTTTCATGGCATCCCCTATCCGAAAGTTGATATTTACAAAGTTATTGAAATTTCAAAATTTTTTTCTTTATTTTCGACTTTTTGACTTTGACATGACGTATTTTTAAAAATGTTTGTCTTTTTAGTGATTTTTTTATGTATTTTAACCGTCAATGAGTCAAATATTATTTTTAAGGAATAAATAGGGACAAACTAAGCGAGAATTTTTCATTATGAGACATGAAACAGAATTTTCTTTTAAGAAAAATGCACATTTTTCTTAAACACAGGTGATTTTCTTAAAAAAATGTATGATACAATGCGTACAAATATTCTAAATAACTTTCTTATCTCATTAGCTTCCCAAAAAGGTGCAAATGTCTACATAAAAATATGACGTTGTAGTAAACATATTAGAAGTAAAATGAAATAATGTCTAAATCGATTTATTTGCGATATAGTTAAAATAAAAGGAAAAACTTGAATTTAATTACGTTTATTGTGTTTAAAAAACATCAATGTTTAATTAAATTTAATAATAAATATTCTACTTTAGGTCTTGTTCAAAATGTGAACCTCTGTTTCTGATACAGGCCCGTAGTCTTCTCCGTACCTGTTTTGATTATTATGGTAGTAAGACTAGTTTTGATTTCTTCTGCTACATTTCTTATGCGGCTTCTGAGCTCCTCTACAGTAGTTATGGGTGTAGTATACACCAAAGCCTTCATATGACCCCAAAGATAAAAATCACACGGGGTCAAATCGGGACACCGTGCTGGCCAAGGAATTGGCCCGCCTCGACCTATCCAGCGATGTGGGTAAGTTTGGTCTAGCCACTGGCGTACGCCGAGGCGGAAGTGGGCCGGGCAACCATCATGCTGGAAAATCATATTACGACGAGTTGCTATTGGCGCATCTTCCATTAAACCAGTAATCTCCTCTCTTAGGAAATGTTCGTACATTTCACCATTTAAATTTTGAGGCAAAAAATGAGGTCCAACTAAATTATTATTAATATAATTAATAATAATTTAGTTGGACCTCATTTTTCCATCCAGACATTTAGACTGAATCTGGTTTGATGGGCCCTTTCTTTTTTCATCCTGGGGTTTTCTCCTTTTGGTGCCCAGTAATGTGTGTTGTGGAAATTGTTTATCCCGTCACGGTCAAAAATTCGATTCATCCGTCCACAATATTCTTGAGAAGAAATTGCGATCCTCCATGTCTGCATTTATCATAAAACGGCAGAATTCCATTCTTCTAACCGGGTCTCCCTCTTCCAACGCTTGGACAGGTGTGTAGTGAAATGGATGTAGACGCGCTGTGTGTACTGTAAACCACACCTTCCATTGACTCAATCCAAGTCTTCTAGCTGCCGCTCTTGTAGAAATAGAAGGATCATTTTGAAAAAGTGTTAAAATTTCTTCTTCTTCTTCCGGAGCATACAAACGAGGTCTTCCTGAATCGCCACGTCTTCTATCAACACGGCCGCTTTCCCGAATTCGTCGAAATGTTGTTGAAAACACTCTAACGTTTGGCACTCGTCGATTCGGAAAACGTTCAACGTATGTTCTTCGTGCAGCAGCAGCATTACCATTACAAAGTCCGTAACAAAACAAGATGTCAGCGTATTCATCGTACTCAAAAGCAGCCATCGCGATACAAAAAAATCACAAGTAGAAGTAAGGGTGTAGTTTAAAGCAACAATACGTCCGTACACGGCAATAGTTGACTTAAAACTAATATTAGCTACTAAATTTGCTCTCTAAGCCAGTCGGTAACTCATTGACAAAGGGCCGCGACGACAGTAGCCGAAACATCCCGAAGTTTGAACAAAGGAAACAATTGAAAAAAAAGGTCGCCTCAGGTAGAGTAATTCTTGAGATAACGTTACCTGATGATTGTTTTGTCTTTGTTTATTACATGTTCATATTTTTATGTACATATTTGTACCTTTTTTGGAAGCTTATGAGGTAAGAAAGTTATTTAAGGTATTTGTACGCATTGTATCATACATTTTTTTAAGAAAATCACCTGTTTTTAAGAAAAATGTGCATTTTTCTTAAAAGAAAATTCTGTTTCATGTCTCATAATGAAAAATTCTCGCTTAGTTTGTCCCTATTTATTCCTTAAAAATAATATTTGACTCAATGACGGTTAAAATACATAAAAAAATCACTAAAAAGACAAACATTTTTAAAAATACGTCATGTCAAAGTCAAAAAGTCGAAAATAAAGAAAAAAAATTTGAAATTTCAATAACTTTGTAAATATCAACTTTCGGATAGGGGATGACATGAAAAATATTACTGTAAATGAAGTCTACTTTCTGTCTTTCAAAGGAATGTATCGAATTTCAGGTCATCCTGTATAACTAATACATAACGTAAAACTCATATTTCTAATAATACTATGGACGCTTTCTAGTAAAATAATACTGAAGCGCGTATTCACGCGTGTTCTTTCTATAGGGAATAAAAGGGAAATTATATGCATTACGTTGTGGACATAAGGGTGAATTCGCTATATTCAAAATTTCACTCCAAATCTGCGCTAGTATGAATTGACCCTGAACAATCGCCATCGTAATTCTGAGTTGGCGCGACCGGCTACAAAAGTCTGTATAAAATTTATGAAAAGCTGTCAATGGTTTGTGGTGTCGCGTCGTGGCCGCTGTCGCCTGTCTGCTGAGCCTAACTTCCATTCCCTGCACTGTACGCCATCAGCTTTTCACTGAACATCTGCTGCATCACTCTGACGTTGGCAACTCCTATTACAGGGAAGGCTATGCCAAAAGAAGAAGAACAAGAGCCTAACTTTCTGTCCACATGTCCACGGCACGACGTCGTCAACGTAAAACGGTGCGTTGACATAAGGCTGGGACTATATGATCCGGAATCCGACGGTCCCAGGAAAATTCAGAGCACTGCAAATAGAACTCTGCGCTAATACAATAGAGTTGAAAATCGAAGTGTCGAGTGTCGAGCTGTCATATATGACATTGACATTTGACTCGACACTTTTGTCTTCGACTTTCAGCTCTATTGTATGTCCTCAAGGGAGGCCATTATAAAGGAGAAGAAGTAGAAGAAGCTCTATTGTATTAGCGCAGAGTTCTATTTTCAATGCACTGAATTTTTCCCGGCTTTCCGGATCCCGGATCATATAATGCCAGTCTAACGTGCAAATTTACCACGCCGGATCGCCGAGCCATGTTAAATTTCGGTACATTTTGTGGCGTTCTGCGGCGACGTTGCCGTGCCTTGAAAATCACGACGCGGCAACGCACCGTGGCGCGACGCCGCAACACCGCAACGTTTCACGTTGACGACGCGACGTCGCGTGAACACGTGGACGGCACATTCGCTAGGGATGGCGATCTGAGATTAATCGATTAATCGAAAAAATCGAGCCAAAAAAAAAACTATTTTTTAAATCGATATGTAGTACTGGATCGATTCATTGGATCGATTCATTGGATCGATACATCACCCTTTAAAATCGACATTCGATTTTTTCTGTTTTGGTGGTATAAATCATACAATTAGTTGAAGGTGCCCGTATTACAAGAGTGCTGCCGGTTAATTTATTTACTCAAAAACTAGCGAGATGGCTCTGTGTTTAGTCTCCTTCGCCTCACTTCCCTTCAATAAAAAAAAGTTACGTTTATAATCTTTGACTTTTTGTATCTATGCTGTGATTGACATTGCGTCATCATTCATTAATTTGTTTGTTTGTTATTTGAATTTTGTTTGAGCGACTGTTTATTAAACATACTGTGACTAGCGAAATAAATAAAGATTTTTATGTAGTGTTTGTTGCGGAATAATAACTTTTGAAAAATTGAGAGTACGTAAGTAAAGCACTCCTTATTTTTTCTTTGATGCTGGTATTTTCAGTTTGCTCTTTGCTCTGTTAGTTGTGATTATTAAATCTAACCATGTATGTAAGTCATTTAAATTTATGTCTTGTTTTCTACCTGACGATCGAGGTAGGTCGATTCTGCCAATTAGGTCTTACAATAACACAGTTTCAATGCAGTCTCGATATGTTAAAACAGCAAAATGGTATTCTCATAAACGTCAAACTAACGTCACATGCGTTCTGAAGGTCGATTCTGCTATTTTAATCCAAAAATAACGCATCTTCGATACTTGTGCGATACAGTCGGGATCTAATCAAACGACGAATTTCACCGCGATGCAATTATTATTGTATCGAAGCTTGATTGTAGATTGAGCGAACCACTTATCCATAGAAAACGGTATTCTCATAAATTTATAAACTTGACTCCAATTTGACTCGAATCGAACCGTCAACCGGATTTTTTTTTCACTTTTACATGTGGGGATGATACACAAATGTGCATAGCCATGCCCCAATTTCGATGATTTTGTGTAATGTTTCAAAAAAAAACATGAGCAGGAGACGCACCTCAACTGACAATAATTGGCAACACTGGATCGTACAAACGTCAAGCAACATCTGTCTTTGTAGGTACTAGCTTGAATTTATGAATTGCAGTCAATGTAATTTCAAAATGACTGTGTTGGGATTTTAAATGTACTAAAATACACACACCGGCATATTTAGCGGAACATCAAATAAAGGTTTGATATCAGTATCATATAAGGCTGGTTTATACGTCATTTAATTTAAAAATAAATATTTTCAAATTAAGAAAACAACTGAACATCACATTTTATGCAATTGTTTTAATTTTATTCAAATACACCTTATCTGGAGTGAACTTCGAGTATTTCTTCCTTCTGAGTTTTATTTAAAATTTCATTGAAATACTGTTTTTTGTTAGTTTTTTTTAATCGCGTATATTTTTGGAGTTGAGGACTGAATTATGCCTGACTTAGCCCCAAAGGAGATTGCCAGGGCACTCGAAATGCGAAGAAATGGTCAAACCTACAGAGTGATCCAGAGATCTTCGTCGACCAGTTTCAACGATCCATCGCAGTATCCAACGGTTCAGGGAGACCGGTACTTATGTAAGAAGAGCAGGACAAGGCAGAAAAAGACGCACTTCGAGTAGGGATGATCGTTTCATTCGGCTTCGTGTACGTAGGAACCCCCGTTTGACGGCCGTCCAAGCCCGACATAAGTTAGAAACAGTGCGGGGTGTAACCGTAAGTGAGCGTACGGTACGAAGAAGGTTCGAAGAAGCTGGTTTGGGTTCATTTGTGCCCACCAAGGCTCCAAGGCTCGAGGTAAATCATCGTAGAAACAGGTTAACTTTTGCTCAGGAACATCGACTTTGGAACGTCGACCAATGGAGTAAGGTATTGTTTAGTGACGAGTGCAGAATTCTCTTAAATCAAATTGACGGCAGGCAAAGAATATACAGACGCAAAGGAGAACGTTACATTCAGACAAATTTTGAAACTACAGTTGCATACGGTGGTGGATCAATAATGGTTTGGGCGGGCATTTGTTTGGGAGCTCGCACAGACTTGGTAGTGATTGACAGAGGGAGTCTGACTGCAGACCGCTATATCAGAGAAGTTTTAGAAGAAAATGTCGTACCGTTTGGCCCATATATCGGTGACGATTTTGTTTTTATGCAGGATAATGCTCGGCCGCATACCGCTCGGGTAACTCAAGCTTATCTTAATGATATGAATATCACTGTTATGGAGTAGCCGGCGAGATCACCGGATATGAACCCAATAGAGCACGTTTGGGACTTGCTGAAAAGAAAAGTTAAGTCCAGAATTCCAGCTCCTGCCAACGTGGGTGAACTGCGAATCGCCGTAGTTGAGGAATGGCGGAGACTATCCCAGGAGACCATCAATAACATCATTCTCAGTATGCCTAGACGGGTAGAAACTTTATTAAGAGCACGTGGAGGAAATACTCGATATTAATCACGATTTTTCTAATTTAATTAATTGTTATTTTAATATTAATTTTCACTTTTCCCGGTTACATGAAAAGTTCAAAAATGTACCATTTTTCACAAATAGCCTTTACTCGCAAAATCTGTTCTTAATGTGATCTCATTTTAAGCAAAACAAATGAAACTTTAAATAACAAAAGAAGTGTAGTAAGTAGATTTTAAAATAAAACCATATTTTTTTAATTATGGACCTTTTTTTTGTGTTCCGCTAAATATGCCGGTGTGTTTAGTGTAGTAGAATACCGACTTTCGGTCAATTTATGATAGCATGATGATTAATTTATATTAATTGATGGTAAGTTGCAAGTCTAAGTTATATACGAGATTCGGGTCTCTAATTGGTCCAAACTCCAAAATCAGTTTATGGTATCAAGGCGATTCATTTAGATTGCATTGAAAGTAAATTGAAAGTGTAAGTTAAATACGAGATTTATGCGAGAGGAGTTGCTTAACTTTTGTAGCTTTAGCAACTATATTGTCCGGCGTAGCTTACCCTCACGTTACCGTTTTCATATTTTATCTTATAAGCAACAGTAACAAATCTCACAAGCATCAAATCTCAAAATAAAACGTACGTTATAATATATTGGTCCTGACAAATTGTCTGTAAAAGGAAGGATATTTATTATATATACGTATATGAAGTTCTGTACCTAAATTTCTCCCGAATTTACTGATGTCTTTGAATACCTACTTATGAATTCATGAATACGCATGAAACGAGCTACGAATAATACGACAACTGTTGATATGAAGAGGTAAATCTCTGCTACGACATTTACCTTTTCATATAACACCCATATGAAAACTTGTTGTATCTGGTTCCGTTGAATATAGATTTAACTGGTTTACTTTTCTGGCATATACTGGTTAATCTTTATCTTTTTAATCGGTAAAACTCTTATTGTCTCGTTGTGCCTATATAAAAATGGATTGCAGTTTCTTTGTCGCGTTAAAACTTATTTTGACCGATTTGGCTTTTGTGGAAATTCAGGGAAGGCTTAAACGGTCAGATATGTTGAAAAAATACTAAAAACCACCATAAAATTTCGTAGGTAGCGTAGTCGGTGGTGTAGGTGTAGGTGTTGTTATTTATTAACTAGCTATTGCCCGCGGCTCCGCCCGCGTAAATACAGTATCCCCAGGGAACACTGTACTTTTCGGAATAAAAATCCAGAGCCTCAACTACTACCATACCAAATTTCATCGAAATCCGTTCAGTAGTTTGTGCATGAAAGAGTAACAAACATCTATCCATCCTCACAAACTTACACATTTATAATATTAGTAGGATTCCAGTTCATAATTAAAGACAGAACAACATATTATTGTGTGATATATTATACTGGATGTTGCCCGCGAGTTCGTGCGTGTAAAAGTTGCGGAAACCGTAGCCTAAGTTCTTACCTGTAGTCTACTCTATATCCCTGCCGAATTTCATCAAAATTGGTCCAGTAGTTTCGGAGCCTATTCAATGCAAACAAACAAACTTTTTCCTTTTATAATATTAGTGTAGATTCATACCTACGGGGTGCAAAACTTTTGTTATGTCTATTATATTTTATACTTCATTAGTACTAGTACAGAGAAATTAAAAACACCTAAAAATCTAGTTTTTTGGATGAGAAAATATAAAATATGTATTTTTATTAATTTACTATTTACTTTGTAAGAGAATTTTTGTAAGAAACTTTCAAGTGTCTACCGGTTGCCGTTATTAATATCGAGCAAAAACGACAAAAAAATAATTCTAAATATTTATTTTATTCTGTTTTTAATATCACGGTGCGCGATATACAGACGCGAGAAGTCTCAGTAATAGGGTTTTACACTTTGGGTACGGAACCCTAAAACTAATGTTGTGGATAATAAAGACTTTATTATTTTAATCATTTTTAATGCTTACAATATTCATTACCTAACTTTATTTGACGTTTTTACATGACAACTGAAAGAGTAAGGGTCAATTCCCACCGAAACGACACAATACGCGACATGGCACTGCATTTTTAAGATAGCTTTTCAAAATTGAACTTTATTCATTACACAAGAAGCTACACGTTTCATTGTAAGAGTTCGAATGTCGAGATGCATCGCGTGCAGAGCACGTGTGCAGTGTATTACTGGGGGCGTATTACAAGCTCTTAATTCCAGTCAGTTTACGCCATGAAAAAAACTGGCTTGCATTTTCGTATTACGATCACTTATTGCCAGCCAGTCAGCAGTCATTTGACACTTGACATACTTCTGCATTGAAACTTGCGTGGTATTTTCGTATTATGACAAAACATTTGACATTAGCTGGTTTGTTTTTACGTCAAAACTGTCTTTACAAATCCATTCAGTTTACGCCACAATTCATTAGCTTTTATTGACTTGTTTTGCGTTCTCTTTTAATATTTTTATGTGTATTTTAGTAACGTAAAATAAGGCTAAAATAATTGCGAATATTGATTTATTTTTAAGACGTAGGTCTTATTCATAGGTTCATAGAAAATAAACATGTGTGACGACTGACGAGTTAGAAATATTTGAATTTCTAGAAATAATGCTTCACACGAGAAGCACCAAAATCACCAAGCAATTCACCATTCCTAATAATTTCAATCAACAATAATTATTAAGATCATCCTACTAATATTATAAATGTGAAAGTTTGTGAGGATGGATGTATGGATGGTTGGATGTTTGTTACTCTTTCACAAAAAACTACTGAACTAATTTCGATGAAATTTGGTATTATGGTAGTAGTTTAGGCTCTGGAATAACATAGGCTATTTTTTATCATGAAAAAGTACAGTAGGTGTTCCCGAGGGATACTATATTTACGCGGGCGGAGCCCAGCAACAGCTAGTAATTTATAAAAGAATTTGCACTTTTCAAATAATCTACAGTCCGGTCAGATTAGTGTTACCACACCGGATTCTTTAAATTTGCCGCCATTTTTAAGATTAATCATTCGCTGGCCAGAATCTAGCTATAAAGTAGTTAAATTGGCAAAAACGACAGCTATTTTATTAACATAGACCATTCTTTTTTGGGTAGCCTTTAAAATTTTCTTTTTTAACTATTATTATAACTGTACATATTCCTATTAATAGTTAAAAATATATTACTTTTAAAATGCCGTTCCAAATATCGCCCCATATCGCATCATTGCATCATCCAAATATCGCATTTTTTTATATAGTACAAGTCAATCTTACAGTACAAGTTTTCCGTTCGTAATTAACTCTGTACCTACTAACGGCATGCCATAAAAAAAAGTACTGTAATTACGTGGAATTTGACGTTTTCGTACGTCACCTTCATGCTCGTCTAAACCAGTCAGCGACAACCAAACCAGGATGAATCCAGTCAGAATGAAATGTCGTTGTAATACGAAAAAGAACTAGGGCCGTATATTGAATTGCCTGGAAACAAGCTGGTTTTATAAAATATCATAATACGGGTACTGATGTCTTAAGAAACGTGTATCTTTTTGTGTTGTGAATAAAGTTCAATTTTGAATAGTTACCTAACTTAAAAATGCAGCGCCACGCGCCGCGGTGAGAGCTGACCCTAAAGTGTAATAATGTTTATCACCCGTGTCCTCGGGAACATCATGAAGACTTACCTAAAAATTTCAAAGAAGGAAGCGACGCCTATTTCCATCAGATTTCATAAAAAAGACGCCTATTTTATGTTTTATTATGCAAATATAATGACAGAGCCATAGTATAGACGAGGCATGTTGAGGCAAAAACTGTCCGCACTTAAATGGCCTCACTTTTGGAGTTGTTTGAGGCTATTTTGAGTTTTGAGTTATGGTGAAAACAAGAAGGCGAATAACAAATCTTCACACATTTTCTTTTTTTTTTTTAATTTAAATATGGCATCAGCTTATAACCATTTGCCAGTGTCAAGTTAAAAAGGCGGGAAATAAAACTTTCGTTTCAATTTTCAACACCGTATTCGTCAAATCTAAAGTCTAGTCAAAGTACAAATAAATAGTCAGTGCAGTCCATGAGTCATGTCAGTCGATTCAGTAAAGTGGTTGAAGCTTTACTTAAAGTTCCTAGGGAGTTTTGGAGGGAAACTCTAAATAGCACGTTTTTAGAAATTGTACCACTTGCCCACACTTGTGCACGTTAACGAATATTTAATAGTTAATATTCTACCAATGTTACACATTAAGAAACGAAATAACACAAATTTATGAAGGAAATGCAAAATCCACAACCTTACCCATTGAATTCCCCGGCAAAACTCCACATTTTCTTGTGTGAAGATTCGTTCTGTCAAATGTATGTCGTAGCCCATCATTAGTTATGAAATCTCTGCAGAGAGCCCAAATGATAGAATATTTAAGGGATTACTTAATTTGGGCAGCCTGGAGTATCTACACGTATAATACCTAGGCAGCACGTTCCTGGTATTGCAGATACCAGATAGATAAACAAGAATTGCAAGATATTAGGCATGTACTATGTGATGCCATCTTGTTTGAAACAATTCACACATTCGTAATATTGTGTCGTACACAATGATTTCAAAACTAAGGACAGGCTATGCGTTGTGACGTCCATTAGACAGAAAAAAAACTTCATGCAAGAAAGAGTTACGCCATCTTGATGTCAGAAGATTTTGTCACTAATTGTAAGCGGACAAAATTAAATTTCAAACTTCGACTGCCCCAAACAACCCCAAAAGTAGGGCAGTTTACGTGCAGACACTTTTTGCCTCGACATGCCTCGTCTATAACATAGACGCTTGAAAGGCAAAAATTACCAAGCGACATTTTGAGCGATATTGAGTTATATATATCACTGAAATCAGAAATTTTTTCTCCATCGATTGGTCCTGCGGCGTATCGCTACGACGAGTTTGGTTGTCGCTTGGTAATTTAAAAAAAAACTCTTATTTTCAGCGTTTTCGGCGACCAAGCGACGATAGTTTTATCTATTTACAAATTATTTTTACTTGGTCGACTTTAGATTTTAACATTTTGTACTTAGTAATCTTTGCCTTAATTGGCATTAATACATTTAAACATTAAGTATTTTTTAGCTTTCACTAACTAGAGTAGGAGCATTGCTTAAGAAATTTTGCCCGAAACTTATATAGTAATTGTCGTAATTTAAGCCGTTTTGACATACCTCATTTACATAGTCATAGCCGTTTCTTATTTTTCTCTTGAATGCAATGTATTTAAATAATGTAATATAGTAGTATTTATGTTACCGAAAAAGAATATGTTTTGTCGTTTGGTAATTTTTTACCTGCCGTTTTTTAAATGTTTTTGTTACTTAGATCACTATTTCTGATGTGAAATTTGTGTAAAAAGTAGTTTATCCCTGTTACGCGTATTTCACCTTGTCGGTTATACGCGCTGCAAAGCGTATTTTGAATGGTTGTTGGTAACAAATTATCGATAAGTCGTCGCGGGATTGTCGCATAGGGAACCCGTGCGCTCGTGCTCATCCCACAAAGTGCGCGGAGTTTTCGATTAACACTCGGTAAGTTGTTTGGATTTTAAGATCTTATTGATATATTTTTGATTGTTTATTTTAAAAATGCATTTTAAATTGATTTAAATTTATTGTTTTAGTTACATTATGAATCGCAATACGAGAGGAAATTACACACTAAAGCAAGCTTTGTTAGAAGCAGGCTGGAATAGCAAAGATTTGACCTCGGTACTTACTTGTTTCGTTAATTATTTTTCTATTAATCCTAATTATTATATATTTATTTATTTATTTTGGAAAACCAACAGCTTATTTATAATAAAAAATAGACTCAGTATAACATTACAGACAATATAACATTAACAGAAAGCCAATAATAGGTTTTCTCTGATAGACAAACATATGAAAAAAATAAAAATATGAGCAAACTTAACTACTTGCTCCATAAATACATAACATTATATTCTTAATCTTAACTTAATTTAATTTTGTATTTTTTGTATTACAAGGTGGTACTAATAAAATGTAATTGTACAATAACTATGCCGGAAGCAAACCATATCAGTCATTGACTAAAAAAAATCTTATTAAAATCAGATCTAAGTTTTTTACTTTTGGTAGTATAAGGATCTAAATTGAGTTCTTTGCAGAGTGTTAAAAGTTCTGCTTGCTCGCACTAGATATGAGTTAGCTCTGTAGTCAGTGTTGCAGGTTTCAAATGTGAGTGGTGCTGGTAAAATTTATTTTTTGAAGAAGGTCCGGACAGTCAGATTCATTATTGATAATTTTCATAATAAAAATGCAGTCTGAGATTTGTCTACGGTTAAATAGTAGGGATCATATGAAATTTTCTACAGAGGGCAACGTAATTGTCAGAACTATAAGTTATTTTAAGCCGGAAACATAAGAACCGTAAGAATCGTTTTTGAATTTTTTCAATTCTATCAACATATTTTTTGTAACAGGGATTCCATACTTGTGAGCAGTAATCAAGATGGCTCCTGACGAAGGTACAGTAAAGTATTTTTAACGTTTTAGCTAATTTGAAGGAAGTACTTACCCTCATGATGAAGCCTAGGGCTTTTGAGGCCTTCGCGATGACTTCATCTATATGGTCGTCAAACATAAGTTTCTCATCGTGATAGACACCAAGGTATCGCACAAGAGTACATCTTGGTATTTCTTGCCCTTTCAGATGATATGTAGCGAGAACTGGGTTTTTTTAGAGAACGAAACAATGTTAATGTACCTACATTTAAATTTCAGGTTTCAAAATGTGAACAACGTACTCAACGGATATTTTTGGAAAAAGTTCGAAGAAGACTGATGTTTAATGAACCGGTACGTTTTTAATTTCATAAATTTATTTGTTATGCAAAGTGAGAGTGCGTGTTTATGTTAAGTTAAGTTATGCATTTTGTGATAAGTACATTTTTGTTAGTGTGTACCATTCTTGTAATTATTTATCATACGGTAGGTTTTGACATTCTTTAGTAAATAATAAAATAAACGTCCTTTAACTGAAGCGCTCATAGCTCTATTTGTGTTGATTGTAGTGATTTGTAGAAGATTGACCCCCTAGTAAAAGTTGTTCCTACTGAAGTTTAAAATCACCCTTTTAGTACCAAAACTAGTTTTTACGTAGCTCTTAAGTATCAAAAACAGTTTTCTCGTAATATTATTATATTTTCAGGTTGAGAAATTTTCAGATGAAGCTTCTGAGATTCTTACTGCTGAAAATGATAATATTGAGATACCTGTCCCAGTAAATGACAATCAACAGCATCACGGCAATAATAGTGAAGCAGTTATGGAAAAAGTGGTCAGTGGCCCATCTGGCCCCACTGCGGAATGTTTGTCTGCAAATCTTTATAATGAACAGGGTTCAGTCCCAGTAGATGATTATTCAATAGTTCAAATTGGCCTACCCGAAGAAGAATCGGATACAAGAGCTACACATATTGCAATTGAGACGACTATACCGGAAACGTCTACTGCAAGCACCACGTACGAACAAACTGTTAATAATTAAAGGTGGATTACTGGCACCAGAAATGTATACTGCAAGTAACACTCAAATAAATGCAAAATAACTAATCCTAAAATTATGGAATGCCCTCAGTCTAATGGATCAAAAACTGTCAAGTGTCAAAAAGGTCGTAAACGCAAAGTCAGAACTGATAAAGTGTACATTGATTATTTTCCAGATGAAGATTTCTCAACTTTTATTGATTCTGAAGATGCTGCAAATTCAGATGAATGGGTAGGTTTTACTTCTTCTTCTAATGATGATGATATTATTTCATTACGAATTTAGATGACGCAGACGAAGAAACAGTTGGAGAAAAGGGTCTGAAAAACAAAAAGAAAAATTTAAGAAAAGAACGGTTACAGAAAAAAAGGTCTGGAAAAGGATATGTACGAAATAATAGTAAAATAATGGAATCTAAATCTGTTCAACCTCACCCATGCGTTGGATTCCATTCAAAAAAGCAATATTTCAAAAGTTTCCATCGAGTACTCCTGATCCTGATACAAATCTGCTGATTCAAGCATGGTTGAAATCCATTCTAAGACCCGGGTACCTCTCATGGTATGTCATCATCATCAAAGTCAAAATACAATGACCTTACTAAACTTTGCCATGACAAAGTTATTCCTGCTTCATTCCAAAGAGAATTTAAAGAGATTCCTTTTTCTGCATCCACAAAAGATGTTTTGCCAGAATCAGATATAGAAGACAAAGAGCACGATGAAGCTTAACACCTATTTCTAAATATGATTCGACTTTTTTACATTTTTTTTATTTATAGAGAGACATTTTTTATGTTTTTTATGCAACTTCTTAAGAGGCTGCGGTATTTTTATTATGTTTAGAAGACAATTCTCACCTCGGATATTATTAAATCTGTTCATTAGTTTAGGCGTGAAATCGTAACAGACAAGTAGACAGATGTAGTTACTTTCGCATTTATAATTTAAAAATATATTTGTAGGGATGATTTTTATTTAATTTCCAAAGAGGTTTGGAATAATTTATTTTGTACGGATACATTTGGTATGTTTTTATAAAAGTTCCTAAGAGGTTATTTACTATATTTGATTAAGTATGAGAATATTTTTTGTAACTTATGTCAATGGATAGATCGCAAGTATGAAATTATTGAAATTAAGTATTGAAACGCTTAATTGTGATAAACAGTAAAAAGTATTTTAAGTGCCATTTAAATTTTAAATTGTTGCTGTTATTATTCTAAATGTATACGTATCTAATAAGTAGATTTTATCACAAACCTGTGGCTGTAAAGACAGTTCCTTTTGAAGAGTTCCTAGTGTGTGTGTTCCAAAGCAACAATAGGTAAGTTTATTACTGAAAAGGCTGATTTGAACCTTAAGGACTTTTAATGATAAGTTGATTATAATATTAATAAGTAAATGTACGGTTAGTAAAATTTATAAAAAAAAATCCTGAGTTTATTCTTACCAACACTTAATTTAAGTTTTTGTAAGTATTCAATGACAAATACTCAGGGCCGGATTTACAATTAGTGCCGCCGTGGACACTGAAGAAAATGCCGCCCTATCACAGAAATTTTACTTAAAATTATAGTTTTTATATCTTATTTTTTTTTTAATAGAATAACTAATTGCTTGTTCATTGCATAAATTTTATTTTATATTACCTATATACTTCAATAATATAAAAAATATTTGTTTTTGTTTCAAGAATCCATAGACAAATCATTGATCGAGCGCCCAGCGAAGCCAATCATATATCTTTGTAAGAATCTTGAACTTTGCACTAACGATGACTTATGATTGTATTACATTTGTTTGTCAGGCAAACACACCTGACTTTGTAAATTGGTCGATTAAATCTTCACAATCTAAACGTTAAAGTAGACGTACACGTACATATTCTATCATAGAATAGCCAATGTTTTTTGAGATTATTTGCAGTCATTGTAAAATGTAAGTAGTTTTTAACTCGTTTCAAACAAGAAATAAAAAATGATTAATTAACAGAATTAATTAATTATTATAATGTGCAATTTTGATAATATTGTAAAAAAATAATTCTAAAAATATATTTTTTACTTTCCAAATTTTGCCGCCCCACAAAATTTGCCGCCCTGGGCACTAGCCCTGACTGCCCCTAGTGTACATCCACCACTGCAAATACTTGTGTAGACGTTCATAACAGATATCTTTAGACGTTCATAAGAAAGGGTTGGTCACTGAGCCACAACCTCCACTCACCTGCATTAGTGTAATGTGGTGAAGTATACTCTAATTCATCATTTCATTTTTTATTTTTATTTTGCGACTAAAATCTAATTATTTTGATACTTGTTCTATAACACCCCACACTAACCTTTTTTAATTTGTACAGTAGTTAAAATTGCTTGAAAGAAAGGTTTTTCTACTTTCTATTTAGATCATTCTACCATTATGTGAAAAATGTGTTACTTCTAGATGCGCAATTCTGGTTTGAACATAATTATAATTTAGTGATGTTTAGCTCTTTTTACTTGTTTCATGATAACATTTTGTTGACGATTATTATTTTTAATCTGTTTGTATTTTTATAGAAATTATTACTAAGCGACACTATTTAACAGAATATAAATAAATTGCATAATCCCTAAATGACAGTTTATTAAGCCTTTGAAATACATTTTTCGACTAATAGGTAATTTTCTATAAATTTTTATTCTTGGTAATTTTTGCCTTTGAAACGTCGATATGTAGATTGTAGGTCTATGATCGTATGGTTATCATTATAATAGATACCTAGACGTATATATTATAAACGAGGCATGTTGAGGCAAAAACTGTCCCTATTTAACTGGCCCCACTATTGGAGTTTTCGGGGCCATTTTGACAGACACATTATGGGACAGGAGCAAGAGAGGAGGTCTAAGCTTGAAAATCCACGAATGTTAACCGAGCGTGGCAGCGTAGGCAGCAAGTGTTAGAAGATTAATATTAGAGATAGGACATAATCATTACTAAAATGTAGTGAAACTGAGACAGGACATAGTATGAAACTGCTAATAATTAATGTATCTTCAAAAACCTACACCGTTAATTTACTCTCCAAAAAGAAGCTTCTTCAAAAACTTTTATCATAAAATTCTCATTATACCGCACATTAACACAAATGTTCGAAATTCAAACACTTTCTTCGTCTTAATCTTATATAATATAAGACGTTAAAAGGCTACAGCATAGAGTTTTTAGGGCTTTTGTCACTCACGTTTAAAAACTTCATCGATTTAATGTTTGAAACGTGAAATTGATTATTTATAATTGATGTTATCACAATAAGCAGGAAATTACCTATATTAATAGTTATTAATCTGATCTATACTCCATCTACGAACTGGATAATAATAATAGCTCCCCACACCGATTTCGGTGACGGTGGCCGGTTTCATTGAAACCAGCTAGCCAGCTACGCAGGAGTTATTTTATACTGCACAAGTGTGTGCGCAGTACACAAGAGCACTCTCTCTTCCTTTACTCTCGAAACCCAGTGGGACGGACATACCGACATGACTGGTGAGAGATCAGGTGCAGGTCCGACTTTTTACATGCCCATGCGATGCATGGATCATCTTTCTTGTCAGACAATCAAGTGATCAGCCTACATTGTCCTAACCAAACTTGGAAACAACATTTTTTGTTGTTCCAATGCGGGAATTGAACCCACGACCTCCGAGTCGAGAGCCAAGCTCTAAGCCACTGGACCACGGAGGCTGTTACGAACAGGATACCAATTGGCAAAATCACTCGCTTTTAACAAGATTAAAAAATACGAACTGAATTTAGAACAGATTCAAATGGGGTTCCCATTTAACTACCTAATCACCCGTTAGGAAGTTGTAGTACCTATTTAACTAAATGTAACATGCTTCTAGAATAGTCTTTAAAGTAAGTACTTTTAAAATTTGTTCGGAACATACTTATCCAGTATATCCACTTTCCGTACTCAATTCATACGAAATATCATGCAAATATGCGCCCAAGGCATAAAAAGTTTCACACAAACTTTTGTCCCCTATTTTACCCCCATCGGGGTTGAATTTTGAAAAACCCTTCCTTAGCCTACTTCATATGAGAAATACGAGTGCAAAATTTCAAATTTCTAGCCCTAAGGTTTAGCCTGTGCGTTGATACATCAGTCAATCAGCTTTGCCTTTTATATATATAGATAGATAAAATAATAGCCTATTCACATACAGATTACACTATATTTTATCCTCATAGTCATTATCTCAGATTAAAAACTATACATAGTATATATAAAATATATAAAAGAAAGTCGTGTTAGTTACACTATTTATAGTACCAGGAGATGGACATAGGATACTTTTTATCCCGTTCCCGTGGGACGTGTCACGTGACATAAAACGTGGTATAACAAAACGCAACTGACAGCTAAACGTAATGTTGTCTATGGTTAAGTATGTTTGAAAATTTGCCAATTAGAAATTTTGAAGTTGACCGGTTGATGTGTTTGTTTCGAGTTTCTATTAACTTATTGTGGCGATACTATTATTAACGATGCCGCGACCAAGACGATCGAATAGACAGACAGATATACAGACAGACGGACGGACAGAGCGAAACTATAAGGGTTCCATAAGTTTTACGGAACCCTAAAAATGGATTGTAATTCCAATGTCTCGCTACAACTAGAGAACGGCTGGACCGATTTGGCTAAGTTTGGTCTTGAAATAATTGTGGAAGTTCAGGAAAGGTTTAAACGGTGTGAAATTTTGGAAAAATTATGTAGAAACTACTGTAGATGTAGGTGTACATGCAGGTGTAGGTTGTAGGCGTAGATGTTGGAGTAGGTTATAGGTGTAGTTATTTATTTATTCCAGTTCATAGTTGAGACAGAACAACGTGTGTCGGGACAGCTAGTAGCATAATATATAACCGGCTATTAGCAGGAGAGGAAGACACAATACATCGTTCCATATTCTCCTTCCGAAACAGAAAAGAGATGTCTAATCAATCCATCCTCGCCCAACTTTAGTTGAAGTTTTGCGTACACAAATGACATTTATATTCTTTCAATTTAAGATGTCACTTATTTACATTGCAATTTTGTCGTAATTCGTACGCCGTAAAAAACCAAGAAAATAACAACCAAAGTACAAAAACCTATTAACTTTTCCTTCTTTTCATGTATTATAGTCTTTATAGCGACTAAACGGCAACACACATGTAATTATTTTGTAGCGGATGTCTCTAAGAAACGCAAATCGCTCGTCATTGGTGATTAGATGATCTGTTTGCTTATTCGCGTTTTTATGTGAGACTTAGGCATGTTTCACAAGTGCTCCGCCGATTCTGTCTATCTGTATGTTCGCGATAATCTCAAAAACTACTGAAAGGATTTTCATGCCGTTTACATTTTCCGACAGAGTGGTTCCTTAGGAAGGTTTAGGTCGATAATAATTTGTTAAGGTTTTGTGGAAATGGTTTGATTTATGACGATAATTGTTGAAGGTGTCGGAAAAAATCAAGCCGCCTGGGAACTTTTATCGAAAACGCTGCCTAACCTAACCCGTTGGAGATAAATAACAAAACACTGTATGGTGGGATTGTTTCTCTTTTAAAGGTCTACAAAAAAGTCCGCGATGGCATAGATATCTATGTCTATCTTTTAAGGATATGTTACTACACCCCTTCTAAGTTTAAAAAAATGATCAGAAATAATGTGGTATTTTCAGAAGCTATTAAGACGAATACAATTTGATATTATTAAAAAGTACGTGTGAAAATTTATTATAAAGTATATATTTTTACTCTGTGCTATTACTACATTGCAGGTATATTTGCTAAAGAAGTTTTTTTGCCACGAATACTCTCCCACGCGGGCGAAGCTGCGGGCGAAGGCTAGTCTTCTAATAAAATATGCTGCTCAGTGTCAGACACTTACATGTAAATTGTGAATCAGGCCCTTAGGATATTATTTGGTGTATTATTGTAAACTAAATGACACGTTATTTATGGATATAAATAACAGAAAACATATTTTCTATATATTTTGGTTTCAACTTTCAAGCGAACCAATTGGTTATTTCTGTACCTACGAAAGAGTTTTCTCGTCTGAGTGAATTTACTCAGAAAATTCTCTATTTAGACCAATTTTTGTATACAAACATTGGACCTTAATCGTAAACAAAAATATTAAATTCGACGAAATTCATGTGCCATTGTATTTCTTGCACAGTAAATATTAAATTAGTAGCATTATAGTGCACCTACTGATATAATGCTATCAAGTTTAATATATTGTATTTATGTTTACAAAAAGTTGGATGTACCTAAGCAGAGGAGGCATACGAGCTCTAACATATTGTATACGTGAATGTGAATTTGTTTGAATTACCGCCCTGGACAGGAGTGGCATTTCGTGTCTAGTGATACCGGCTATGTGTCTTTGAGGCCCCGAGAGCTTTGTTAGTTAAAAGCTACTTTCTGTCTATAAAATTGTATAAATATATACCTAAAATTATGTACTTTGTAGGTAGTTTAATGATAATATAATAATATATATGGACGCTTTCACAAGGGCGTCAATCTCGTCCCGTGGTCAGTTCTCGAAGAACTTTGTGTCACAAAAATGTATTTAATACTTATATTTAAGATTTCTACCCGACTGCCAAGAAGGGTATTGTTTTTCGCGCATATCTTGCTAAATAATACACATAGGTATTTAATAAGGAGTTATTAAAAGAATAGTTTGAAAATCCAACTATTGCATGTAAAGTAATGTAAAGGCATGAAAAAACCTTAGCAATAGGCTATTCTGCATTTTTTTTTCAAATATATTTTAAAATGTTCGTATCGATTCGATAGTCGACTAGTATTTTTATTTCCTGGTAATAATATCTTTCATATTTTTTATGCAAAGAGAAAAATATTAAAATTTAAACGACAAATGTTGAATGACGTCAGAAGAACAGAAACTATTATATATCATATGTCCTCGGACATATGATATATAATAGACTATATGATATATGTAGTGCATGAACTTCAGATTTAACATTCGCTGTTGTTTATTCGATTTGATTATGTTCTTGTGACGTCACTTACAAGAAAAATATGGCGGCTGGCGTTTTAGGTCACGTGACATACAGATAATAAAACTACAGTTTTATTTTCGAAATTATAAATAAATTGCATATTTATATAAACAAAATAGTGTTGTATTCGTATTTCCTATAATAGAAACTATATAAATAACAAATTTATATCATTTGATTTTGATAGATGAAACTAGCCTATTGTTAATCAAGTTTTCCTTTGCTAGTGCAAAGGACTAGGACAACTAAAAATATTTAAACACAAAGGAAGTAACCGCAACGACTGCAGACGTGGTACTACGTATTTACACGTATGTGTGCGTGCGCACGATTCAACGGCGCTGTTTTCATCTTATGCCTGGTCGAGCTTCAACTTGTTCAATAGGATCTACGTAATTCGAATATTTCCGAAAGAAATTTAAAATGTAGATTTATTCTGTGGTTGAAACCACAAGTTCAGCAGCAAAACATTATAAAGAATGAAGGCTTCACTCTCTCATCTTGGTTCAAGCGTCCTTAGGGAAAAACGTTTCACAAATCACAATACAAAACGTATTTTTAGTAGATTCAGTGTATTTGACTTGTTTCGTTTGAGGGTTAAGTATTGTTCGTAGGTTCCTGTTGTTGACGTACTGTAAGGGCTTCATTTGTAAATGAAGGTAAAAAACATTCAACCCCAAATAAAAGGTTTTCACCCTTAGGGTCATAAAGTATCGAGACACCTAGCTATAGCTTCCCACGCCGATTTCGGTGACGGTGGCCGGTTTCATTGGCACACTGTGCGCGCAATACACAAGAGCACTCTCTCTTCCTTCACTCACGTACGGATGACCGACACGACTAGCGAGAGATCAGAGCCTTTAGACAAGTTAACATTGCTAATTACGACGAGGAAGTTCGAAAACAAAAATGTATGGGATACGAAATAGTAGGATGCTTATGTGAAATCCCACTCTTTATCTTCGAACTTCGTCGTCGTAATTAGCAATGGCAACTTAGCTAAAGGCTTAGGTTAGGCAGGACCGACTTTTTACAAGCCCATCCGACGACGCATGGATCATCTTTCTTGTCAGACCTTGGAGGCCCAAGGGGGGTTAGGGACTTTAAGGACCAGGAACGCAAGTCGCAACACCAGAGCAGTTAGAAGTTGGACCCATGGACGCTCGCAACACCAAAAGTGTTACACTTTTGGTGTTGCGAGCGTCCATGGGCGGCGGTAATCGCTTACTATCAGGCGGAATCCGTCTGATCGTTTCCTGGTTCATTTCATAATAAAAAATAAAACAGACAATCAGGTGATCAACCTGCACACTCCTAACCAGACATAACATTTTTTGTTGTTTCAACGCACGGATCGAACCCACGACCTCCGGAGTTGTGAGCCAAGCTTTAAACCACTGGACTAACGAGGCGTCTACGCCTAGCCGTACAGTAGGTACTTACTGAGTACCCTATTTATTACTATTATAACACAGAAAATTATAGGTTGTTTGTTTTAACACGTTTGTCGTTATTATGAAGATCTTAGAGCATCCAACCAAATGAAGGAGTAATTTTTTATGTTTTAAAGTGACAATTAAATTAAATCACAGTGCGACCATGTTTCTAATGCTTTTCGATAGTTGTAATTTTTCATACATCGTCTGTCAATTTGTATGGAAACACGAAAATTGTCAAAACATTTAGCAAATTGGTTTTACTGTACTTAGTAAGGATACACTCAAGGTGAAAAGTGTTATTTTAGCTTAAATGTTTTTAAAATGCAGTTAAAAATTTGTCCGCAGAAAAGCAAAGGAAATCGTGAGCTAACCACAGATCTAATTCGCAACTTCACTTAATAGTTATATTTCATTTTCGTGTTCTTGTTTTAGATAGAAGACTTCCAACTTTTGAGGTATCCAGTCCATCCAGCAAAATACTACTCGTGCGCATGGAGCGAATTGACCGTAGCGATACCACGGCCCTACTAAAAACTGGCGTTAAGTTTTCTATCGTTCGTTATGTTTCGTCTAGCGAATGATTCAATTAAAGTAAGAAGCTAAATATAAGGTATGTAACCGTGCAAGTACTATCTGGGAATCTAATTCATAAGAGTATTTTCATAATTTGTTCGTATACCACTAATACGGCATGCGGTCATAAAATAATGTCAATGACATGTCGGTTTGATATAATATTAATAACTTAATACGAATATCACTCTGACGTTGGCAACTCCTATTACAGGGGAGGCTATGCCAAAAGAAGAAGAAGAACATAATACGTAAAAATTATACCAACTGTAGCCCAAGCAGGAACAACAGGCTAGATGACTGAAGTTTTTTATTGCTTTAATGAATAGTACTCTTAAATATGAGTAACCTCTCAGAAGAATCACTATATCAAAAGTCTACGAGTATAATATTTTCAATTACAGCGATTTGTTTACAAAGTTTCGTGATAACGCTCCGTACTAAAGTCGTACCTAGCTGTGACGTCACGCCCAGGTTAAAGTGTATGAAGTGTACGGCCGCAGGAACATATTTGTAAACATCTCCGATATTTGTGCGTTTAAGTTCATACTTACCATAATGAATGTTTTTGTATATAATGTAAACAATCTAATTATGACGGTTTTGTTTACAATTTTTGCAAGAAAAATAATACTTTTTTGTACTTTTTAGATGTATCTAATTACTAAACTACACATAAAGTATTATATTTTTTACATTTATTATTGAGTTGGAGGTATACCTCAATATTTTTGAATATATCAATTCAACTCAATATTGTATATGTATTCATCATCCCCATTGACAACTACGTGTTCGTAACGTTATCGAATATCAATTTTATGGGCGCTGTCATAATTTTCGTACAATTCTCTTTCGGTAACGTTACGAATACGTAGTTGTCAATTGTTCCTGCTAACCCCACTGTCAACCTGCTAATGAATTAGATTCCCTGATAGTACAATGTCCGTTCAGAGTACTTATAAAAGTTGAGAACAAAAATGCTACATTTTTCCGTCGCCCTATCTTCACGTTTCCCAGTCTGTGGTCGCGATATAATTCAATAAAGTATTACAATCTTGTGGCGGCACAGACGGACTGTAATTAAGCAAAAAGGTAATTAAAGAATACTCCTGATTGCTACTGACAAGCAAAATAACTATCAACATTACAAACTAATAACCCGACTTCGGCGAAGCCAAAATGAAGGAGAATGATTTTGGCAGTCTATGTATATACGTATGTATGTTTATTCCTCACTAGTGTAAAGTCCTCTCTACAATCAATATTCATGTCCAGTTACTAAAACTCCAATCAATTACGAGGGCGGCACTGAAAATTTCGGGAATCAAGGAAGTGACACAACATTACTATTTAAAAATGTATTTATTGCTTTTCGAAGTATTCTCCGCAAAATTTGACACATTTTTCCATACGATGGAACCAATCATTGAAGCAACCATTCCATTCGGAAGTTGGGGTCTCCAAAATGGCCGTTTTGTAGGCGTCCACAGCTTCTTCAGGTGATGAAAATCTCTGACCACGCAATTTATTCTTTATTTTAGGGAAAGTATAGAAATCATTAGGGCTTAGGTCGGGGCTGTACGGCGGATGGTCTAATAATTCTATGATTTCTTGCTCTAAAAACTCTTTTGTTCTGTGCGCGGTGTGAGAACTCACATTGTCGTGATGGAGGATGATGCGGCGGTTGCAGTTCTCTTTACGGAGTTCAGAAACGACCTGTGGCAAACAAATGTTAGCATACCATTCTGCATTAACCGTTCTTTGTCCCTCAAGAGGAATAGTCGCAACATGGCCGGTTTTGGAGACAAACGTGGCCACCATTTTTTTTGAAACACTCCGTGAACGAACAATTTTTGTTAGCTTTAACTCATTTTCGAACACCCAAACTCGTGACTGGTTTTTTGTTTCGGGTTCGTACGCGTATATCCTGATACGATGTTGTATACAGCATTTGAGGATCCTGCGTGGAATCTTTCGAGAGTTCTGACGCACCAAGTAACGCGAGCCGCTTTTTGCTCTTTACAGAGCAAATGCGGTATCCATCGGGAAAACAACTTTTTTACACTTAATTGTTCATGCAAGATTATTTGTATTTGACTCATGCCAATGTCTAAAGTTGCCTGAATTTCGCGGTATGTCACATGTTGATCTTCCTCAATCAGATTACGCACAGCATCAACGTTTTCTTGGGTGACTGTAGTTTTTGGACGACCTTGACGGGGATCATCACTGAGCTTGACACGTCCACGTTGAAATTCAGCAAACCAGCGATAAATTGTGGTTTTGGATGGGGCTTCATCACCAAATGCAGAAATCATCCGGTCAACACACTGTTTTTGTGTTAAACCACTTCGAAAGTCATAATAAATCATCGCTCTAGAATTTTCTCGAGTCAATTCCATTTTCTCAACGACTAAACAAGTTTTACAAGACCTTGTGACAAGACCGAGAATCTTTTTTTAAATAAATAAACGGTATTCGATTTTTAAAACCAAGGAGTTTTAAATTAAAAAGATTTTAATATCACAGGAACAGTGGAAATATTCCATTCCCGATACTTTTAGTGCAGCCCTTGTATGTACAGGATTTATTCTCCTTAAATTATCATAACATGTGTCTCAATGGACTCTTGGAATGGAATGGAATGACGACCTCTGTGGCTCAGTGGTTCAGCGTGTTGGTGCTCAAGCCGGGGATCGCGGTTTCGTATCCCGCCGAAGCATATATATAATATGTGTATAGTATAATCAAAATCTTAAATATGTGTACAATATAAAAGTATTAAATATATTTCCGGTACCCGTAACACAAATTCTTCCAGTACTTACCACGGGACCAGATTGACGTGGTGTGAAAGCGTCCATAGATATGTAAAATGGCCGTCTCTCGCTTGTAATACCTAACAGCAGCGTTCATCCAGAACAGTTGACGATTGTTTATTCGTCACGTTTGCAACCAGTAGTTTGAACCTACAACATTTCACATTAAAATATAACTAAACGAGAAAAAAAAATCTTTCAGTATTTAGTTAAGCTTATCTTAAAGCACGAGTATCTTAATTTTTACACGTTCTTTCAATAAGTATATAAAACGGTAGTAGATGTTACAACTACTTACAGCACAACTAGTTTCTTAATGTCCCTCGGCAATCAACGTTTTTACCCGACACGGGCAAAGCTTACAGGAAGGAGTAATGATTTTGGCAGTCTATGTATGTATGTTTCGTCGTAGCGGCTTTACTTCTGATCTGATATATTGAATGATTCGTAAGTAATATAGGCTAAGAGCCCGTGTAACGTAGGCTATATAATTTGCACAGTCGGGTTATAGTTTAAAAAAAAAAATAGTTATTCTATGATAGTGACCATGATTCCCGAAGGACTTGAAGAAAGTTGACTTGAAACAATGTGGTTGTACTGTAATCGTGGTGTAAAGAATCTACATGAATTTGTTTATTAACTTACTCCGATTGAATTAATTTTGTAAACGCCAAAACTTTGTCGATGTTTTCAAATTACAATCACGTAAAGTAATTTCTAGGCTACCGTTAGACATTGATGTACTGTCTACGGAGCTCGCATTTGCGTATAGTGTACCCACAGTAAAGGGCTATAACAGCAAAATATCGACTAAGTCTCCGTACACACCGCAACGATAAAACTGCACAGATCGGTCATAGTAGACGTATACAGTACTACATCTTCGTACTAGGCCACCTGAATCGGCGCATGCACACATACTAATGCCCGCTACACACCACAACGATAAAACTGCACAGATCGGTCACAGTAGACGTATACAGTACTACATCTTCGTACTAGGCCACCCGAACCGGCGCATGCACACATACTAATGCCCGCTACACACCACAACGATAAAACTGCACAGATCGGTCATAGTAGACGTATACAGTACTACATCTTCGTACTAGGCCACCCGAATCGGCGCATGCACACATACTAATGCCCGCTACACACCACAACGATAAAACTGCACAGATCGGTCACAGTAGATGTATATAGTACTATATATTCATACAAGACCGCCCGAATCGGCGCACGCACACATACTAAAGCTCGCTACACACCACGACGATAAAACTGCACAGGTCGGTCACAGTAGACGTATACAGTACTATATATTCATACAATACCGCCCGAATCGGCGCATGCACACATACTAAAGCCCGCTACACACCACGACGATAAAGCTGCACAGGTCGGTCACAGTAGACGTATACAGTACTACATCTTCATACAAGACCGCCTGAATCGGTGCACGCACACATACTAATGCCTGCTACACACCACTACGATAAAACTGCACAGGTCGGTCACAGTAGACGTATATAGTACTATATATTCATACAAGACCGCCCGAATCGGCGCACGCACACATACTAATGCTCGGTGCACACCACAAAGATAAAACTGCACAGGTCGGTCACAGACGTATACAGTATTACATCTTCATAAAGACCGCCCGAATCGGCGCACGCACACATACTAATGCTCGCTACACACCACAACGATAAAACTGCACAGATCGGTCACAGTAGACGTATATAGTACTATATATTCATACAAGACCGCCCGAATCGGCGCACGCACACATACTAAAGCCCGCTACACACCACGACGATAAAACTGCACAGGTCGGTCACAGTAGACGTATATAGTACTATATATTCATACAAGACCGCCCGAATCGGCGCACGCACACATACTAAAGCCCGCTACACACCACGACGATAAAACTGCACAGGTCGGTCACAGTAGACGTATACAGTACTACATCTTCGTACTAGGCCACCCGAATCGGCGCATGCACACATACTAATGCCCGCTACACACCACAACGATAAAACTGCACAGATCGGTCATAGTAGACGTATACAGTACTACATCTTCGTACTAGGCCACCCGAATCGGCGCATGCACACATACTAATGCCCGCTACACACCACAACGATAAAACTGCACAGATCGGTCACAGTAGACGTATATTGTACTATATATTCATACAAGACCGCCCGAATCGGCGCACGCACACATACTAAAGCCCGCTACACACCACGACGATAAAACTGCACAGGTCGGTCACAGTAGACGTATACAGTACTATATATTCATACAAGTCCGCCCGAATCGGCGCATGCACACATACTAAAGCCCGCTACACACCACGACGATAAAGCTGCACAGGTCGGTCACAGTAGACGTATACAGTACTACATCTTCATACAAGACCGCCTGAATCGGCGCACCCACACATACTAATGCCTGCTACACACCACTACGATAAAACTGCACAGGTCGGTCACAGTAGACGTATATAGTACTATATATTCATACAAGACCGCCCGAATCGGCGCACGCACACATACTAATGCTCGCTACACACCACAACGATAAAACTGCACAGGTCGGTCACAATAGACGTATACAGTATTACATCTTCATACAAGACCGCCCGAATCGGCGCACGCAAACATAGGTAGGTACTAAATATGTCTACTCTGACCGACCTGTCCAGTTTTATCGTTATGGTCTGTAGCTGGCATTATTAAAACTATTTTGACACCGACACCGCGTGATGCAGCAGTTTTAAAGTTTCATGAAAGTACCTTCTTCAATTTGTATAAAACATTATGTAGTGAAATATTGAAAACACACTTCTTATGCTTGTTATTTCAATATATTATATAAAAATACGCCGTCCCGCTGGACGGCGGACTTTTTACTAATGACCTGAAAAAAGAGCTGAATTCTTATAACCTAAAAAAATATTATAATATAGCGAAACTTTACTTATATTTATTATTTTGCGACATCCTTAAATACAGCACGTCGATGCCATGTGTAAATTCAATTTGTGTATGTAAGGCAAATTTGTTAAGATTCGCTAATTATTAGTGAATGAAAAATACACAGATCGAGTATTAGAACGTAACACCGACGGAATCACTTACGGAACTGCATTATACCGGAGTTCCGTCATTCGTTCCTATTCCGTAAATTGTTTATACAACTTCTAATTTAATATACATTCAGTATACAATCTACTAATAACTTGGCCCGTACGCATTTAATTCAATAGGAAAAGCAGGTAATCAATTTTATTACAAGTAGTTCTTCATACGATATCCTTACTAATATGAGCTCCGTGGCCTAGTGGGTAGACCGGTTGATTCGCACTCGAGAGAGTGCAGGTTCGATTCCCAGGTAGTGGCGTGTAACAATGAGACTTCTTCAGATCTCAAGTACATTATTTTGCATAATATAGCAGTAATAAAAAGTAGAAGTATCAATGACTTATTGACAGATGTCACAAGCACAGCCTATTTAGTTAGTTTATTTCAGTGAGCCAAAGGCTATGTATAGTGTAGACCAGTGGTTCCCCAGACTCTTTTGTTTCATAGACCACTTTCAAAATTATGCTAGATCCGGTGGACCCCCTGCATCTACATTCTACATTACTACATTACAACCAATTTCTAAATCCCGAAAAAAAGTGAAGATTAGATCTATCTATCTATGGAAACTTGCGTTGTGGCTGAGTTTCAACGACGAATTAACAGTTTTGGAAAAAAAAAAAGGTTAGAATTGATTGCTTAATAGGGTTAATTATTTCATAATAAAGTAGGTAGACTAAACAAATTTTCAATTAAATTTTAATTCATTGTGTTGTGAGTGGATGTCAAAAAAGCAAAGTTCGATCCAATCGAAGCCAATCGAAAAAGTGACTCCATCCAACTTTACTTTTTTGTAAACTTTACTAAATCTACAGTGATTCAGCACAAGGACCAATCAATTCTCTCAAATTTTATTTAGAAAACGTCCCATTCGGAGTGGTAAAAATAAATATAGTCTATTTCCTTGTGTTGTAGGTATATATATATATATATATATATATATATATATATATATATATATATATATATATATATATATATATATATATATATATATATATATATATATATATTATAAACACACCGGCATATTTAGCGGAACACAAAAAAAAGGTCTATCATTTAAAAAATATGGTTTTATTTTAAAATCAACTTACTACACTTCTTTTGTTATTTAAAGTTTCATTTGTTTTACTTAAAATGAGATCACATTAAGAACAGATTTTGCGAGTAAAGGCTATTTGTGAAAAATGGTACATTTTTGAACTTCTCATGTAACCGGGAAAAGTGAAAATTAATATTAAAATAACAATTAATTAAATTAGAAAAATGCTGATTAATATCGCGTATTTCCTCCACGTGCTCTTATTAAAGTTTTTACCCGTCTAGGCATACTGAGAATGATGTTATCGATGGTCTCCTGGGATAGTCTCCGCCATTCCTCAACTACGGCGATTCGCAGTTCACCCACGTTGGCAGGAGCTGGAATTCTGGACTTAACTTTTCTTTTCAGCAAGTGCCAAACGTGCTCTATTGGGTTCATATCCGGTGATCACACCGGCCACTCCATAACAGTGATATTCATATCATTAAGATAAGCTTGAGTTACCCGAGCGGTATGCGGCCGAGCATTATCCTGCATAAAAACAAAATCGTCACCGATATATGGGGCAAACGGTACGACATTTTCTTCTAAAACTTCTCTGATATAGCGGTCTGCAGTCAGACTCCCTCTGTCAATCACTACCAAGTCTGTGCGAGCTCCCAAACAAATGCCCGCCCAAACTATTATTGATCCACCACCGTATGCAACTGTAGTTTCAAAATTTGTTTGAATGTATCGTTCTCCTTTGCGTCTGTATATTCTTTGCCTGCCGTCAATTTGATTTAAGAGAATTCTGCACTCATCACTAAACATTACCTTACTCCATTGGTCCGCGTTCCAAAGGCGATGTTCCTGAGCAAAAGTTAACCTGTTTCTACGATGATTTACCTCGAGCCTTGGAGCCTTGGTGGACACAAATGAACCCAAACCAGTTTCTTCGAACCTTCTTCGTACCGTACGCTCACTTACGGTTACACCCCGCACTGCTTCTAACTCATGTCGGGCTTGGACGGCCGTCAAACGGGGGTTCCTACGTATGTTTTCCGGTTCCGGCGTTGAATAGTAAACAATAGTGGCTGTGTCTCTCTAAAAAGTATTAATAATCTAGTGTTTAAAAACCCACCTTAACCGTTTGCGACCCGCACAAACATTCATCAAGCTGTTACCTAGTGAAGTAAAATATAAATCAGACCACGGAAGTCAAGAAAAGTAACACTTTCATCCACAATTGCATCTCTTAACGAGGTTAGAAGGTTTCATATTGTTTTATTATGTACCCACAAGTTTAAACCATTTTTGTCTGGATGTGACACTGACAGACAAGTCTGACAACTTAAAGATTTAAAGACCATAGACAAATAGGGTTGCCAACTCATCACAACAGATAATTTATTAATATATAGATACGAGTGTTTTGCTCATAATGTTGTGAATTGTCACCAGCATAAATCTAGTGATAAAAATACAAATTGATGCATACAAATTGATTAGTGACACAATATACTGATACAAATATAAGTTACAAAGAAATATGGATACACAAATGGAACTTTTCTGGCAAAAACTAAAAAATGAGATGGCGGCGCAGACCAAGACAATAACTGAAGTTGTCACTATGAGAGTATCTGAAAACATAAATGAAAAGCTAACTACCCTCATCGAAGAAAATAAAATTTTAAAAACAAACATCAAAGACTTGCAAGATAAATTAAAAATAATTGATGATTACAAAAGAAAAAACAATGTTATATTCTTCGGTATAGAGGAAGTGAGTCACGCGGAACGCACAATTGAATTAATTGCCAATGTAATCCAGAAAGACATGGGGATTAAAATTGAACTTAACGAAATTGATAAGGCTTACAGACTTGGCGATAAAGACAAAAAACCACGTCCAATATTAGTTTCATTTACTACAAACTGGAGAAAAACTGAAATCCTTACAAACAAAAAGAAACTAACAGCTGGTGTGTATTTGAAAGAAGATTTTAGCAAGGAAATATTAGAAAAAAGGAGCAGCTTCTACCGCAGTTAGAGAAAGAAAGAGCAAAGGGAAAGATCTGCTACTTGTTTAAAGATAAATTGATTATAAGAGAGCCACATGAAGACAAGAATAAAAGAAAAAGAGATAGCATGGACTCGCCAACTAAATCACCGAACCAAACACATAGATCAGCTCCAAAGAAACTAAACATGCTAGAATATGTAACTCGAAGTGGATCAGTTCCGTCACCTTCAGCATCAACATCAAAAAACTAACAGTCGGCATCGGAAGATCCATAAACAATTTTTCAACAACAAACAAAGTAAGACGGCAAGTTATAGAAGTAAAAAATGATGATTCTAAACTAATAAATGGGACAACAGAGAAGCAGCAGAATCGATTAGTTGTTTTTCATCAAAATGTTAACCGCTTCTCTGGCAAAATTCTTGAAATTGAACTGTTGACTGATAAATATAATATTGATTTAATGTGTATTACGGAGACGTGGCTCAAGCAAGATATAATGAATTTTAATGTATGTGGTTACAAGATTGCTAGTGTATATAATAGGGTCTCATCAGAGGGTGGGGGTTGCTTAATACTAATTAAAAATAATATTAAATACAAAGAACGTTATGGCATAGTTAATTATTCGGTAGAGAGGGTGTGTGAGGTAGCATGTGCAGAGATAAGTGACTACTTATTTTTATGTGTTTACAGACCTCCAACAGCTGACCATCTAAATTATTTGACTTTGATGGAAAATATATTAGGTAAAATTTTTATAAGTAATAAATCTTCATATGTGGAGATATCAATATATACATTCTGGTAAAATCTACGCATAGGAGTAATCTATTGTCACTTTTTAATTCTTTTAATCTAGATTATATATTCAAAGAGCCAACAAGAATTACACCAACATCAGCTACCTGTATCGACAACTTTTGGACTGACCGTAAAGTATTACAAAAAGAAGTAATGAACGGTGTAATTTCAGACCACAAAGGTCTAAAAATTGAATTACCTCTTACAATAAGTCAGAAGCAATCTACACATAGCGTAAGACCCTTAACTGAAACGAGATTAAAAAGATTTAAATCTTCTATTGAGGATAATGTCTCTTCGATTGTCAATTTGGCTAATGATCCTGACCAATTATTTAATAATTTATGGAATAGTATTAATAGTGAATTCCAAACAATATTTACAAAAAGAAATAAACACACCTTTCGAAAAAGAGTTTTCAGTGATTGGGCAACTAAAGGATTGAGGAAAAGTCGTGATATATCGTCAGGGTCGTTAGTACAAATGGGCGTTCCCCAGGGCTCTATACTTGGCCCATTTTTATTTTTAGTCTATATAAATGATCTTCCATATATGATAGACGAATGTGATGACGTAGTATTGTTTGCAGATGATACCTCGGTAATGTTTAAAGTAGATCGGAAGGATGGTCAGCTGTTGTACATTAATAACACATTAAAAAAACTTTCTATGTGGTTTAGTTCAAATAATCTTGTTCTTAATGCGAAAAAAACAAAATGTATCAGATTTTCCTTACCTAATGTAAGAAGAAATGAGAATTGCGAAGTTTTTATAGACACAGAAAAAATTGATTTAAGTGACTCAACTACTTTCTTAGGAATTCATATAGACTCAAAGCTACAATGGAATAGTCACATTGAAAATCTTTCCTCTAAACTAAGTGCTGCTGCCTTCGCTGTAAGGAAAATACGTCGACTGACAGATGTAAAAACTGCTAGGCTAGTTTACTTCGCTTATTTTCACAGTTTAATGACATATGGCCTCCTATTATGGGGATCAACAGCTGACTTAGATACTATTTTCATTTTACAAAAACGAGCAGTACGGGCAATTTATGAAATGAAATGTTGTGAATCGCTAAGAGAAAAATTTAAAGAAATTAAAATTCTCACTTTACCCGCGCTGTATATATACGAAATTATTATGTACACTCGAAAGAACATAGGCTTATTTAAACAAAAATGTGACTACCATAATAAAAACACTAGAAATAAAAATAAACTACAAATTCCTATATTTAGATTGAGCAAAACAAATAAGTCTTTTATGGGCAACTGTGTAAGATTTTATAATAAAATACCAGAACAAATAGTTTGCTTGCCAGAAACAAAATTTAAAAGACGTATCAAAGAAGTGCTAATCGAAAAAGCTTACTACAAAATTGATCATTACATAAATGACAAAGATGTTTGATCTAAATTGTAAATATATTTGAGTAAAGTTCTGCTCATGCTCTTCATCCACTGATTGACTTGTTATATATTACGAATTGTCTTGTTATGTGTTAATGTAACGGTGTTTCTAATAATTAAGATAGTAGGTACGTAAGGTTTTATAGAAAATATGTTAAGCTTACTAACCACACAAAATTAATGTTCCTGCCGACTCGAATTGTATTTTAATCTTTATTGACGTCAAAAAGTGTTTTGTAAACCTATTTTGAATAAATTATTTTTGATTTTGATTTGATTTTTGAGCCTTGGAGCCTTGGCGGGCACAAATGAACCCAAACCAGCTTCTTCGAACCTTCTTCGTACCGTACGCTCACTTACGGTTATACCCCGCACTGCTTCTAACTCAAGTCGGGCTTGGACGGCCGTCAAACGGGGGTTCCTCGGTACACGAAGCCTAATGAAACGTCATCCCTACTCGAAGTGCGTCTTTTTCTGCCTTGTCCTGCTCTTCTCACATAAGTACCGGTCTCCCTGAACCGTTGGATACTGCGATGGATCGTTGAAACTGGTCGACGAAGATCTCTGGATATCACTCTGTAGGTTTGACCATTTCTTCGCATTTCGAGTGCCCTGGCAATCTTCGTTGGGGCTAAGTCAGGCATAATTCAGTCCTCAACTCCAATTAGATACGCGATTAAAAAAAAACTAACAAAAAACAGTATTTCAATGAAATTTTAAATCAAACTCAGAAGAAAGAAATACTCGAAGTTCGCTCCAGATAAGGTGTATTTGAATAAAATTAAAACAATTGCATAAAATGTGATGTTCAGTTGTTTTATTAATTTGAAAATATTTCTTTTTAAATTAAGTGACGTATAAACCAGCCAGCAACCTTATATGATACTGATATCAAACCTTTATTTTATGTTCCGCTAAATATGCCGGTGTGTGTATATTAAAATATATAAATTATTAAACTAATAATTATTATTGTTTTAACAGTCGTAATATAATCAAAATTAAACACTTATTTATAACGTAATGTAACTTCTACAATGGTAATTACAAAAAAATATATAATTTGAATGAGATGGATGTACTTGATGGATTGACAGCAAATTATCAATATTTAGCTTGAGTTTTGTAAGGAATAACCGCAAATCTCCCCGTTCTGTGATATTCAATCTTTTTTCGACGAGATATAATGAGGTAAACGCTATCAGAAGCTTTTGCGCGATTCCCCATAGTCCAGGATATTTTTCAGGTACTTCTGCCTGCAGTTAAAATGTTTGATACCCTCTTTTAAATGTCACTTTCAGCTCCTCATTAGTGCTAAGCTCGAGTAGCTCCTCTTGTAACATTCTCCACTTCCGTTTCATCAAATGGACTTATGATCCATGATGGTATTTCTATCGACAGAATGTCTTCAAACCTGATTTTAAAATCATCATGCAGGGCAATCAAATGTTGAACGTATCTCTGAATATATTCATCAAGGCTTTCTACCTGCGATAAGAAAATTCGCGCCGACCAATATTTTCCTTCATAAATTTCAATTTACCAATAAAAGCTGTAATTACACTCTTTGTTTTTATTAAATTAAGGCTGTCATCTTGTAATTGTAAGTTGATGTCATTAAATTTTTGAACAAATCTGTCAAATACGCGATGTCTGCTTTAAAATTGATTAGGTTTTTTTTAAATTTCTCAGGATCTTTACTTTCCAGAAATTCTAAACTGAGTCAAAAAGTGAATAAAATCTTGATAAACATGCACCTTTCGACAACCAGCGTACTTCGGTATGTAACAGCGATCGTTGGAAGTTTTTATCATTTTCATCGCACAATTGTGCAAATAAGCGCGTATTAAATGCATTGCTTCTAATTTTGTTAACTGCATTAATCACAAATTGAAGCGATTGGTGCTATCTATCACTCAAATTTTTCACTACTAGATGTTGTCGGTGGATAACACAGTGAATTGCAGTTACCTCTGGTATAATTCTTTTGAGATGGCCTATATCGCTCGACCATGGCAGGAGCTCCATCTGTTGCCACCAAAATAACGTTTATAAATGGAATCGATTTTTCTTTAAAAAAATCACTCAGGACATAAAATATTGATTCACCTTTAGGGTCCTTTTTCAAAGTTTTCGCGAATAGTACCTCTTCAACCTCTTCAACAGCAGGTAAAATTAACTGTTCTCCAATGGTGTGCGGTTTTCCAGATTTTGCTATAAGTGATGAGATATTGTAAGATGCCCGCAAGCCATCATCGTTGCTTTCAGACGTTGAAGCGAACATACTGTGCACGGTGGGTCTCTTTTCATATTTTTCCTTTAATGTTTGAAAATATTTAAAATCTTTACCTATTTTATCAGGATGACACCTTCATAGGTGGTCTTTCAGCTTTGATAGTTTCAAAGAGTCATTGCTCAAAACTTTGTGCATAAAAGGCATGTGGACAATCGTTTATCTGCCTGTGATGAAAGAAAACAGGCATGTGGGCAATCGTTTATCTGCCTGTGATGAAAGAAAACCAAATTTTAAATATTCAACACTGTACTGACGACACTTCTTCTTAGATTCGGTCATGTTTCGTATCAATTACCTACCTTTAAATAATAAATAAAAAAATTCAAGTTTTAATACAAAATGTTGAAAAATGCGCCCTTTTAGCATTAGGCACGCGATATTATATTATATAGGCAGGTAGGTGTACAACTAGGCAGGTAGGTACTTACTTTCCGACACTAATAATCTTTCTTTATGAAATTTTGGAAACAAATGAGTAACGTTTATCCTTGACATTCGTATTTATATTGGTGATGAATTAAACACGTTCATACAAGATTGCAAGTACATACACCACAAGTCGTATTAATTTGCACGTTTGAACACGCATTGCGGACGGCACGGCGGCGGCCGGCGCGGCAACAAGTCTCGACGCGTTGTACTGAATATGGAATATGCAAATTTTTACAAGTAACAGTCGCTGAGCTTCTTAAAATATTATCTGCCTATATTGATAGGAGATAATTGTCTTATTGAGACAGAGAAGAAGGTTTAATTTAGGTATCATATTGTTTGTGTTGTTGTATTACCGTGTGATGGACGGTGTGGCTCAATAAGTAATAAATTAAATTGAAAAAGGAAAGTAGCATAGGGCCGGATAGCTCAACTGGTAGAGCACTCGGCGCGATACCGACATGGTCTGGGTTCGACTCCCAGTTCGGAACTATCCATTTTTTTCTCAATTTATTTATAAATTGTCTTACTGAGAAGGTTTAATTTAGGTATCATATTATTTAAAATAACAAGCCAACATTTTAGTTCTTCACTATCGCAACCAAATTAATTTTCATGCACCCCTGCTTACGATTGTAGACCCCCATTTTCCCGTGGACGCTTGGGGGTCCACCTGGACCACTTTGGGAATTACTGGACTGTAGATGTATCTGTGTTAAGCATCTCTATCATGTGTACCAATAAAGGAGAATCAATCAATCAATCACTACACATTATAAGGACGCTCTAACGGTGAAGGAAAACATCGTGAGAAAACCCGCACATGGTTGGACCCAGACGTATTGACCAGTCAATTCTCTGGACCATACGACATTTATGTCCCAGGCACTAGTGTTTCTAGAGTGGTTACGTCGCTCGGAGAATACCGTATAAATCATCCAATAACGGATGAAAAAGACCTTAGTTTATCCTTACTAATATTATAAACTAGTTTTTTCCTGTGTCTCCGCCCGCGTAAATATAGTATCCGCTATCCCTTGGGAAAACTGTACTTTTTCGGCATAAAAAGTAGCCTGTTTTAATCCAGAGCCTAAACTACTACCATACAAAATTTTATCAAAATGTTCAGTAGTTTTTGTGTGAAAGACTCAGAAACTTCCATCCATCCATCCTCACAAACTTTCACATTATTAATATTTGTAGGATGTGAAAGTGAGTTTGCTTGGTTGTTTCTCTTTCACGAAAAACTATTTAACCGATCATCATGAAATTTGTCACAGATATAAAGTAGCGCACGGAGAAGGACATAAGCTACTTTATGGCTGAAAAATGTGCTGTCCCCGTGGGATCTCTTTTTGCGCTCACGAAGTCGCGGGCATCATCTGGTTATTATATGTATAATTGTGTTATGTTGTGGGAATATTATGTGCTGACTGCTGGCTGCTGCTCCCAGGCACTACACTAATAGCTCCCCACATCTATTTCTGTGGCGGTGACCGAGCTACGCAGGAGTTATGTTATAGTGCCTAACTGTGTGCACAATACACAAGAGCACTCTCTCTTCCTTTACTCTCGGACGTTCCTTTACGTCCAGTGGGACGGATGATCGACACGACTGGCGAGAGATCAGGCGCAGGACCGACTTTTGACATTCCCATCCGACGCGACGCATGGATCATCTTTCTTGTCAGACAATCAGGTGATCAGCCTGCCTTGTCCTAAACAAACTTGTAAACAATATTTTTTGTTACCTATCCAACGTAGGAATCGAACCTACGACATCCGAGTCGAGAGCCAAGGTTTAAACAGTGGTTTAGACCTTGGCTCTCGACTGGACCATGGAGGCACTACACTATCCAAAGAGTGGTTCGCCTGGAGAATCCTGTATAAATCATCCAGGTAATAGATGAAGCGGACATTTCACATACGATACTACTATTGATATTTTGTTTAATAAATCCATTTTTAAATAACAAACTTTGCTGTAAAACTATTAAACTTATACATTATACGCGTTATTAAGATTGCAATGAGTCATCAGTCCAAATGTCAAAACACGGCTCTGCATTCAAAATTCAACTTTATTCAAGTTCCATATGACGTCATACACTGCACATGCACTGTTCAGTGCGGTGCAACATGACATTCAAACTCGTACAATGAAACGTGTATGTATCTTCTTGTGTAATGAATAAAGATCAATATTGAACAGCTATCTTTAAAAATGCAGCGCCGCGTCGCGTATCGTTTCGTTTCGGTGTGAATTAACCCTTAAAGTAAGCAATTTTGACATTATATGTACGTCTGATTCACTGCCTTCGCGACGCGAATTAACTGTAGCAAAATATTATTATCCTCTTAAAAACAATACTATTTACCCATATTGCTAAGTTTTTTGGATGAAATTGTTCGAAGTTGGCGTACATCTGCGCAAAGAGTTAGGTTGTATGGATGTTTAATCGCAGTTTGACGGCCGTAAATCATGCGGGAGTTTCGCCTAACTACATCATGCTTCAGCATAAATAAAGGATAATTTAGCTTTTTTTATTTTGTTGAATAAACTTACCATTTCATATCTATAGACTTAGGTACAATTAGGGAATTTAATTCATAAGCAGGTTGACTGTTGTCATAATTTATTCGCCTCTCTTCTAAAATATTTTGACATGGGGACATGACTTCGGATCGCGCCTGCGTGTTATGGTGTTACACCTTCACTTGTTGCTATAGATTGGATTAATGCTCTAAGCCTATACATAATACTTATTGACTAATGTTCTTACGCCGTACGTACTAACTAATTAATCAAATCAGAGCCTTTAGCCATCGCTAATTACGACGACGATGTTCGAAAACAAAAATGTATGGGATTTGACAAAAGTATCATTAGGTAACATTATATAAGCTTCGCAGTGTCACTTAGCGATGCTTGTCTCATCCCTTACATTTTTGTTTTCAAACTTCGTCGTCGTAATTAGCGATGGCAACTTGGCTAAATGATATGAGGACTCTTAGTGCATGCAACCACTGGCAATGGCTGTCTCTGTCGCGCACCATTTGCATTCCGATTATGAACAAAAACTTTTCGATTATGCACAAGCAAAACAGAGTTAGCTTTTCCGCAAAACATGATTGTTTTCCTATACGGCAATGTTTTGTGGAGAAGTTGTTTAAAGAAACTCTATTTCGCGTGCGCTAAAGACGATAATCAGAATGCAAATGGTGGAAGAGGGAGACAATTTTGATATCAGTGCTCGCACTGCTTAACACATCATCCCAGTTTATGTAGACACTTTACTTGGGTAGTACCTAAGTGTTTTGGTCAGTATTGATATTATCCTACTTACTATTATAAATGTGAAAGTTTGTGAGGATGGATGGATGCATGTTTGTTACTCTTTCACGCAATAACTGCTGAACGGAATCTAATAAAGTTTGGTATGATAGTAGTTTAAGCTCTGGATTAATGGGCATAGCATGGGCTACTTTTTATCTCGAAAAAGCACATTGTTTCCGTGGGATACTGTATGTATTTACGCGGGCAAAAGCTTAAAAATACTTTCAAAAGTTATAAATACTTTCAAAAGCGCTCACCTGTATTTTATAAGAATGATTATAATAATAATATTCAGGCATATGTTATTTGTGTATATAATAACTCAATGGGATATCTGTGAAGCATTAGGAATGTATTCTTTCAGAAAAAGAGAGTAGGTAAATATGTAAAAAGCTTTTTGTAATATAAAAAAATGTTTTGAAGTGAAAAGTGATCAAACGCCAACATAATATACGTCATATTATATATTCTATTTCATATGAAAATTCTTTCATAAATATACAGCTACTCTATATTAATATACTTGTTTTCAAGTCGAATAAAAGAAAGGTACATTATGTGCAATAGAAATAACTCTCAGAAGATTAAAATATAGTCGAGATAATATTCTCAGGAAGGTTAATTCGTTTTTTTTTTCTCAAACAATGAATTGATTTTAACCTGTACTATAATACGAGGGCGGTCCCTAAGCTCTGAAGTACCCAAACTGACTCATACATACGAGTGATTTAAAAAAAAAACAATAACTGTCTTCTAAATCATGCCATGCTTCAAAAGATCAATTTATAAATTTTAATCATGAATAATCTAATAAAGTCAGGATAATATGTCTAAGGAGAGTTCCGTGCTATCAACGCGTAATAGGCTTTTTCAAATTACTTTAAAAGTTACTGTCCGATTTCGTTAAAAATAATTTTCCTAAAGAGTTTTAGCATGATCTATCAGCATGGAAAATTGTAAGTTTCTAAGTGTCATGGGTAAGAAATGACCAACTTGTAAATAACTTTGGAGGTCGATCACTCGAAAATGGTTTACATTTTAAAAAAGTCATATAGGAAACCTAACCTTTATTTAAAAGTACCTATTCAACGATACCGATAACCGATTGTAACGATTTGCGACAACGCCCAACGTAGGCACGCAACGCACTCCGCGATTGCGATGCCAGAAATCAATGATTAAAAGTCACCTTACTACGCCAGATCTGACCCTCAGCTCGGACTATTCCCATTTCCAAACTTGAAAAAGGGACTCGGTGGTCAATTTTTTTAAAAATAAATAACCTAACCAAGAGCATGTCAGGATATGTCTAAGGAGGGTTCCGTAACTATCGCCGCGTAATAGGTTTTTTCAAATTACTTTAAAAGGAACTGTCTGATTTCGTTCAAAATAATTTTCCCAAAGAATTTTTAGCATGATCTATTAGCATAGAAACTTACTAGTTTCTATATCCTATAGTTTAGAAATGCTAGGGGGGGGGGGTCCAACTTACAAACCACTTCGGAGGCCGATTACTCGAAAATGGATGACTTTGTAAAAAAGTCATGTATGGAACCTTACCTTTAAAATACCTATTCAACGATACCCAACACAATGGGGTAGAATAAAAAAATTCACATGTATGGACAGCCACCCCTAAAATTAAAAATTAATATTATTTAATGGTGCCAAAACCGAGATCTATACACAATCTATAACTGTACCAAATTTCATCCATTTATATTCATAATTACAGAAGCTAGAAGCGCGGACAGACAGACAGACGGACGGACAGAGCGAAACTATAAGGGTTTCTTGAGTATTACGGAACCCTCAAAAAGAGGTCGACTCTGTGGTAACTACCAGTTGATATTTCCTCTTATAAAAGTAATATCGAAGCTATTGAGCATCGCTAAAATAAATTTTATCAGCCTAAAAAGACCCAAGGCGTAAAATAAAAAATATTTCAAACACATTTTCATCGTCTTCATGGTCAGATCGGGTGCTTCCGGGACCGCCCTAGTAAAATCAGTTCCATGTATAATGTATATTTTATACAGTGTACAGAAATATGTGTGTCCTCTCGAGGTTAAGAGATTTTAACAGCAGATAATAAGTTAAAATTTTATCGACAAAACACATTATTGCTAAGAATGTAAAAAAAAAAAAACATTATGTAAAAATTTACATCAATAAATTGTTTATTTTAACTTTACTTTCCTTGATAAAAAGTCTAATAAAATACACTTCAATCTAGAAAAAGACTTTTTTTTTCATACATTTTATAAATAGTTTTTTATCTAGGCCGTTTACCCCATAATTTCATTTATTGTTAGTATTTATTATTATACTTCTTTAAATCTTTAATATCTTTGGAATATTACTGGAAAGAGAGTCGGATTATCTGGTGGTAATTGATAAACTATCGGCGAGTGACCGTCTTGCCGTCAAATTCTTTGTTACGAGCACCGGACTCATGGTGATGACTGCATTTAGCTGTGCCGTTTGTGTTTCGCCTTAACATTCGCACACCACAAAAACCAATTACTTCAATATCCATTGCTCTTTGATCTAAACCGGGGTCACAATAGTTATAGGCTCATGACGCGCTAATTATGACTGAATTAGATTTTACAGGTATAGTAAAACCAATATGTAATAGGTCAAAGGGGTAGTTACAATCTATATAAATAAATAATAAATGATTTACCGAAATGCTTGTACGCGCATAACTTCCAAACGACTGAACCAAATTGGATAAATATTTCTTTTATGTGTTCGTTATTGTCAGCAAAAGGTTTGTATAAAAAAGATAGCAAAATCTCCCGAAAAATGAGTGTGCGAATGAAATGTCAATATGGCGGTACGAAGTTCGCCAGGGCAGCTAGTATTAGATAAAAATCATGCATTTTATATTGAGATGATGCTAGCTGTTAGGATCGTATAGAAGTTAACTACAATTTGTATGGCAACGAAACAACGCCCCTAGTGGCAAACAATAGTAACTAATTCGATACCATGCAAATTGTAGTATTCTTCACGGCGAGTAGTGACAAAAATTCGAACACAGCATGCAGGTCGAAAGCTCTTTGGGACTTTTCTATATATACAAATAAAACTGAAGTGTTTGTTTGTAATTTCAAATTAACAACTTTGCACTAAATGCGATATTAGTTTATGTATAAACTGTACCAAGTGCCTACACCAAACAATCAGTTTTAAAAATTTTTGGTATATGTTTTGATCCAGATGTTTGAATCAAGATGGAACAGTGTGCAATATCTGTAAATAATCATGCTTATTAACATAATATAAACAGGATAAGTTTATTTAATAACTGGATCAAAACTAATGAATAAGAAAAAAACATTTCGATACCCAATTTATTTATTCACTTCGACAATGATCAATAACAATTTAACTAATTAAACATTCGGGCATCATATATGACACATAAGTACATATATCGCTTAATTATGTATGTATGTAGAGTATTCGAAATTATCTAACGTAAATTGACACAGCACTTTATAATCCAGCCTAAACGAACAAAACTCACCTAAATTCGTCTAAACAAATAAAGAAATAATCTAATTATTTAAGTCTTTCGTCTCTTAAATTGATTTCATTAAGGCGGTAAAGTAAAATAGACGATAAACACATACCTATTCTACTTTAAGGCTAAATTTAAACAGCTAGATAATAATTTGTCCAACCGATAATTTCGTAGACAGTTCATTCAGAGCTTTTAGGAATTTCGTAGACAGTTTTCGTATTTTTGTCTATGAAATTATCAGTTACTCAATATTACCTTACGATGTCAATCAGGCCCTAATTTAATCTATGGACAACAATTCTTAATGTTTTATATACACTCGCGAACCATAGACTATATAGTACGAAGCCGTTTGAAACATAGATTCGATATCACAGTACAATAAGATAACATAAATAAATCATATTATATTCGTAGGATAACCGATTTGGAATAATTTGGAATAACTAGTGGTTTAAAGGTTTCTGAGCAGTTCGTCTGAAGACAGCATGCCGTCCTGAAAATATAAATTAGTTTGAAATTCAAATAAGGAAGGTATTTTGCGTAGTCTATTCTTAAACTTGAAATCGATTCGGAGAACATTACTCGTAAAATCCCGAGATTTAAAATATTGAAATGTAGGTAAACCCCAAGTTTAATACAATAGTTAAATTACTAATAAACCAGTTTTTACCCGACTATGGCGAAGCCAAAAGGAAGTGTAATGATTTCGACAGTCTATGTCTATGTTTGTTCCGCTGTAGTGCCTAAACTACTGGTCCGATTTTAATAAATGAAGTATCAATAGATTCGTAATAATATCCCTGGTTATATAGGCTGTATAATTAACGTAGTTGTGTTATAGCAAAAAAAATTAGTTATGTTTCTAAATAAAATGCCGTATAATTTTCGTCAGTAAATATTAATAACCCTTCAATTAAAGTTAATTCTTTACGTCATAGGCTTATGAAAATAATGAATTTACTGGTATATAATTCTAAAGGGATTTAGAGTGATAAAATTAGAACGACTTCATAAGAATCAAATCTAGGATTAAAGTTGTACCTGGTTGAGATCCACAAACTTGCGGACGACAGATCGGGCGAAGTCGGGGTTGTTCACTACCTCGTTTACGAACCAGTCCAAGGGAATACTAAGAAAATATACATAATATGTAATATTAAGACGTATATATTTTATAGACGAGGCATGTCGAGGCAAAAACTGTCCCCACTAAAACTTTTGGGATTGTTTGGGGCCATTTTGACATTGAGGTATGGTAAATACAAGATGGCGTAACTTTTTCTTATATGAAGATTTGTGCTGTCAAATGTAAATCGTTACTCATACCCTATCTTTAGATTTGAAATCTTTGTTACCAGTTATTTACGCTGTGAAATGATCACTTCAAATTGACGTGTAAAGTATTTTCTGTGTCAGGTGATTATTTGAATTTTTGTCTATGACATATAGATTACTTTGGAAAAAATATTGTTAAAATTGTCTACAGTGATATGAGGAATAACTGTAGACAAATATTTTAACAAAATTTTTGCAGCTGCTAAAATAAAATTTTTGCTACGTTCCCACATTGTAACTCAATGCCTTTTTGTCTAGTAAGTTCTTATGTGACGTTTATAATTGAGTACACAAACACACGTCTAATCCGCAGCAGTGGCGCCACGCCACGTACCAGATGATATTATATTTATGCAGAGGTACCCACGCAATTTTAGATACCGGAAACAAAGCAAATATATACACGAAATTGTTTATAAACAATCTCAGATATGTATTAACTACGATATAATATTGCAGTCTGATTCTCAGAAGGTAAAAAAATATCTACCAAAAGTAAATTTAAAGTTTAAGCAATTTTCGTAGTCTCCAAGTTATGTTTATTGTGTAGTAGTTTATTTTTTAATCTTAAAATAAGTTTTCCTTACTTCAAATTAGTTTCAATAGAGAAATAAAATACGAGATTCGAGGATTTAAATAGAAAATCAATTTACTAATAGTACTGTGCTGTATATATAAGGTTGATCAAAACAAATTGCGGATATTTTGGGCATGTTATGATCTACTGTCTTGATATAAGTGAAGACGTTTAGGCAAAAAAAATATATAAAAAAATCGAAAAAAAAAAAAACTAAATAAACTTCCATTACGCTCTTTACAGAGATATTAATGTAATTGACTTCACACAGATAATGTATTGATGTTATTTAGGCAAAGTCTTTGCTTCCACTTTAAGTCACCTGTTTCTGTGAGGTTAATGACCGCAGCGCCTTGGAGAGCGTAATGTTATAATTTTATTTTATTTAATTTATTACTTTGCGATATTTTTAATTATTATTCCACATAAACATTTTTATATAAGTAGTACATGCCCTAAATAGTCGTAATTGGTTTTATACAACATTATATTATATGTTGTACTTGAGTCAAAGTATGTAACACTCAAGGAATAAATGAAAAGCGTCGAACGGAGAGTTAATTGTAATGAAAGAAACATCTCGAAATCATTTTGTTATTCTCCTTAAGTGTCTCTCCCCCCATTGACTGATGTATGCATACAAAATGAATTGCAGATTTATATACTTTGTTGTTAATCTTTGAACTTATCCACTATCGAATATTCTATAAAAGTGGACTAAGCAGGAAAGTGTTACAAACTTGCTAAGATCTGTGCTATTATAAGTTGGCTAGTTTATGAATTATTAAGTGCAAAGACGGATACTAACATTTTACACCTCTTTGTTGATGATGTGTATTTTAATGTTCTTTATTCAAAAGTTTTTTAAAAGTGTTTATATCTGAAAATCGTTTCTGCTAATTAAATCTGGAAATTATACAGTTACGATTGTTTACCAGTGTCGATAACTCGATATGTTAAAACTGAAAAATTGTGTTGTCATGATTGAGACAAACTCTATAAAAATCTGTTTATTATTTCAAGACGATTAATTTATCCGGTTTAAGATCATATATTCCTCAAAAAATAATACAATAATTCACATACATTGAGGGAGAATACATTATTAAAACTTATGATATTTCCAACTATTGACAGCGGCGCGGCGACACACAACAGTTATTTTTTAGTATTTTTAAAACGGCAAATCAAATGCACAATAACTCAAAATAAATATCACTTTTCAATATTAGTTATTTTTGCTTGGGAATAGATGTACATTTTACTTTGAGAATTGAAAAATAATTGCAAAGCATTGGTTCAAACTCGTTGCGCTTATCGGTAAGACATACCGACATCGGTAAGACATACCGACATAGATCGAGCGTACCTGGAATAATGTTGTATTTGTGTACTGTGCTAGATATTTAGTACCTATATTATTTTATAATTCAATAAAAGAAAAATGAAAGTGTAAGCTAAGATTTATATTTATTTTAGCCACCCAATATTTAAACCTTTACTGTTATTAACAAACTAAGTTCATAATTTAAAAAAAAAAATACCTATCAAAAGTTTTCTCTCCACTGTCCCGGCCGTCCTTGTCCTGTGTGTTCTCCAGGCTTTCCCAGAAGTTGTCCATGCCGACTAAAAATAACAACAACATTAATATTACGAATAAAATAAATAAAATCACCCTCAGTAACCAACCCCTGGCCCGAGAGACACTTATTAACCACACAAAGCGCCACAATTATTGCAGGTGTAATCAACCTTTCGTTAACAATATCACGTTCGTAATAAGCTCCAGTACACAATGAACATAACTTCAGGTATTAATAACCTTTTATCATTCTCATAAGCACATCATATCAAATCAACAGGCATCATATCTTTGGGGTTCCCTAGGATTTTATTTTATGTATTATATTTTATATATAATATTACTACTTTTACATAAACAGTTGGCTATAGTTATTCAGACCAAATAAAAAAGTGAAGACAGACCGGCCTCACTGTGTGTGGCCGCAACCTACGCCTTGTCGTGTAATTAGACAGTGTCACGCACACACATATAACGAAACTACGCCTCACCTTGTAAGACGAGCTGTCGCGGAGTGTGGTTTTTTATTTATGCATGTAGAGCGTAGCCACACGCACACTACACACGACATTTTTTGTTTCACAATGCTTTTTCTTATTATTTTTTATTTGGTCTGAGGTTAGCTATCAAAGTAATATATAACATAATGTTTTAAATATTATAAACCAAGCTGAATCTATTAAAATTTTTTTTTTACAAATAATTAGGCACTGCTTTTATGATACAAAAAAGTATTCGGTATGATATTAAATATCAACCATTTCTTAGGTAAGCATATTTTGTAAGCAATTGGTTATGTCGCAATTCTTAAATATAACCTATCAAATTTTGGAGATTTTTGGCCGAACACTGAAACGATAGTAAGATTAAGTGACGCTCAGTCATATTTTGCCCTTGTCATATCGTATAGCAGAGACAGCGACAGCCTGTGAATAGGTCATGTCGGCCGTACATTATGTAAAGTCAATATATCATATATTTTATTAATCAACATAATATTAGGTCATTACATATGCAATTGTCGTTTTGTAAAGTTGGAACATAAAGTCGATTTTGATTTTAAACATAATATATTTATTTACTCGAAGTATATACCATTGCTGTCTATGCACTTTTTCCATATCGTAGGTAGTTCATTGATTCCTTTACTAAAAAAACCATTTGGACAGGAATCAATGAAATCTTTGAAGGCGCTTTGGACTGCCACATCGGAGTTGAATTTTTTCCCTTGCAAGAAGTTATCCAAATTTCTAAAAAAATGGTAATCTGTTGGAGCAAGGTCCGGGGAGTACGGTGGGTGTCTTAGACATTCCAGTTGAAGCTCCTTTAACTTGGTAGCCGTCTGTTGTGCAGTGTGTGGTCTAGTGTTGTCCTGAAGCAGCAGTGGCCTAGAGCGAATGACCAACCTCGGTTGGTTAGCAGCTAGCTTTTCCATCATGATTTGCAGTAGCTGGCAATAGACATCTGCCGTAATTGGAATTCCTAACCAAAGAAGATATATAAGTGGCCAGTACGACCAAACGCCAATTTCATATGTAAGGACCTTATATTATTAATGTATCAAAATGATTATCATATGAAACGCTAATCAAAATTAAGAGCCCTCCTATTCACAGACTGACGCTGTCCGCCGAAATGACAAGAACAGCATATGACTTGAGCATCACTTAATCTATCGGTCCAGTATTCGGCCGTAAGAGTATTTTAATTCTATATCTTGTACAAGTAAGTACTTGTAATTAGTTCTCAAAGATTTTTGTAATAGAAATGGCACTGTCCATCAGGTGTTCTGTTTACCTCCTTCCTCCCTCTTGCCGAACCCCCTCGCGATGAGTATGTTCGAGTGGGGGTTGAAGGTGCCCCGACTCACCCTAACCTCTGTGCCAATAATACTCATTGTCATATTACCAACAATATTGCCCAGTATACCCATTGCATTAAGGGCACGTTTATGAGTTTGACATAAATTGTCCGTTTTACGGTACATTTTGCGACCAAATGAAACTAAATCCTACAAAACTAATGTCACAAATAGAGCACTTCTTTATTTAAAAATTGGTTAAAAGATATTATAAAAATAATAAATTTTTAGTACTTATATTAAAAAAAATCCAGAATCTCTTTACCCAAAATTTACGTAAAGAGGTCGTGTTAATTTTTCTGCTCTTATATAGCTTATTTTTTTATTTAAAAGTACTCAAAGATAGCGGATACAATCACCTTAAAATTGGCTAAAAAATAATACAACAATGTTAAAAATTGATTTGGGAAAAGCATAAAAAGTCTCTTAAAAAGGTTCACGTGTTTTGCTATTATTCGTGAATCTTATAGCGTGCTAATAAGATTTATTTTATTTGGTCATAGTCTGGATTTATTGCACAAAATATTTCTAATATCTTTGCTCTCCATACTTGGAAACCTGTCAAACAATTTTTCGTAAACGCGTCCTTAATTAAAAGAAATCATTCATCATTTAAAATTCAAACTGGTGTCTTAAATTTCAATCTTAAGGGTCAATTCACACCGCAACGAAACGATACGTGGCATGGCGCTACATTTTTAAGATGAAAATTCAAAATTGATCTTTATTCATTACATAAGAAGATTCACGTTTCATCGTAAGACCCATGTGCAGAGTATGACTGATCTCTAATGAAACGTGTATCTTTTTGTGTTATGATTTTAGTTCTATTTCCAATAGCTATCTTAAAAATGCAGCGCCGCGTAGCATTGTATATCGTCGCGATGTGAACGAAAATACACCTCCAACAGTAATGTACAAAATTCTTTCTATGTCCTTTCGAGTGGCCGTCGAAGGTGCCTCACCTTCTGAGGTGAGGAAGGTGACTCACCCCAACCTCTACGAACGCCAATAATACTCATTGTCATATCACATTATTGCCCAATGCCCAGTATACCCTCATAGTTACATTAGTCAAGGAAAAGTAGTCTAGAAAATACTATATTTCTCGTAGAGTATTACATTGTTTTGATGAAGTCTTTATTGTGAATAAATGTATAAACCAAACATCTACAATTATTACTTTTTGTGTAATATTTCCGATTAAAGGTTAAGTGATCAATTTCTTCTTCGTGCGCGCAAATGTAAATCTCGCTGGAACCGTACATTTTGCCTCAATAAAAAGTAGCAATGACCTTACCCGAGCTCTACTCTATGATTGTGTAAAATTTCATCGAAATCGGTCTAGTTGTTTCGGAGCCTATTCAATGCAACTAAACTACGCTTCGCCGTGTCTTACACACACAGTGTCTTATTTTATACAGCTCCAATTTTTTTTTACGGCGTAGCCCAAAGGGAGGGTAACGATTTTGACAGTCAATGAATGAAGGTATGTATGTAAACTACTGTTCCGATGTCAGTAGATTCATAAATTTAATACCTTTTTTTTTAAGTAATTAACCGGCGAAGTAAAAGTCGGACTCGCCCACGAAGGATTTCGTACAAAACGGCAAAAACATCACGTTTGTTGTATTGAAGCCCCACTTATATATTTATTTTATTCAGTTTTTAGTATTTGTTGATATAGCCGCAACAGAAATATCATCTGTGAAAATGTCAATGTCTGTGCCTGGTGACAGACGGACAGACAGACAGCATAGTCTCAGTAATAGGGTCCCGTTTTTACCCTTTGGGTACGGAACCCTAAAAATTATAGTTATTATCAATCATATTAATTATTCATTTGCAATAAAATGCCATTTACTTAAGTACTTGTATAGATAATAATATTATAAAGCTTCAAGCCGTAAGCAGTTTTACCTTCATCGCTATAATCGTCCCCCCGTTTGCCGAACCCTATAGCCGTCAATAGAGTGGAGTTTCGCAAAGCAAACTTTCGGCAACACCCAAAATCTGTTGATAACGATTAAAAGATATTGTAGCTTTGTAAGGAAATTAAAAAACATGAATCGGTCTAGGTAGACCAATTCATGTAAATATTGCCATCGTAATGATGATAGAATTGAACAAAACTTATTAATTATTATGATACCAACAAGTAAAAAACAAGTAAAAAACCGGCCAAGCACGAATCGGGCACTCGCGCGAAGGGTTCCGTAAAAAACGAAAAAAAATCACGTTTTTTATATTGGAGCCCGTGCCCCATATGTATTTATTTTATTCTGTTTATATTATTTGTTGTTATAGCGGAAACAGAAGTAAAAAATTTCAACTGTTAGCTATCACGGTTAAAAATACAGCCCGGTGACAGACTGACAGACAGACGGACTGCGAAGTCTCAAAAAATAGGGTCCCGTTTTTACCCTTTGGCTACGGGACCCTAAAAACTAGTTTATTGATTAAAATGATAACTATGATAATATTTTTTTTATAAAATAATTTCTTATCTTTTCCTAACAATTGATATATACCGATAATTGATATATATCGAAATATATTTATACTATTAATGGCACTCCACATAACTTGGGGGCGCAAAATAAGCAATACTGTTAAGTCATTCAACATTCACTTTCTTCTTAATAACCAATAAGGAAGAGGAACCATTTTAATGAATTTTTTATCATTCGAGTATTTTTCTTCCTTGTTAAACGACTTTCCTTGGGTTAATTATTAATTATTGTCCAAATGCTTAAAGTTATTTTCATCGATGAACACAATTTTTAACAATCCAAAAAACGGGCCTTAAAATTAACATGAAGTACAATAAACATAAAATTTTACTATATTAAGTATACGATAGTTTCCTGTCTTACCTTGACACCGCACCTGGGAGACCGAGCTTTGCTCTTAGCTTTCAGCAGAACAAAAAAGGAAATGAAACAAAAATAATGACCGGCATTCGAACGCGAGACACCAATTTGCCAACAACGGAAAAAGCTAAATCAAGACGCAAATCGGATTTGACATATTATATGACTTAAAAATGCGCAGTTTCCCAGGGGTAAGACTTAGCTAGATCAGTTTTTCTCCTCCAAAACTCCCTGCATACTAAATTTCATGGAAACAGCTCGCAGCCGTTTCCGAGATTCCGATTTTTTTAATATATAAATACAAGATTTGCTCGTTTAAAGTATAAGATTTTAGAAGGTTACACAAAAAACGTCCGTCCCAGTGACGTTTACATAAGCTTATCAAATCTAAAAACTTGGCACAATAATGACAAATATAATATACAGGTTTTTTTTGTAACATTTTTTTAATTCAATATAATAATATACTCTGCTCAAAAGTTCGATTCTGCTTATTATATCCTGCAACAATACAGTTACGATCCAGTCCCGATACAACTGCAAAATGGTATCAAAGTATCGTCAAACCCTTTTTTATCGGTTCAAACAACCAAAAATGAGTTTATGATATTAAGAAAATTTATTTAAAACCCAATAAAAGTATAATGCATGTGCAAGTTAATTACGAGGATTTGGGTTCAGATCTAAATTCTAATTCAATCGAAGCGTAAACAAAAATATTAGTTTCGACCATAATATTATCGCGTCCATGTATTTATTTGTAGCATGATAAACAAGTGTGACATTTAAATTCGTAGCATTATAGTGTACCGTTGTCTCTTTAGTTACGTTTAGATCGAACTGAATCTGAACAGAGTATAATGTACGTTAGGCCATTAGAATTGATTTTCAATTTTGCTCCAGTCGCGTCCAGGCTGACAATCCTGCAGAGCTCTATTCGAACACAGTAGCGTGAATAGGCGTTACAAGTTGCCGTAAACGTGAAATAGCTAAATAAGGGTAAGTTAGGTTAGTCGCAAACTAAGTACCGCTACACACGTAAAGATAAAACGGCACTGTTCGGTTAAACCAGTGGTCTGCAATGCGCGGCCCGTAGGCCAACATTACACTTTTTTTTTAAATAAATTAGTTTTTATGTCTCTGTTTTATATTAGTTTTTGTTTTCTCCTCATTGCTCCTTTGCCTTCTGTATTGATAAAAAAATTGATTTAATATTACATATATCACCTACTTACAATAGACAACTATACTATACTAGCCTTTGTCTATTTTTTTCACTGTGTGGCGCGCCAAAAGGATGCCGAGCCCGATGGTTGATGGTTGATGCAGTTATATCATTACGTATGTAGCGGGCATAAGATGTCGTTACACCTGCGTCCTACACTCGAAAACCGCGTCTCTATTTTTCATTAAACTTTTAATTGTGCCAAGTTCGCATAACACTTTGGTACATCTTCTCGAGTACTTGACAGTTCACACAACATTTCATCCAGTTCCAAATGGATTTCTTAACGAGTTTCGCCGTACGTCGGCGGAATAAATTATACCTTCGTCCATCCTCTTTCCGAAGTCGCGAGCTATGCCGATTGAGGGGCTCTTAAATGTGGGGACTCCGCGGCTCGCGCGTTCTGACTGTGTTTGGTGCTCCACGTCGCCTTAAGAAATTATTTATTTACTGCCTGACGATGTATTTAAGGAAATCAAATAAAAATCGCTCCACAAAACTGCGGAGTAATCGTTATATATAAAAAATTCCACAGTCGAATACATAATATTGTCTTTTGGGAGTCGGTTTATGCCGCACCATATTTCGGAAAATAACCTTAATAATGTCCAATGGAGACTAAACCAATCACATTCCATTTCCGTAGTGTTGCTGCAATATAAAATGAAGGGTCCTCAGTGCAGGTATTTTGCCTGGCCAGGCTTTAAGGATTGTTAAACTAATGGCCGGTTTTAAAATATAAATGTATATCCCTCCTCACAATTATGGTGAGTTTAACGATATTTATTTATTCTATCTAACACCTCCTTTTGCTCACGCGTAAGATTTACTGTCTTCAAACTAATGCCTAGTAATGAAATGTGTCAAAAGTTACAAAAAATTAAAGCAATTAAGCATTTTATCATCATTAAAGAAATGTTACTAGGTAGAATTATGAAATGAAAATGTTGCTAAAATAGGTGCAGAATTTAGAATAAATTGCTGTGAAGACTAGTCTTTGACAGGTGACGAATGAGTCAAGTTACATTATCATCCGACTTGGCGGCCATCTTGAATATATTTACGCCATTTTAAATTTCCAAGAAATTCAGACTCGTTACGACTGTGATGGTTATTTAAAAGTTACCTGTTAAAACATCAGGAATCCATTAAAATGTCCATTTCTGCTTTTATTTTACACCTCACATAACATAATATGTATTATGAATATCAAAGGGTAACAAGTTTAATATTCTATGTTTTAACGATAAGCCGTTAAATCCGTTTATATACAAGTTTTTTGTCGGAAAAATCTTTTAAATACATAACTTTTTTTTCTATTTAATTCGTTTTATAAAAAGATAAGTCCTTTAAATGGTTCAACTTATTTGTGCGCGTGTACGGATAGTGGGCCGCGTCACTGTCACACATGACAAAGCTGTATAATTTACGCACACATTCACTTATTTATTAATTACACAGCGGCGCGCGCGTCAATAACTTAAATTACTATCTTAGATAGCCTAATGACATTTGCAACTAAGAAATGTTGTCAATCTTAATACTAAGCCATACAAACTTCCGGAAAAAAACGGAAAACGTCAAGCCGATAATACTAAAAACGAGCCAGTATTAATACAAGTTTCTAAAACACTTAAGACTTACAAAGCAAAAACTTGCCAACAATCGCTTTGATCTATGACCCTTTCAAATAATATTAAAAGAAAATTAAAATGTCCATAATAATGTTCCGATGCTATTCTTTTAAAATTGAAAACAAGCACTAACAGCCGTATACTTAAACGTTACTTAAGTTAAGAGAGTCTTGCGTCACATGCTGTCTATGTCACTGCCAAGCAGAGACAGATATTTAGGGGGCTCTTAACTACAAGGTGTCTCAAAAGAAATTTTATATTTATTTAGCTTACTGCGTGAACGCAAATGTAACCGAGGGGCGCGGGGGGTTATGTCAATCGGTAGCCTGGCTCTTGGGAATTCAGTCGCTATGGAGTGTTTCTCGGGAGCAGACCGCGCGTTGTGCGTGCGAGAGTTTTACAAAAACGGTGATTCGGCGACTGTCAGCGCGTAGAAAATTCTGCAGTATTCGAGGTTTTCGCCACTTAAATGATGCGCCAAGCATCCTCTCATTCGAAATTGGGTTAAAAATTTGAAGAGACTGGTACAACCCTAGATAAATCAAAATCCGGGCTACCTAGGTCATCAAGAACGGTAGAAACGTGGAGAGTGTTAATCAGTCTGTTCGTGGCGACCGCGAACCTTCAATTCGGAAGCGCGCAAGTGCTTTAAATGTGCATAGATCATCATTACATCGCATTATGCACAAAGACCTTTAGTGATCAATGGCTGGGGCCTTCAATTAAATATCTGATGTACTGAATTACTTTATTCGACAACCGGTTAAGTTGGCGAGAGGCAAACGACTGACTCTCGTAGGAGTTATATATTATTGCGACGTACATATACATAAAATAACAACGTAGCTGACTCTACATTCTACGATTACTGAGAATTTATTATATACACTACATACACCCCCTTCAAAAAAAAATGTTTTACATAATTGACAATAAAACAAAAATTTTGAATTTAGCAAACATTTGGGAGTTTGTTTGCGGACAAAACACTTAAATAGTTCCTTGATTACAATTGAACTCCTTCATTAACATTTTCCTTACACTTGTTACACAAACTTTGTATATAATAATAGCACAAAACACAAAAAGGATGACTGCCATAACAGCCACTGTGATGCTCAACACTTCAATTTATAATTAGCATTAGATGCTGTTGCATGATTTGCTCCCTTCTGAGCTATAACAATTTCTCATCTTTCTTTTCTACCGAATATGTTTTTCCATTTTTTAAATATAATTTAACTTTTAATACTCTCAACTTTAAACTTTGTGAATTGAGCTTTATAATCAAATTTATATAATAATATATATAATTAACTTGTTGAGCCGACACTAAATAAAATGAATGGAAATATTCATAACTAAAACTATTATATAACAATTAGGTATGTGCTGAGGTGACATTACGCAATTTTCGCGTACTACTTGCTAACAAAAATGTCAATGCACTGTTACCCAGGCACCCAGTACAGTCCAAAAACCTTACAGGTCTTTTATTATTCTGCCACAACGTGATTGCTGTAAAGGCGTATACACATTAGTCTCTCTATGCTGATCTAAGCTACTGTCATGTCTGACTTCATTTTCTTCTAAAATATACGCGGGCTTGAGTCTATCGATCGAAACATTACATTTTCTATTATCAATTAATATTTTAAACACTTTACTAGCTCTTTCTAAACTTTATGTGGTCCGCTGTACGGAGGCGGTTAGCGGTCTCCGTACCGCGTCCACTCTAGAAAAACATGTGAACAGGGACTTTAGATCAGCATGCACAAAAGTACTACCATTACTATCTTTTAAATGCCCTTTTTATGGGCTTAATTTTGCTCAAAGTATCTCTTAAACTTATTATAAATGAATGTGGGTTATCAATTTTCATACTTTTATCGGAACAAAATTCTCCCGGCAACCTTAAACAATGACCCAGAGCAAATTCCGCAGCACTAATATTATCATTGTCCACTTGACAAACAGCTCTTAATCCTAACATGACCGTGGGTAGTTCTACTAACCATGATAGATTATTATTCAATCTAACTGTCACGCCGATTTTAAAGACCTATGCCACCTTTCTATCTTACCATTACACTGTGGGTGGTATGAGAGTAGTCCCGCGTTTTTTTGAATACCTAATAATTTCATTAAATCTGTGAATAATTCGCTTTCAAACTGTCTACCTTGATCAGTGGTAATAATTTTAGGACAACCAATTGTTAAACGACATATCCATCCCTCATAAACTGCTCTAGCTACCGACTCCGCGGTCATGTCCTTCACAGGGCAAATCTCAGGCCATCGCGTTAGTCTATCGATCATAGTGACGCAATACGGAACCTTGCTCGGTTTCCGGTAAAGGTCCTATCAAATCTACGTGCAAATGTTCGAAACGCTCGCTATGATTAAAATCGCTAAGTTTCGAAACTGTGTGCCGAATAACCTTACTTTTCTGACACCTCACACACGTCTTGGCCCAGGTCCCTATGTTATATTCATACCTGGCCAAAAACTTTTTTACTAATTAACGTCCGCGATTGCTCCTAACTCCGGGATGAGAAACATCGTGAAATTTATAAAAATACTTTTCCTAAACTGAGATGGTATATACGGCCTAATATTCTGAGCTGATGTTTCGCAATATATTTTAATATTCTCGTTATTATCGAGCGATAATGTTTCCATTGCAATTTATCATTTGTTTTCATTAATTCCGCGAGCTCAGTGTCTGTTGCCTGTGCTCGCGCAACTTCCACGTATCGCTCGAACTAGGACATATGATACTCTCGATCTCGATAAGGCGTCGGCCACCTGATTTTCAGTGCCTTGTATATGTTGTATGTCGCTCGTAAATACGCTAATATACAACAATTGACGCGCTCGCCTAGGTAACTCTTTATTAGAACTTAATTTACTTAAAGCAAATGTGAGAGGTTTATGGTCTGTGTAAATTGTTAAATTTCTACCTTCGACTAAATCCCTAAAGTATACTATTCCCGAATAAATCGCCAAAAGTTCCTGTCATACGTTGAGTACTTCTTTTGTGGTTCTGATAATCTTTTTGAAAAATATCCTAAAGGTTTCCAAGAATTTCCTTCCACTGATTTAACACTGCCCCTATACTAAAATCTGACGCGTCAGTCATTAAACCTAATTTAGCATTTCGATATCGGGTGCCAAATAGTGATGGCATTTTTTAAATTTTCTTTACATACTTCAAATGCACTATTCGCCTTGTCGGTCCAATCTATACGCGTCTTATCTCGTTTCTTGGCCCCATGTAAATATCTATCTAAAACCCCCTGAACTCGAGCAGCGTTTAGGAATATGATTTCTATAAAAATTTTGCATGCCCAAAAATCTACGTAATTGCTCTATTGTTTCCGGTTTCGGGTATGACTTTAACTTTAATATGCCGGATAAAGTTAAAGCTTAACTTTATCCGGCATCGGACTTATGCCTTTTTTGAAACTAAATAGCCTAAAAATTCTATAGAGGATTGTCCAAAAACACATTTACTTAAATTAATAGACATTTTATATTTACTTAACCTTTCAAATATTAACCGCAAATGTTCTCTATGTATATCAGGGTTATCCGATCCTACTATTACGTCATCTATGTACCCGAACACGACTGACTGCACTTCACCCCCTGTACAGTCGCCGACATAATTCAATGATCTATACCTGATAAAACTGTATTATTAATAAATCTTTGAAATGTTGTGCCGCGTTACGCAGGCCAAACGTCATTCTTGGAAATTCAAAAAGCCCAAATGGCGTAATAATGACTGTTTTTATGTCATCTGGTTAATACCTATAAAATGATAAGCTCTACAAATATCTAATTTTGAAAAAAAATTCTTACTATGTAACCCATACGTAAAATCTTGTACTCTAGGTATAGGATAACGATCTGGCTTCGTATTGAATTTAACATCCTATAGTCCCCGCAGGGTCGGATACCGCCATCTTTCTTAGGTACTAAATGTTAAGGACTGGCCCACTCACTGTTTGAAGGTCCACTCACTGTTTGAAGGTCTACATATGCCTAGCACTTGCATCAACTGGAAATCTTTTTTAACCCTATCGTACCTGTCCGCCGGTAACCTCCTGGCACGCGCGTGGACAGGTGGTCCGGTTGTCTCGATGTGATGATAAACGGAATGCTCTGGGACATCCTTGAAGGCTGGCGGTCGCGTGATGTCCTGGAATTGTTCCAGTAAATCCACGTAAGGATGGTTGCTATTTATACTTTTAATAGTGTCGAAAAAATTTGTACTTTTTAGTCCACAAACATTTAAGCTGGTAACTGTATCAATTAACTTGTTATTATACAAATCCACATTTAATTTAAAATTCTTCAAAAAATCGGCACCTATTATAGGCTGCTTGACATCACATACGACAAAAGGCCATTTAAATGACCGTCTTAGGCCTAACGATAATTCTAAATTACATATAACATAACATTTAATCTCGCTGTCATTAGCGGCATACAACTTTAGATCGCATTTCTCAATAGGCTTTCTAACACACCACTTTGGAATGACGGAAATGTTAGCGCCTGTATCGATCAAAAAATTACATTTTGTTAATTTATCCCTAATTAATAAACGATGGCTTTTATTTACCTGACCTTGAGTACATCCGTCCACCGAGCCCGCATGTACTCCAACTAGTTTCCCGCCTGCTTGGCTCGCCACGCGCAGGGTTGCTCGCAGCGGTTAGCTCTCGATCTGAACCGGAAGTGAAAACGGCACAGCCAGTCTGGGTTCCCAGGTACTCTTCTAGGCCGCGATGTTGATCTTCTCCTAAAGTCGGTCGATCTGTTGTTGCTCCTAGCGCGCTCGCGGCCCCTCAACTCGGCGCGCAGCGCTGCAACCTCTAGCTCCAATCTACTCATCTGCTCGTTCGGCTGTCCATCTTCTTCTCTCTTGCTTGATACTGCTGCAACACCCCAGGCGTTGGTGTATTCTGTTATTTTATCCGCCATGGCCGCCAGCTTATCCAAAGACTGGTCTTCACACACCGCCATAACTGCTCGAACCGATGATGGCATCTTCGATAACCACAGGCTCTTGAGTGTGGTGTCTGCAATTTGTGCGCTGCGACCCAGATCCTTCATTCTTCTTAAGAACTGGAAGGGTCTTTGCGAACCCAACTCCAGCTCCGACATCAACTTCTGCATTTGTCTTTCGGCACTCTCTTCGTAAACCTGCAGCAGTCTCACTTTAAGCACCGTATACTTGTCCTGCGCGGGTGGTGACATCACCAGGTCGCTCACCTGCTGTATGGCTTCTTTTCCAAGTTTTGAGACGACCATGTTGAATTTGGTCTCTTCGCCCTGCTTCTGTGGGGCCATCACAGCCTCGAACTGTGCGAACCATAACCTTGGCAAGTCTGTCCAAAAATCCGGCAGCTTTGTGGACACGCTTATAGAGGCCAACGCTGCGCCTGACGCCTCTTCCTTACACCCCGTATCTGCTGCTGCGTTCATTTTCTTGAAAAATTTGAGCTGATAAGTTGATGAGCCGCCTGCCGTTGTACTCGCCACGTGCCGCCGCGTGTTCTTCTATTGCATCACGCTTGCTTCCTGTCGCCGCGTTGAATTCGATCTCAAACAAAACTTACCCCACAGCCAATGTCACTCTGTACGGCGATTTTCTTAACTAGGATCACGTCGGGTCACCAGTTTAGTGATCAATGGCTGGGGCCTTCAAATTAAATATCTGATGTACTGAATTACTTTATTCGACAACCGGTAAAGTTGGCGAGAGGCAAACGACTGACTCTCGTAGGAGTTATATATTATTGCGACGTACATATACATAACATAACAACGTAAGCTGACTCTACATTCTACGATTACTGAGAATTATTATATACACTACAGACCTAAAGCTGCACCCCTATAAAATTCAATTGGTGCAAGAATTAAAGCCCCAAGATGCCAGTCAGAGGCTTCATTTCGTAAATCAGGTGATTGAGCGATTTTCAACGTTTAAAAATTTTGTTTTCGGATGAATCACATTTTCATGTTAATGGCTACGTAAATAAGCAGAACTGACGCTACTGGAGTGCAACGAATCCGAAAAGCAAACATCAGAAATCCCTCAATCCGCCTAAAGTGACCGTATGGGCTGCGATGTCGGCGCGAGGAATTATCGGCCCTTACTCTTTTGAAGACGAAAGGGTGCGTGCAGTTACTGTGAATTCAGAGCATTATGTGGAGATGTTAGACAACTTCTTGGTACCTGAACTGCAAACTTTCCTGGCTATAACCAAAGAACATGGTTCCAACAGGACGGAGCAACTTCACACACGTCCAATATGTCTTTGCCACGTGTTCGTGAAATTTTCTCAGGCAAATTGATCTCCCGGAGAGGTGACATAAATTGGCCTCCACGCAGTCCAGATTTAACCCTATGGACTTTTTCCTATGGGGTTATCTTAAATCTAAAGTTTACGCCAATAAACCGACTTCACTGGCGCATTTGAAAGAAAATCTCCGTCACGAAATGGCAGCCATCCCTGAGTCCACCTGCCGAGCCGTCATAAGTAATTTTACTGTTCGATTAAATGAGCGCCGAGAACGCGAGGATCTACATTTAGACGATATTATTTTTAAGCAATAAATTCCCAAAAAGTGTATTTTAATAATTAATAAACATTTTTTCTATATACGGCATACTTTTTTTTTAATCGATCCTCTAAATATAAAATTTCTTTTGAGACACCTTGTATAAACTATAAAAAGGTTTTTAATTATTTTGGAATAAGAATATAAATCTTCTGTGGGTGTGTTTGTAATTGAACTCCTTATAAACGGCTGGACCGATTTTGATGAAATATTTTGTGTGTGTTCAAGTGGATTCGAGAATGGTTGATATTTACAATTTAGTCCACTAGATCCTTTGTAGTTTTATGAATTATTTTTTTATAAATAAAACTTTACATGTGAAAATGTTTTACGCCTAACGAAGTGCACGGGGCCGGGGCGGCTAGTAATATTTTATCAACAGTTATTAAACAGGGCTTCAATTATTTATTTTAAACTTAATTTTACAAAAGGTATTGAATGTAGTACAGAATTACTCATTTGTTTAAAAAAATTAAAATAACCAAAACTTATTGCGCTTATCTTCTTCTCAGAATTACCTTAGAAGATGGCATGTGACTTCTTAAGTCGGATGGACTCAAAAGCATCAAGAATATTTATAAGATGAGAGTGTTCGAGCTAATTAACTTACACCTCAAACAAAATTAGTGCAGTACGTTACCATTAGCTTTATGAAAATAAAATGCAGGACGTTTCTAGAAGAACTCTGAAAATCGCATAAAACCACAAGTTTACGAGCATACTTTTTTTTGAAGATTTCTCATAGTTAATTAGTCACTGTCAGTCAAATTAATAAGTGGTCATTATTATTGGGTTGCGTCTAAATTATCCGGAATCCGGAAGGCGGGAGAAAATTCAGAGCATTGAAAAAAGAAATCTCGACTAATACAATAGAGATGAAAATCGAACACATGAGTGTCGAGTTGTCAGTTTTGACTTTGATATTTGACTTGACACTCATGTGTAATTCTCTATTGTATTAGCGCAGAGTTATATTTTCAGTTGTTGACTTTTTCAATGCTCTGAATTTTATAACGGATTCCGGGACTGTATAATCCCAGCCTTATAGACGTCTAAATATGGTTATTATTATTACACGACAATTTCAAAAGCAAGTCCTAATTTGGATTTGGAGTTGGTTTTGACCTAAGATTTATAGTTTCACTCCTCACAATACTTGGCATTTCGCATTAGCCACCCCATGGACATGCTCTATAATTTAAAATTATCAACGCGTTTAATAAGTTATCTTAAGGGCCCAAAGAACAAAAAAAACAAACTTACGTTCGGTGCGTGCGTTCGTGCGTTTCCCGAACCCCCTCGCCGTCATCATCTCCATATTCTTGAATCCTCTGGTGGGTCGCTGCTGCTTGCGACCCACCCGGCCGTCTGGTGCCGCCGCCGCCGCCGCGACACACAGTAGAGCAACCGCCGCCGCCACCACCACGCGCATCGTCATGTTCATCGCTGCAACAACAGAGCTGTCGTTGAAATCACAGGAGTATGTTTATCGCGGCAACAGCAGAAATATGTTTATCGCGGTAATAATAGAAGCGTGTATATCGCTGATACAACCAGTTCAATGTTTATCGCTGCAACAACAGAGTTGTCGGTAAAACAACAGGAGTATATTCATCGCGGCAACAACAGTAGTGTGTTCATCGCTGAAACAACAGTCATCATTGCTGTCACAACAGAAATTACCCAACCAAAAACATATTAGGATATATATTATGACTAAGACGGGTTCTGTAAACTATCAACGCGCAATCGGTTTTCTTTAAATTACTTCAAAAGATATAGTACGATTTCACTCAAAATAATAATTTTCCTAAATAGATTTTAGCATGATGAAGTTTCTATCTCTTAAAGTTTAGTGCCAGGCCCTAGTCAGTTCATTGCTTCAAACAAGGGAAGTATCGCTGACACAACAGAAAAGATTAATATCAATATTTGAACTATATTTAATGCTACATAATAAATTTACCTATGTTTATCGATTAAGCAAGAGATATTATATTTATAGCTGAAACATCAACTAAGTAACTACACGATTCATAAGCAGCCTGATATTAATATATTTAAATATTTAGATCATTTCCGCTTTCGGATACTAAAAATAATTAATTTATGTTCGAAATTAATTGGACTTTAAATTTTGTTTTAAAGGGTTTTAATCTTTCATAAAATATTTACTCAATTCCAGAGGATCACGGTGACCCGCATTTGAACTTTAACTCGATTATTGTATACTGAAGTATTTAACTTCCTTTTTATTCAGATTTTTATTTAGATTCCCTATTGAGTAGGACTTTAAGATGTTTACAATGTATTCTTTAGGGTCTGCACCCTTTTAAAAGTCGTTAAAATCCTTGCACTAACGATGAGTTATATTGAAAAGCTGTTATGCGCAATAAAGATTGCATAATATATGCCTAGATATCAGTGGCAAAGGCTGGTTTTCCTTCATTGGGAAGCCCTAGCCTGTATAATAGGTATGGATTAGGGTCTTCAAAAGTTAAGTGGTGAGTGAGCCGATATGACTGGAGTTCTAGTAACCCAAAACTGCTAGATATAAACGAGGAAAGATCAAATGTAAAATGACAATAGAATATTCGCGTTAGAGTGAGTCATCAGAGAAATGTCGAAAATTATCAACGCGTCAGTACGATTGAATGGCTTACACTTACTCCAAACTTAACGAGAATAGTACAAAATATTTAGATTTCGAATCGAGCAGTCGAGTACAACTCAATTATGATCAACTAACATTGGCCCGCGGCCGCGTGAAATTAGATTTTAAACTTTCATCCCCTATTTTAACAACCTTTTGGGGGTTGAATTTTGTAAAATCCTTCCTTAGTGGATGCCTACGTCATATGAAAAATATGTGTGCAAAATTTAAATAATAATAATATTATTTATATATATATATTAATAATATATATATATATATATATATATATATATATATATATATATATATATATATATATATATATATATATATATTAAACATGTCGTCATCCCAATTACTTAGCCATAAGTTATATTGTTACAAATCTGGGTGTAAAATGTTTATGGTGCGTTTTATACCACTTAGACGAGCGCACATAAACAGCCTGTTATCTGCGCCCATTACTGTTTAAAGTCTCCTTGTGAAGCGATAAATTCAAATTACTGACCCACATCTTAGGCTCTCTGTTTTCCTGGTACCGATCAGGGAAAACTATAAGGCTATTCGTGTTAAGTTTGAAGTGAGTCATCAGGGGTGTAAGCTGGAACACGTTTTTTTATAAAATGAACCAGGAAACGAGCACACGGATCGCCTGATGGTAAACGATTACGGCCGCCCATGGACACTCGCAACTCCAGAGGAGTTACACTTGTAACTCCTCTGGTGTTACAAGTGGAGGTCCGGTTCCCTGCGTACCTGCGTTCCCAGTCCTTAAAATCCCTAAACACCCTTGGGCCTCCGGTATTCTCTCTCACTCGGCGAAACGCAAGCGTTATTTCACGCCGGTTTTCTTCCCAGAAAACCAGGCCATTGTATTTACCCGGTCGAGCCGGCCCATTTGCGCCGAAGCGTGGCTCTCCCACGTTATATGACAGCGTCTAAACAATTTTCATACGATAACGTTACGAATACGTCAATGGCAATTGTTCCTGCTAGCTCCCCAGTGCCAATTTAATGCAAACAGAGGGGTAGGCACGAAAAATTGACAGCTACGTATTCGTAACGTTATCGCAAGGGAATTGTATGAAAATTATGAACAGTGTGGCGCTTTAAAAAATTTATTCGTTAACGTTGCGATTACGTTGCTGGTGGGGGTCCAATACAACAAACGTCATTTTTTGCCATTTTGTACGTGTCCCTTCGTATGCGAGTCCGATTCCCACTTGGTCTGTATTTAATTTATTGACTAGGCAGTACCTAGATAAATAATTTTCTTTCTTCTACAATTTGCGTCAATTTTTTATCTACTTATGTAAATTTTGACCTACCCTTAATATTTAGGCCGTGATTTTGCATCCATCTGATAATATTTAATCGACCAATTTTAGGGTTCCATCGAAGTACCACATTTTGTACAGGTACGGGTTGATATACATACGATGTATTATGTATGTATCCATATATGTTTTTTTTTTTTTTTTTTTTTTTTAATAATAATAAAATTTATTTCCTCAAACAACTGTTTACAGCAACCAACAGTTCTGGCCCCCACGCTAGGCGAAGCCTGTCCTGTGGGGGAGTTTATATACGCATTTACTAATGCACAAGGATACATTGTTGCGTATTACATCATTACATATATATATTTATTATTACAAATTTATATCATCAGGGCAATTTAATCTAGAGCTAAATACATGCAGGAACAAACACTACAATCTCAACTTTATTATTTAGATAATTGTCAGTAACAAGTTTTCTGTTTCATTGTACGGTAAATTTAGTAGATTTTCAAATAATATAAACTTGGTTTCTTTGAGAGAATTGTAATGAAATTTATATTGATTAACTAGTTTATTATACAGATACGGAGAAAGAAAATTGGAGAAACGACGTGCAAATGCAGTTTTAGTAGTAGTGATTGGGATTTTAAAGATTCTTTCATTGAGCCAGTTCTTATAGTTGCTGGAGTTCAACACTTTCTTGTGCATGGCAACTACTGATCTCTGTAGAAACAATTTCCTTACAATGAGGACCTTGGCTTCCGTATATAGAGCTGCGGTTGGGTATCGAAAGGGCTTGAAGAATGCAGTTTTTAATACTGATCTTTGTGCCCTTTCTAGCTTTATAAGGACTGTTTGGGAAGCACTACCCCATTTTACTCCTTAATAAATATGATCGGCCTCCAAAGTGGTGAAAAGTGATATTATAAGATTTCAGTTACGTTAAAATTTTCATTACGTAAAAATGTATTGCAAACTATTGGTAATTGGCGTAAAAAAATGGCGTTATAAAATTGTTCGTAGAAAGTGTTGCGCCGATAACAAATTGACGGCCATTAATTATTGCAGAAATTGTACGGGGCCGGACAACCTTTTGTAATTGTTATCGTATTGATCAGAGATAGCAAACCTTTTAATAGGGATGTTTCCTAGCGATGAGTATCACATTTTGACAAATTAAATTTTATAATTGTTGAATAGAGACACATAAGTCTAAATCAATTAGTTACTTAGGTTGACCCGATAAAAAATTATAAGCAAATGAAATATGTTGACCATCTCTTTCTCGCAAAACGATTTGTTACGTCACGAGTGCTACCTCCATACATTTTTAATGACAATTGTCTGGCGCTAGCAACTCGTGACGTCATAGGCCGATATATCGTTCTCTTTCTTATTATACATTTAAATTTTTTGTATCTTCGTTGTTTTTTTACATGTTGTCAAACATCGAATAGACGAAAAAATAGTTTTTAGGCAACATGCCTATTGCACAGGAATCTCTTTTTCATTGTTATCGCATTGGATATTTTTAACTGTTAATATTGTTTGGGCGGCACGCAAGTGCTTTTCGATTCTGTTTGGCATGTTTCGATAATTTTTTTCTTGGAATCTATTAGAATAGAAAGTAATGCTGCTTGACTATACAACCTAGATGTTTCCTGCGACTTCGTGCGAGCGAAACCTCGCGGGAACCCCTTATTACATAAGTAGCCTATATGTAGCCTACCCTACGTGGTATACCCTATGTTTGTGCCAAATTTCATTAATGTCGGTCCAGTAGTTTCGGAGTCTATTCAATGCAAACAAACAAAGAGAACAAATATAGAAACGAACAAATCCTTTGTCTTTATATTATAACCCCCTTACTAATAAAAATATTAATACAGTGGATAAGCAATACAATGTTTTGTACTTGTCTGTCAAGCGTCTTTTCCAACGTATAGGACAACGACAAAACATTGTATAGCTTATCCATTGTATAAATATTATTATTATAAATTTGAACATTGTTTACACTTACCCCCTTCAAAGACACGCGTCTGCTAGGATGCAACAGGTTATGCGAAATTTACACGGGTGAATAAATCCGCACGTGGAAAATCGATCGTCTAAATTGCAATTTCACTTGCGACCTCGCCGAATTGCCATTTTGATGGTCGATTTTCGGTCAAATTTTTGTGCAGATTTAGTCACAGTAACGATCTTCACTTGGATACTTATCAGAAGCGAGGCGTATATACAACTCGACATCATATCGGCTTCCTTTATGAATATTACTTAATAGATGGCGCTCACTAAGTAGGTAAGGAAGCTAAGAAAAAATGCGTAAGGTGTGATATATCTATTAAGCATTTATTGATTGGATGTCCAATGTATATGATACAGAACGTTTAAAAGTGAACCTTCCTAATTATTTTAAAAAGTGTTTTGTGAAATCAGGAAAAACTTTACATTTTCTAAAATTGATTGAATAGTATTATTTAATTTAATATTGTACAGCTTGTTATAAGCAATGCAATATTGTAAGCTACAGTCATCGCTAATGAACATTAATGTTTGAGAGACCTTAAACAAATAAATAAAAAAAAAGGTCAGTAAAAATAAAGTATCATCCTACTAATATTATAAATGTAAAAGTTTGTGAGGATGGATGGATGGATGATTTGTTACTCTTTCACGCAAAACCTACTGAACGGATTCCGATAAAATTTGGTATGGTAGTAGTTTAGGCTCTGAATTAAAACATAGGCTAATTTTTATCCCGAAAAAGTAGCTACAGCGTCCCTTTGGGATACTGTAGCTACGCGGGCAGAGCCGCGGGCAACAGCTAGTTGCTCTATAATATTACAATAGATATTAGCTAACGTGGCTTACCATTCCGCAGATCTCACGCTTCGCCACTTATGATACTTATGCAAAGTTTTGCAGGGCACTTGGTTGATGATGATGGTGGATATAATTAGCTGAACATTTCGAATACATCGCAATTGCACCTTGCACGGACTTATCACTGTCAACTGTTCGACTGCATTTGTCAGTTGGAAATGCAACAGATTCGAGTATACCGACTTGTACCGTTGACTTTGTAAACTATAGTATCATTAATAATATCAATGAGTGTAAATAAGACGACGAGTCTTAAATGTTTCAACTATATAATTCTAGACGTTGCCCGTTGCGTTGAAAAAGAAATTCCGCTGAAACCGTACATCTTCAATAAAAAAATCACTTAATCATTTAAAGGAGATATGGGCAAACAGCTGATTATAAAAAAGATACTACACACACCGGCATATTTAGCGGAACATAAAATAAAGGTTTGATATCAGTATCATATAAGGTTGCTGGCTGGTTTATACGTCATTTAATTTAAAAAGAAATATTTTCAAATTAAGATAACAACTGAACATCACATTTTATGCAATTGTTTTAATTTTATTCAAATACACCTTATCTGGAGCGAACTTCGAGTATTTCTTCCTTCTGAGTTTGATTTAAAATTTCATTGAAATACTGTTTTTTGTCAGTTTTTTTTTTAATCGCGTATCTTTTTGGAGTTGAGGACTGAATTATGCCTGACTTAGCCCCAACGGAGATTGCTAGGGCACTCGAAATGCGAAGAAATGGTCAAACCTACAGAGTGATGTCCAGAGATCTTCGTCGACCAGTTTCAACGATCCATCGCAGTATCCGACGGTTCAGGGAGACCGGTACTTATGTGAGAAGAGCAGGACCAGGCAGAAAAAGACGCACTTCGAGTAGGGATGATCGTTTCATTCGGCTTCGTGTACGTAGGAACCCCCGTTTGACGGCCGTCCAAGCCCGACATGAGTTAGAAGCAGTGCGGGGTGTAACCGTAAGTGAGCGTACGGTACGAAGAAGGTTCGAAGAAGCTGGTTTGGGTTCATTTGTGCCCGCCAAGGCTCCAAGGTTCGAGGTAAATCATCGTAGAAACAGGTTAACTTTTGCTCAGGAACATCGACTTTGGAACGCGGACCAATGGAGTAAGGTATTGTTTAGTGATGAGTGCAGGATTCTCTTAAATCAAACTGACGGCAGGCAAAGAATATACAGACGCAAAGGAGAACGATACATTCAGACAAATTTTGAAACTACAGTTGCATACGGTGGTGAATCAATAATGGTTTGGGCGGGCATTTGTTTGGGAGCTCGCACAGACTTGGTAGTGATTGACAGAGGGAGTCTGACTGCAGACCGCTATATCAGAGAAGTTTTAGAAGAAAATGTCGTACCGTTTGCCCCATATATCGGTGACGATTTTGTTTTTATGCAGGATAATGCTCGGCCGTATACCGCTCGGGTAACTCAAGCTTATCTTAATGATATGAATATCACTGTTATGGAGTGGCCGACGAGATCACCGGATATGAACCCAATAGAGCACGTTTGGGACTTGCTGAAAAGAAAAGTTAAGTCCAGAATTCCAGCTCCTGCCAACGTGGGTGAACTGCGAATCGCCGTAGTTGAGGAATGGCGGAGGCACTCCCAGGAGACCATCGATAACATTATTCTCAGTATGCCTAGACGGGTAGAAACTTTAATAAGAGCACGTGGAGGAAATACGCGATATTAATCACCATTTTACTAATTTAATTAATTGTTATTTTAATATTAATTTTCACTTTTCCCGGTTACATGAAAAGTTCAAAAATGTACCATTTTTCACAAATAGCCTTTACTCGCAAAATCTGTTCTTAATGTGATCTCATTTAAAGTAAAACAAATAAAACTTTAAATAACAAATTCCATGAAATTTAGAATGCAGGGAGTTTTGCGGGTGAAAAATCGATCTAGCTAGGTATTTGTCTCAGGGAGGCCGCGAATTTTTTAATTTCATCTTTTTTTTTTCGTTGCGTAATAAGATATGAGTTATTTCGCTCTTTAACTGTCAAAGCGCGTGGCTCATCTACGTATGTGTAGAATCGTTTGCGTTGTTGGCGCATTAGGGGTTCGAGTCACGTCAGACTAGTATTTTTGTGATTTATTTTTAATACGCCATGTTTTTTTCCGTACTATGTACTAGAGCTCCGAGTTAAGCTCGGTCTTCTAGGTACTAAAGATAATCTGATTACTGATAATGATGACGCAAGTTGATGAAATAGTTAAAGGTATACGAAAGTTAGCAAACTTTTTCTTGGAGCCACAAAGTTGTTCATATCAATCATAGTTCGACTTAACTACTAATTGACACAGACTTAACCATATTTCAGACCATATGATAGATTCTAAGAAAACTTATTTTCAGTTGAAGATAAGTTCATCATGGTGTTAGTTTTTTATGGACCAGAAAACGAGCAGACGGCCGTCTGATGGTAGGCGATTTTTTGCGTCACTGTTCTGTCGGTCTTTTAAGTCTCGCGACAAAATACAATTCAACCGTTTCTTCACGCCGGTTTTCTGTAAGGCCGGTAGTAAGGTGGTATCTTAATTATAGTCCAGCCAGGGTATTCGTGCCAAGCATAGAGCTGATCCTCCTCCGTGGTGCCAAAGCATGGCTCTCAATTTTAATCTCATTGTGATCATCTTTGTCTGTTTTTGGTACAGAATATGTAGTGAAATTGTTAGCGATTGTTTATTAATAGTGATACATAATTAACCCTTTACTTGCAATAAAAGGTAATATCGTGTAGGCGCGCCGCCATTTTGTTTTTAATCACCACTTCAGATATTTCCTCGGAGAGTTGAGTAATTACTTAAATCCACTAAAAAGTAAGTTAAATGAATTTAAAACGCTATATTAGGTGCGACGGAAACCATAAATCGTAAATTTAGATTAATTCATCTTGACACTTATATTTAATTCAAATAAGTAACTTAAAATGTACATTAAATATAGTTAGAATTTATTTTTAAAATTTTCAAAGGTATTTGTCTATATTAGACATAAATTTCTAATCCAGGACTTCAAAAATAAACACACTGGCATATTTAGCGGAACACAAAAAAAAATCGTGCTCTATTGGGTTCATATCCGGTGACCTCGCCGGCCACTCCATAACAGTGATATTCATATCATTAAGATAAGCTTGAGTTACCCGAGCGGTATGCGGCCGAGCATTATCCTGCATAAAAACAAAATCGTCACCGATATATGGGCCAAACGGTACGACATTTTCTTCTAAAACATCTCTGATATAGCGGTCTGCAGTCAGACTCCCTCTGTCAATCATTACCAAGTCTGTGCGAGCTCCCAAACAAATGCCCGCCCAAACCACTATTGATCCACCACCGTATGCAACTGCAGTTTCAAAATTTGTCTGAATGTATCGTTCTCCTTTGCGTCTGTATATTCTTTGCCTGCCGTCAGTTTGATTTAAGAGAATTCTGCACTCATCACTAAACAATACCTTAGTCCATTGGTCCGCGTTCCAAAGTCGATGTTTCTGAGCAAAAGTTAACCTGTTTCTACGATGATTTACCTCGAGCCTTGGAGCCTTGGCGGGCACAAATGAACCCAAACCAGCTTCTTCGAACCTTCTTCGTACCGTACGCTCACTTACGGTTACACCCTGCACTGCTTCTAACTCATGTCGGGCTTGGACGGCCGTAAAACGGGGGTTCCTACGTACACGAAGCCGAATGGAACGATCATCCCTACTCGAAGTGCGTCTTTTTTTGCCTTGTCCTGCTCTTCTCACATAAGTACCGGTCTCCCTGAACCGTTGGATACTGCGATGGATCGTTGAAACTGGTCGACGAAAATCTCTGGATATCACTCTGTAGGTTTGACCATTTCTTCGCATTTCGAGTGCCCTGACAATCTCCGTTGGGTTTAAGTCAGGCATAATTCAGTCCTCAACTCCAAAAAGATACGCGATTAAAAAAAAACTAACAAAAAACAGTATTTCAATGAAATTTTAAATCAAACTCAGAAGGAAGAAATACTCGAAGTTCGCTCCAGATAAGGTGTATTTAAATAAATTTAAAACAATTTCATAAAATGTGATGTTCAGTTGTTTTCTTAATTTGAAAATATTTATTTTTAAATTAAATGACGTATAAACCAGCCAGCAGCCTTATATGATACTGATATCAAACCTTTATTTTATGTTCCGCTAAATATGCCGGTGTGTGTATGTTTTTAAAAAATTAATATGAATTTAATTTTGAGATGTCATTAATCATAACAGGTATAATCATAACATGTATCCATCACTTATATCCTTAATCTATATTCGAATTATGTGCAGTGCATATTATTTTAACGATGGTTGAATTCATAATTCGACATTTTTTTTTTAATATTTATTTCTCAAGTATAATTATTTTCAATGTACCTTTTGAATTTTTTGGCTTTAAATTATATTTGAATAATTTGAGAATAATAGAGGTTACCTAATTTTTGTAATAACCAATCAACTTTTTTTGCTCAGTGTACGAGAATACCCTGATATAGTAACATAATTTGGTGTTAGGTTGTGAGACTGAATTTGTAAATACCTAACCTAACTCTTTACCTCATTTTCACCTTTATTGAATTACTTTTAAGGTACAATAATTAGACTTTTCTCTTTCTTGTCACTTTACATAAAGAAACGGGGCACAAGTATCGAAAACAATTTGCTAAGGACGCATTAACTTCCTTAGTCGAATAAACGAATGATCGTTCCTGTAAAAAGCGGTTTTAATGTCAAAACAAACAATTATGTGACACTCCACGATTGGATCAGTTATGTGGCTTTTGTGATCAATTTCACGCCAGGATTATTCATTTTCGCTTTATATCTTGGACTATATAATATATATATATATATATATATATATATATATATATATATATATATATATATATATAAATATTATTCAATACATAATATTCAAAGAAAATGAGATATATGGGTGCTTTTACACCACGTGAATCTGGTCCCGTGGTAAGTTCTCAAAGAACTTGTGCTACGGGTACCGACAATGGAAATATATTTAATACTTTTTTTACTGTACTTATATTTAAGATTTTTATTACTATACACATATTATAATTAATAGCGTTGGCGCGCAACTTCGCCCGCATGGATCCCCTTTGCACCCCTTTGTATTTCTGAAAATCCATCTTTAACGGATTTCTACGTCATAATAACTAACTGCGTGCCAAAATTCATCGCAATCCGACCAGTAATTGTTGATATGTAACTATACAAAATTTAGCATTTTTTAAAAATTTACATTACATCCCTTTTAAGGGATAAATTTTAAAAAACTATTTAATACGTACTCAATAATTTGTATTTATTAGTCACATTGGATATTAAATTTCATGGAAATCAGGACAGATTAAAATATTTTTCATACAAACTTTTAACCCTTTTTTACACCTTCAGAGGGTAAATTTGAATAAACCTTGAAACACGTTTTTAATTAAATGTATTTAAGAGTATGAATTTCAATTTCCGTCGAAATCGGTGTAGATTTAAAGATTTTCCATACAAACTTTCAACCCCTATTTCACCCCTTTAAGGGTGATTTTTTTAAAAATACCTTCTTAGTAGGCGTCTATATTGTAACTACAGGAAAAAAAGTCGTGAGCAAGGTCAACCTTTGCACCTATATTTTGTTGACCTAGAGAAAGCTTTTAACAGTGTTCCTCGAGATGCCCTGTGGATTGTTCTGGCAAAGATAAATTTGTAAGATTAATCCGGCTCCTGCATAATGATATGCGCTGCTGTGTAAATGTGCATGGCGAAGACTCAGAGTTCTTCGCAGTGAGCTGCGGCGTTAAGCAAGGCTGCGTTCTCGCCCCAAATTTGTTTGCCCTGTATTTTGCAGTTGTAGTTCGGGAGGTTTTGCAAACTTTGTCCGAGGGTATACGGATTTGCTTTCGTACTGGAGGTGGTGGAGTCTTCAACCTTGCTAGACTTAAAGCTCACACCAAAGTATCTCTTACAACTATCACGGAGATGATGTATGCAGACGATTTGTGTTTTGTAGCGGATTCCCAGGACGGTCTACAAAGGCTAATGAAGAGTCTCGATAAGTCATGTTACAGATTTAGTCTCAAGATTAACTTAAAAAAGACCGAGGTTATGGCTATTGACTAATTAAACAGTGTCCCTATCGATATAAAACTCGGAGATGACTCGTTTAAGCACATAGACAATTTCAAATACCTGGGTAGCACGATTACATCGAAATGTCACCTTGAGAGTGAAGTAAACAGCAGAATTGGAGCAGCTGCTGCAGCTTTTGGCAGACTTCACCGCAAGGTATTCCGCTCGCACGACATATACGGCTATTTTCGTAGGGAGCTTTACCCTACGAAAATAGCGTATATATGGCAATCATTCTCCCTAATCTACTGTATGCCTCAGAAACATGGTGCCCATACCGAAGGCACATCCGTACATTAGATAAATTTCACTTAAAATGCCTACGCGGCATTATGAGCATTCACTAGTCGGACCGTGTTAGAAACACTGAAGTCCTAAGACGAGCTAATGTCGGAGGAATAGAGACTTATCTGATGCGACGGCAATTGCGATGGGCAGGGCACCTTTCTCGCATGTCTGAGGACCGAGGAGGAGTGGCTAAGCGCATCTTCTACTCAGAGCTTCAGGATGGCAAGCGGAAATCTGGTGGCCAATTCCTACGGTACAAAGATGTGCTGAAACATCACATGAAGCGATGCGATATAAACCCATCACACTGGGAAGCAGCAGCGGCGGATCGGCCTCAGTGGAGGCTTACAGTAAACTCTAAGATGTCGGAGTTTGAAAGAAGACGGAGAGAGGAGCTCGACGCCAAACGGGATGAACTCAAGGCCCGACCACCAGTGGTCATTAATTACAACTATGTGGAAGGAGTGCTGAAATGTAGTATATGTGGACGCACATGTGCTTCAAAAATAGGATATGTCAGTCACGTGAGGGCTCACCAACGTACCCTTATAAATGAGAAGCCAATCGCCGAAGCCGAAAACGGTCTGGATCTCTTTAAAAAAAAAACATTGTAAATTAAATCTACTGTCCAAATTTCACGTTTCTACTGCTAGCGATTACGACTGTTCAAGCGTCTATACACCCGTCAGTGGGGACATCTCCTTTTATATATATATATATATATATTTTTTTATTGATAATTACTTTAATTGGAAGAAACAAACTTGTTTGTAGACCGATTCGTTTTTGTGTTAAATCTACTGAGAAATGTGAGTACCAACGAATCGGCGTTACCAGCATACCATGGTTATGTAGCGTCAGTGCTAAGATATGGGATAATTCTCTGGGGCAACTCAACAGATTGCGAAAAAGTATTTGTAACTTAGAAAAAATGTGCACGTGCAATATTTAGTGCAAAACCCACAGAAAACTGCCACCTTTTTAAAAAAATTAACTGTTTGCCTGTGCCTTGTATGTATATCTAGTCTTGCCATAAATACTGAAATAAAGAAAAAAATTCTAATGCAAATAACATTTAGTGAGTTAGTTTAATACATAAATATAAAACAATTTAAAATATTTATTATTCGAAGTGGTCTCCATTGGCTGCAATACAGTCCTCTAAACGTTGAGGCCAGTTATCAATAGAATCACGCACCTTTTCCATGGGACAATTTTTCACTGCCAATCGTACGGATTGTTTTAGGGACTCCAAATTATCATGGCATTTAGAGCAAGCCATACTCTCTAAAACTGACCATAAATCGTAATCCAGCGGATTAAGATCGGTACTAGACGACGGCCAGTCTTCAGCTCTGATGAAGTCCGAAACGTTCGTTTCCAACCAAGACTGCGTAGACCGAGAATTATGACCCGGCGCTGAGTCTTGCTGGAAGGACGATTTTTGGTTATTGAACATGGTGTTGTTGAGGTACTTCACTGCCTTCTCAAGAATGGTATCTTGATACACTTGTGCCGATGTTTTGATACCTTTTTCACAAAAAGTATGGCTCAGTCACTCCTTCATAGCTAATACCCCACCAAATCATCACTGAAGTCGGATAGTGCCCACGTTGCACTCTGTCGACTAATTGAGAAGCTTCCTTAGAGCTTTGAGTAAAATTGTTTTTACTCAAAGCAAATTTTTTTTTGTTAAAATGTTGCTCAATTGTAAAAAAATTCTCATCCGTAAACAACATTTTTCTGTGACCTCCCTTTGCGTACCGCTTCAGTAGTTGTTTCGATATTACCACCCTATTCTTTTTTAATTTATCGGTTAAGAAATGGCCAGTACGTCTCTTATAGGCTGCAAGTCCTAAGTCATCTTTTAAAATACGCGACATGGTTCTAGGTGCTATCTTCATCTCCCGAGATAAAATCTTTTGCTTTCGGGCAGGATTTGTTCGAATTCTTACCCTTACAGCTTTGACCACCTTTTTCGTACGAACACTACGTGGACGGTCAGATCTTTTTCTGTCACAAACAGAGGAGGTCTCATTGTACCTATTGCCCGGTACACAAACATTTTACTAAAACCAAGCGTATAGATTTTTAAAAATTGCATTTGGTTTCATACCTACTTTGTGTAATGCAATCACAGCGATTTGGTTCTCTTTATCACCCCACTCCATTTTAATATCGCAAAATATTGTAGAATGTATTGGCGCCAAAATGAGAAAACACAATGAACATTCATATAAAAATGACAGATTCCAAATTCAAATGTAACATTTTGTTTATTTTTAATTGTAACAGTATTTATGGCCAGACATATGAAATTAATGTATTTTTTAAGAATAACATCGCCCTATTCGACCAAAAGTCGAATAACACAAGTCGATCCCTAAGACACAAAAATATACAAAAATTAGATGTTAACAAAGAAAATGCTTACTGTATGGGAATTAAAATTTATAACCAGATAATATAAAAAACAATAACTCTAGAATGTTTAAAAGACGACTATTAATAAATAAATGCTACTAGTCTGGAAATGATTATATGAATGAGAAGGAATTAAATAAAATGTAAGTAATTATAATATAAAATAATATATTGTTTAACTGTATTATTCAAATTTCAATAAAATGTAGAATACAATTTTTATATTAGGTTTAAGGTTTTTTTTAAATTTGCACGCCGTATGTGGCAAAATGTGTTTGTACATATTATAATAACTGTAACATCATTTGTACCATATTCTTGTAAATATATACCATATTATGGCAAATGTACACCATACTCTGGCAAATATATACCATATTCAGGCAAATATATACCATATTCTGGCAAAAATATACCATATTCTGGCAAAAATATACCATATTCTGGCTAATATATACCATATTCTAGAAAATATATACCATATTCTGGCAAATATATACCATATACTGGCAAATATATACCATATTCTGGCAAATATAAACCATATTCTGGCAAATATATATCATATTCTGGAAAATATATACCGTAATCTGGCAAATATATACCATATTATGGCAAATATATACCACATTCTGGCAGTTATAGTTAAGATAACCAAGTTATTATTACCTTTTTCCACATATTACTGTATTCAATGTATCAAATATCTAATGTTGCATGCGACTTTGATTGAGCAAATAAAAGCCTCGTGGTTTTTAATTTTTCAAGCAACATATTATTATGGTTTAGTAAAATACGGAATATCTATGAGCCGAATTTCATTTCAACCCGTTTAGCAGTTTTTACGAGAAAGACTGACAAACATTGTCATTTATTATGCTCCGACGATAGTAGAGGAGTGTTATAAGTTTGCAAGTCTGTTTATTTGTCTGTCCGTGGCATGGTAGCTCCCAAACGGGTGAACCAATTTTGATCTATTTTTTTTGTTTGTCAGCTGACCTGATCGAGAGTGTTCTAAGCTATAACTCATCGGCTCACTCACTGCTTGTCAATTCGGGGATCTTACATTTTCTAATTTTCTTTTCAATATTAGTGTGAAATATTAAAGGTTGTAAATTAATTAATTAAAAAAAACTGAAAAACTGTACCAGAACCCCAACTCTAGTAATGAACTTAAGACTTTAATTTTACTTTTATTCAGTTACAAATGAATCGTCTCGATTTCATATAAACTGAGTTTTGGAGTTTACAAATTAGAACAATCAAAGCGATTGTTCTTTTTGTTCTAAACTCTAACTCCAACTGTTTTAGTTTGACGTTTAGGAGAATACCATTTTGCAGCTTTAACATATTGGGACTGAATCGCAATTGTATAATTGCAGGATTTAATTAGCAGAATCGACCTTCAGAACTAAACGTATAGAGGAAACATAAAGGTAAACAAACAAACAGACAATCTGACAGAAATAATTATTTTCGTAGTAGGCCGGTCGAATTCTTACGATCGTTCATCTGCGACGCTATCGTAGATCTGCTACGACCTCGTAGACCCACTACGATTTTGTTCACCTGCTACGCCATCGTAGATCAGCTACAAGGTATGCTACGATATCGTAGACACTATGATAACGTTCCTCTGCTACGCTATCGTAGTACAGGGCCTTTAGTTAGCATGCATTCGATAATTTCGACGGCGAAGTTTGAAAACAAAATGTATGGTATTTGACACAAGGCATCGCAAGCGACATGTCACTTAGCGATACATTTCCATTACACTTTTGGTTTCGAACTTCACCGTTGAAATTATCGAATGCATCTTGACTATAGGCTAGCTATTAAATCGTAGGACTGCTATGACATCGTACATCTCCTACGACGGCTGTTACGCGCTACGGCCTATGCGTATTACGAGTATGTGCCCAAGTATATACGATGTTGATGATGATAATGACTATACATTATCCCCCTTACTAATAAAAGTATTTACACAATGGATAACTTAGACAACGTTGCTGTCTTTGTCTGTCAAGTGACTTTTCCAACGCATCAGACAAAGACAGCAAGATTGTTGAAGTTATCCGTCGTGTAAATATTTTGATTAGTAGGGGGAATATAGTTTACAAATCCTGCTACTTTATACTACTGTTACAATTTTTTCTCGCCGGGCTAGTTCCCGGACCGGTGGTAGGCATCACGTATACCGAAGTTCAGAAAGTGTATAATAATACCAACTTTTAATAAAAAAATTTGACTTTTGAAATTTTTTACTTTTGAAATGTGATCGTTTGTAAGGAAAGATGGATGGATGGATGCAATTTGTGACTCTTTCACGCGGAAACTACTAAACGGATTTTGACGAAATTTAGCATGGTAAAAGATTAGGCTTTGGATTAACACATAGGCTATTATATATAAGAAGTATATATATATATATATATATTATATATATACATACAATAGTATATATATACAATCACTGACTACTTATATATATATATATATATATATATATATATATATATATTATATATATATAAGTAGTCAGTGATTGTATCGTTGTATTTAATTGACTATTTCCCAAAGAAAACATGACGATAACAAACCATAAAAATAAAGGTGTATTTAAAATTTTAAACATTGTTATTGTGTTCGATAGACAATATAGACAATTGTAGACAGAAATAAATGGGAGACGGGAATCGGTAGAAGTGCTATAAGGTACAAATACATATGATGTATAGGATTTTTTTTAAATAATTAAGATGACTCATTGATGATCGAGCCGGAGGGGAATGCGGGTGTCTCGAATTTGAAAGGGCATTTGCGACAAAAGAGTTTTATTCCGTGTAATCTTCTTATACATAAAAATGAATTGCAGTTTCAAACTCTCGCTAAAACTCGTGAACTGCTGGACAGATTTGGTTAATTTTGGTCTTAAAATAATTGTCGAAGATCAGGGAAGACTTAAACGGTGAGATGTTAATAATTTACTTCAGAATTCAAGTAAAACCAAATGTTTAAAGTTTAGCCAGTCAAATGTTAGGCAGGCACAAACCAATGTATGATAAAAATCTATCAAATTACGAGAAAATGAACTTAGTGGACATCCACTTTCCATATTAGTGGATTTCTAGGAATAACACTAGATTGTAAATTACAGTGGCATCCCTATATTGCAAATCTGGCAGATAGGCTCAGGTCTATGAAAGTACCTACACTTTCATTGACCAAAATAATGTTTATACAAATTACTAAGGGCAAATAATTGAATTAAAATATTATTCCTGTTCCTTAAACATTTATTTTTAAAGCTACAATGTAGCTAGAACAAAAGAAATTTAAATTGTTGAACAGGACAATCGCATTAATGTCAAATACTTTTAAAGGCTTTTCCAAACAATTATATTTTTAGTAATTAACATTTGTGAAAAGATACAATATAATTATAACTATTCATATTTAAGTTAGTACTTTTCTTTTACTTAAATAAGGGAGATACTTTAATGAGTTTGTTTTGTCTATGCACAAATGCCATTAGCCAAAAACCGGCCAAGTGCGAGTCGGACTCGCGCACGAAGGGCAAAAACCGGCAAAAAAACACGTTTGTTGTATGGGAGCCCCCTTAAATATTAATTTTATTGTATTTTTTGTGTTATAGCGGCTACAGAGATACATCGTCTGTGAAAATTCCAATTGTCTAACTATCACGATTCATGAGATACAGCCTGGTGACATACAGACGGACGGACAGCGGAGTCTTAGTAATAGGGTCCTGTTTCACCCTTTGGGTGCGGAACCCTAAAAATTGTGTTATTCGTTAGTGAAGTTTATTTTTATAAGAATCAGAATCTGAATAGTTTTGAATGTAAAGGTGCTTCCGCATAGCCGTTTTCAACATTATTTAGCTAGATAACATTGCATAACATTACAATTTTTTAAACTTTAATACTAGCAGCTCTCTGGTCTTTGTTCTCTCGGGGGATGACACGTGTGATGTTTGGCTTTCATTGTATGTATCGAGGGGACATAGGGTTCCAGAGGACTAAAGGTAGTAGGGCTGTTAAGGGACAAAATATTCCCTAACGTCTAAAGTATTTAATTTGATATACAAATTCGTGGTATCCAGAATTTAATTACCGTTTAATTGGTTTAATCGAATTGGACCCCTTTGAGTAATTACCTTTTCCACAACCAATCACAATTTACGAGTTCACTTCACTAATTTCCGAGTTTGTTTGAAGTATGAACTTTTGAAAATCAACATACTTTGACTCATTCAAACTTCATGAAGATATATTCTTAGAAGATATATGAAAATAGATAAGAAAAAAATGTACAAATTATTAAGAAGGTTATTATTAGGAGGTTATATCATCGACGTTGTACCAATTAGATTTTTCCAAATACTTTAACGGACGCTCGAACGGTGAAGGAAAACATCGTTAGGAAATCCGCACATAGTTGGCCTCAGACGTGTTGACCAGTCATTCCTCTGGACGCTGGTTATGTTGCAAGAATGCCGTCTGTGCTTGGCAGTCATAGATTTAAAACCGCCTGTCCCATCACTACAATATCCAAGAGTGGTTACTTCGCCCGAAGAATATACTGTATAAATCATCCACTCACGGATGAAAAGGCCTAAATTTTAGAAACAATATCACTGTAAAAATAATTGATCTATGTGAAAAATGCCCCACCCGTCTGCCCCATCGAGACAACAAGACAAACCCACGAAATCGTAGTACGCTTTCTATCTCTTTTTTGCGTAGTATGTAAGATCCGTCACGTAATCGTTATAGTGAAATAAATGAAATAACCTCTATTTAATAACAGACACATCTTACTACCACACCTTACTACTATTATAAATGTGAAAGTTTGTGAGGATGAATGGGTTGATGGATACTTGACTCTTTCACGCGAAAATTACTGAACGAATTTTAATTGAAATATGGTATGGTAGTAGTTTAGGCTCTGGATTTAAACAAGGGCGACATTTTATATCGAAAAAGTAGTGATCCCATGAGATACTGTATTTACGCGGGCGGAGCCGCGGACAAAAGCTAGTTCATATGCCCAAAAGTCTCCAAAACTACATTCGAATCATCGGCACGGAACGTTACCCTTGAACTATTTTATGGAAACATTCCATTGGGAATAATAATGCTATTAATTATTACAGTAATGTTAATAATGTTGGTGTTTAAGTAATAATAAAAACTGTGTAAGTTATTTGCGGAATATTTTGCGCGTGTGTACATAAATTAGGACGTTCTATAATATAATTATTGTTTAGAGACCTTTCATAATAAAAGAAAATAAAACTTTAAAATTACAAAGTTAAAATTATTTTTATGTTTACTTTAATTATTTACGCAGCTAATTTAAAAAATGTAATAAGAAGACAGAATAGCGCGAACATTAAAAAAAAATAAGTGCATCAATTTTATAATGAAGTTGGGTCACAAAAATAAACACTTAAGATTTTCTAAAAAATAGCAAGTTGAAAATGTTTACTTTTAACGTACCTATATCGTTTACTTGACGACTAGATGTTGCACGCGAAAGTAAATGCCTATCCCGCGCGAACTGTACATATTTTGGAATAAAAAAGTAGCCCTTGTATTAATTGCTACCAATATGCAAATTTACTACCGCACTAAATTTCCTTAAATTCGGTTCAGCCGTTTGAGTATGAAAAACAGTATTAGTGACATTTGGCGTAAATTTATGTTCTTATCACACACTCTATCACACGAAACATCACTACATCTGTATCACACGAAATACGCGACATAAGATTTATTTTTCTAACTGTTTAATCTGATTTTTAATGTCATTATAAAAATTTATCCAATCGGCATTTGAATATTTCCAATACTTTGAAACAGGTTGTATGAATGGACCTAAATTAATTTCTGCAGATATTATTATAGGAAAATGGTCATTGTCATAAAGATAGTCCAATGCATTCCAGTCAAAATAGGTCGATATATTTTGAGAAGCAAAAGATAAATCAATATTACTTGTATGACCGGCACTAGCATTAAAATGTGTTGGTTTATTTTTGTTAAGCAGAATTATACTGTCATTTAGATCCAACCCCTCAGCTATTATTTTCCCCCTTTAGCTACAATAAAAATGATCACAATTGAAATCTCCTAATAGAAGAAACGGTGACGGAAGCTGATTGACTAAACTATTAAGCTCAATAACATTAAAAGAACAGCTATTAGGTAGGTACACATTACAACTAGTAATTACTAGAGGAAATTTTATTCTTATTGCAACAACTTCAATACCACTATTAATACTTATCGGTTCAGGTAGTAAATGAGGCTTAATATAAGTAGCCACACCACCACTAGCAATACTGCTATGTATACGGTTTTTATTAAAACATTCATACTTTTTTAATTTAGCAATCTTTAAATAATTAATTTGTTTCTTGTACACAAAAACATAAAAGATCGACATCATTTAAAAGTAATTTTATGTTTTCAAATCTTACATGAAAACCGTTTGCGTTCCACTGCAAAATTCTCATATTAACTTTCGTAACAATATAGTATGACTACTTATTTAATATAAAAATAATTTAATGGAAAATGAACAAAAAATAAATCACTTATTTTTTCTTAAATTAAGTTCTTGGAGTTTTCTCATAAATCTCGAACATCTATTTTTTAAATTTCTATTGTGCTTCGGATGAAAAAATAGGCACATGTAAATTAAATCGGCCGTGTTTTCTGTGTAGTCTTATATTATTTCTTGGATATTTTGTTTGTTGCGCGTTTCGTCTAGGAGATTGCTAAATTGGTCCAATGTTAAGGGAAAGCGAGGTAAGGAGTATTTATTTATTATTTCTTTAATTTCATTTCTAACATTAGTCCACACTTGTTCTTCTGATCTATTGTCTAATGTTTTCTTTTTCTTTTTAAGGTTTTTCTTATAAGGTGCTTCTTGTTCTAACGAAAAATTGCTGTCGGTGTCATTAGTATAATTACTCAATGGTACGATTTCTTCCATAGTAAGATCTTTGTTTTGATTCACGTCTGATTGCGAAGGTACTGAGGTGGTATTTAGTGAATTCGTTTAATGCCCTTGTTATGTTCATATTCTATTATAGTTTCTTCTAAAACGGAGTTACGGTTTTCAATAGGTTCTAGTGTATATTTAAGATTTTTCGAGGTAGTTAAAGCATGATTACCTTGGGGACAATTTTTAGCCAAATGCCCCAGAGTATTGCAAACAAAACATTTCATTGACTCATTTGATATGATATGTATATCCAGCAGTTGGTGTTTTCATATTGGATTTGTAACGATTCAGGAAGTATTTTTTCGTCCTCAAGAGAAGCATACAATTAACGTCTAAATCTCATAATGTGGGAGAAACCAACATCCGGTATTCAAACTTTCATAAAAGTGATCGGACTTACGATTTTAATATTTATTTCATTGAATGTTTCTATTAAAACCTCATGCGGAATAATCGGGCAAACATTCGATAAAACTATTAATACGTTTATTTCTTGAAATCAATGGTCGAATTTCTAGGATGTGATCTTTAATTTTGATTTTTCTAGTTACATCAACAAGTTCATTTACAGTTTTTCTTTGGAATCCATGTATACACATATTCTTGAATTGGCGATTCGGGAAATAAATCGAATATTCGATGATTTTGTCACAGTCAAGAGTGCCAGTAAATAATCTCTTAACATTAATCCGTCAATAGAATCAATTACGATCGCTTGGTCTTTCTTTGTGTACATTGTTTTAGAGGTAACGTTGGCATAACTTACTGTAGGGGTACTCGTTATATTCTCCATAAAGAATAAAGGTGCCCCTACACCCAGCAACTTATAAACTACTTTGGAGACCGATTACTCGAAAATGGTCGACTTTGTATAAAGTCATGTACCTGGGCTGATTGATAACTGGCCGAAACGACGAACTTAAAAAAATGATACGCAAAAAAGGAATATTACATTATATTCTGGCATCTTTTTGAAAATAGAACGCCTAATTTGAATTTAATCGAACTGATGGAATTTGTTTGAGAGGACGTAGAACTTTCTCTGTCGTAAATTTTCTTAACAATGGAAAGAAACGAAATTCGTGCGGTGATAAAGTTTTACGTTTTAAAAGAGAAAACAGCAACCCAGATTAAAACCAAGCTAGACAGTGTTTTAGGTAATTCTGCTCCTGCATTGAGTACAATTCACACCTGGGTAACTGATTTTAAACGTGGAAGACAGAGCTGCGAAGACGCCCACAGGTCAGGCCGTCCAAATGAAGTCACGAATCCGGACATGATCAAAAAAATTCACAAAATTGTATTGAATGATCGGCGCTTAAAGTTGCGAGAGATAGCAGAGATGGTGAGCATTTCATCTGAACGCGTTTTTAATATTTTGCACCAACATTTGGGAATGAAAAAGCTTTGCGCGCGATGGGTGCCGCGTTTGCTCACTGTAGACCAAAAGCAACGTCGAGTGGACGATTCATCGGAGTGTTTGGCGCTGTTTAACCGAGATCCTAATGAGTTTTTGCGGCGTTATGTAACAGTTGATGAAACCTGGATACATCATTATACTCCCGAGACAAAAGAACAATCTAAGCAGTGGACTGAGAGCGGAAAACCTGCGCCGAAGAAAGCAAAAACGGTTTTGTCTGTCGGCAAAGTGATGGCGACTGTTTTTTGGGATGCTCGAGGGATTATTTTAGTGGGTTATCTGCAAAAAGGAAAAACAATAAATGGAGAGTACTACGCAAGCTTGCTGCAAAAATTAAGTGAAGAAATCCAGAAGAAACGACCACATTTGGCCAAGAAAAAAATTTTGTTCCACCATGACAACGCACCTGCACACACGTCAATGGTTGCAGTCGCCAAACTCCCTGAATTGCGGTTCAAATTGCTACCGCATCCACCCTATTCCCCGGATCTGGCCCCGTGCGACTTCCACTTATTCCCAAACCTGAAGAAATGGTTAGATGGCCAGAGATTTTCATCAAATGAAGAAGTCATTGTTGCCGTGGACGAGTATTTTGAGGGGTTGGCGAAAACATTTTATCAAACTGGTGTAACGGCATTGGAGAAGCGCTGGACTAAATGCATCGAGGTAGAAGGAAAATGCGTTGAGAAATAAATGTATTTTAAATAGATTTTTGAAGTTTTTCTTTGTCGTTTCGGAAACTTATCAATCAGCCCTCGTATGAAACCTTGCCTTTATTTACAAAAAAAATCCGTGTAATGAACAAACAACCCAACATCATTAGGCGTTGTAAAATAAATATTCTTGAAGATTGTCCCGAATACGTGGACGCCTACCTTATTCTAATAATTCCAAAACAAAATTTTAAAAAACAATATTCTTTTCGAAATATTTGTTTATTTGTTTGCATTTAATAGGCTTCAAAGCTTACTTTTTATCGCGATATAATGTTCGGTGCCAGCGGGACTTCCTTTTGCGCACACAGGCGGGCAATATCTAGTGTTTAATAAAATTCATATTAATTACTCAAATATCATTTGTAATTTGGCGAGTGTCTAAATTAATTGTACAATCAGCAAAGAACCTTTAGAAATTCAAATTTGCTTTTCAAATTTATAGAAATTCTGTTGTAAACACTCAACGAACATCGAATCTTTAAACTCAGCGAGCTCTTTGTAATTGTTAGCTAATAATAGGTAGGTAACCTTCGAAATTGACCCCACGGAGCCTCAAAATTTGTTCTTGTCTGCGGCTACAAAATGTTATTAGGTTTATTTCATCGTACCATGAGGGTTCTCTTTACATACGAGTAGTGTGAAAGATTCAATGCGTACGCTATTGTCGTATGGCCAACGGAGATTTGAATAAAAATAATGATGAAGTCCTACTAGCTTTATAATCAATTCACACCGAAACGAAACGGTACGCGACATGGCCCTGCGTTTTTAAGATAGCTATTCAAAATTGAACTTTATTCATTACACAAGAAGATACATATTAAAGTTCATAAAGTTTTGAATAGCTATCTTTAAAATACAGCGCCACGTCGCGTATTGTCGCGGTGTGATCTGACCTTTAAGTGCTTAATGTCAGTGTTAAAGAGTTAATGATAAAAATATTGAAAACGTTTGAAATAATAAAGTCATAAGCTCGATGTGTGCAAGGAAAACAAACATTAATTATTGTGATGTAACAGTGTTAGGTATCTTCCATTTGGCAAAGATATTTCTAGAAAGAAACAGACGATATGCTAATTGTTAACATAGGGTTACTGTGTTGTAACTATTTATATAATAAGTTTAAGTTAAGTTTCTATATTAGTTTCTATATTAGTTTACAAATCCTACCAAACGTATTATAATATCGGCATTATTCGCAAGCAAACATCAAAATAATCTGTATTAATCTTCAGGGTGTTACAATACCGAGCCGAGCTTAGAGTAAACAAATAATAGGATTTCATTTAAGATTTATACGATTTATAGGACTTAAGCACATGTTTTAAATTTATGTTTAAAGTTGTAAATGATTTTTAATTTGCATTTACATGATATAGGTACACAATAAAATATTTCTAAACTTTTCAAAAGAAAACTAAAACTACAAGAAACTTAAATGGCTACAAATATATTAAACCCCTACGTCATCCCCATCAGGCAGAGCGGCTAAGACTCAAAGAGTTTCGTCGCTGGATGGCAATGCTAACTTTTTGAACTTTATTATTAACAAATATAATGTAATATAAACTTAATCAGTAGGCACAATTTTAGTAATAATTGGCTTGTGGTAAAAAATTGAAGGGAATTTATAATTTATTCCACGCCGCACGGCTTACAACCATAGCAAAGAGTGTCGTTACAACTTTTGATCTTAATTTTTTCCGTCTAGCCCCCTTTCGCAACGCGCGATAAGGAACTTCCTTCCAAAAAGAAAAAAGCGATTAAACAAAAAACATACGATTACCTATCTGCTATGTACAATATCGACAAAGTACCTGCTCGACCAGTTTCTTAACATTTTCCTTGCGCTAGGACGCCTTAAGCGATTTTCATCTTATCCCTGGTCGGGCGGCAACTTGCTAGATAGATATAACCGCGGACCTACAGATCGTACTAGTCGGATCAAAATCCTTTAACTAAGTACTTGTTTATTTTCATAAGATATCCTGACTACTTTATAACTTCCTACTTTTGGGAGTCAGTTAAAAAGTGAATATATAATAAAAATCTTAATTTCTAAACCTTCCTTTATTAGTGCATTTTGAAGATTTAAGTATTATAAAATATCCCATTATCCTGCTTTAAATTAAACCGTATACAATATTTTCATATTAGGTACATTGAGCTAGAATAGATAGGATTAAAAATAATCTCCAGTTTTCGCGTTAGAGAAAATGTAAAATGTCGGTCGTAGTTATCAACCCCTGCCCTGCCCCATTATAACCAAATCCCACTGTTATAGCAATCTTCATTATTTAAAGTAAGGGTACAGTCAGCTATAGTTTTAATAGATATATTATTTTTAGTTAAAAAGTTTAAGGTGAGTTAGTGGCTCATGGCTATGCTGGGCGCTCAGAGCAATATCATTTGCCATGATGGTTTAAGGGGAAATAAAACAGTTGGTTTCTAGTATTAAAAATGGATTGCAATTCCAATGTCTAGCTAAAACTCGATAACGATTAATTTTGGTCTTGAAATAATAGTGGAAGCTCAGGGAAGGTTTTAAAGATGAAAAAATTTTTCCCATCGTTTCAAGTATCGATTGAACTTTCCCATACTGACTGTTTAGTGTTCAATTTGTCACTTGACTGTCAAATATTTCTAGGTGCGTTAAGAGGTGTAGGTGTGGGTGTAAGTTGCACATGTTGGTGTAGGTTGTAGGTGGAGTTGTAGTTATATATTCCAGTTCACAGTTTAGACAGAACAACGTGTGTCGGGACAGCTAGTTTTATATTAATTTCAAAGTATTAAGTATGACTGCAAATGTAGGTAAGTATCTAGTTTTATATTATGAGTTGGTATTAATATTTCTTGTAATTGAATTCTACATGTTAAATAATTCTAGAAAAGATACTTTTCCATCCAATTACTTTTTCGCTAGATAACATACTAAGTGTTTTTTTGGAGAAGGACCTTTTTCTAAGCACTTAGCACTGCCTTGTTAACCCTCGACATAGAGGGGTGTTATAAGTTTGACGTGTCTGCCTGTGTATCTGTGTGTCTGTCTATGGCATCGTAGCTCCCAAACGGATGAACCGATTTTTGTCTCGTTTTCTTTTGTTTGAAATCTGACATGATCAAGAGAGTTTTTGGCTATAATTCATCATCATCACCTCGCTCACTGCTTGACAATTCGGGGGTTACTTAAAATTACTTATATCATTACTTATACTACATCAATCTTTTCAGCTGTACAAAATCCAAGTGGGACTTGTGGATGATTTTAATAATATTGAAAAGCCCAATTTAGTCTGTTTAAACTAAACTCAGCAATATTTTTGACCTTTCAGACACATTTAATAAAATAAAAAGGGTAAAAGATATTACTTATAATTGGGCACGAAGAATCTATTAAATATCTTAAAGTGTTTGAAACTCATTATATTAAGTGCACTATGCACCAACTTATATTGGACTACCTGTTTCTCAGTGGTTGAGCGCGCTGATGCTCAAGCCGGGGTGAAGGAACAAAAAGTTTTTCTATGTTCCTGGGTCATGGATGTGTATTAAATATGTGTTTATTATAATAAAAATCTTCTATACATAAATAGTATACAAGTATTGAATATACTTCCCGTTGTCTGGTCTCCGTAACACAAGTTATTCCAGTACCTATAGCAGAGGGGCAGATTGACGTGGTGTGAAGCGTCCATAGATTATTATTATTTTATAAACTAAATTGAATCGTAAAAATTTTAAAATGATAGTCGTAGGCAATAATAAATTTAAAAAAAATAAAAAAATAAAGTAATCTCCAAATTGTTAAGCAGTGAGCGAGGTGATGGTGATGAATTACTGCTAAGAAACGATCTCGATCATATCAGCTTTCAACAAAAAAAACTAGATCAAAATCGGTTCATCCGTTTGGGAGCTACGATGATACGTCAGACTTATAACACAGAAAGACACGTCAAAGTTATAACACCGCCCTCTGTCTTTGTCGGGGGTAAAAATAAACTGGTACTTGTTAGGTTCATGCGATAAGTAAACTTGAAGATATCTCCAATAATATCATAAGGTGTTCGATACTCATTTTACTAATGGTACGGAACGCTAAAAACAACGACCCGACGTAAACAAGCAGGTAATATAAATCTCCTCCCTAGCTGCAGCAATTCGATCACAATTCACAGCACTCCGCAAACAGAAACGTAACGTAATATTGTAGAGCGCCATCTATATTGCACTGCGAACTGCGAAGCTTATTTTACTCTCGGATTACCTGCGGAATAGCTTACATCTAGAAGCTTAGCATTTATTCTACTACTATTATAGACTGGCTTTTGCCCGCGGCTCCACCTGCGTAAATACGGTGTATCACTCGACTATTTCGGGACAAAAAGTAGCTTATGTGTTATCCCAGAGCTTAAACCTACTACCATAATAAAATTCATCAAAATCCGTTCAGTACTTTTTGCGTGAAAGAGAAACAAACATCCATCCTCACACTTTTCACATTTTTATCATTATAGTAGCATGATTGTCAGGATAAATGGTAGAATGTTGCGACTATTTCACGCAAAAAATACTGAACGGACTTTGATGAAATTCGGTGTGGTAGTTGTTTAGGCTCAGGTTTAATAATTAATCTTCTTTTTATTCTAAAAAAGTACCTACAGTATTTCCGTGGGATACTGCATTTACGCGAGCAGAGCCGCTGGTAAAAGTCTATAATAGTTTATATGCTATTCGTAAACATGTCTGTCAGTTTGTCTTTAATCTTATAATCTAGATCTAACATAATATCTGCCTTGCCGTTGAAAAATGGTGCATAAGAAAAATTTTCGACTTTTTATTTATGGACGATTCTTTCTATCTTTGCTAATGAATCAGTTACATACACATTTCAACACGAATATAACAGTATATTTGGATTAACTATATAATAAAATTCAATTTTGAATGGCTATCATTAAAAATTCAGCGCCGCGTCGCGTATCATTTTGTTTCAGTATGAACTGACCCTTAGTTTGCTAAGCAGTATCCAAACAACATAAGAATGCACCCTCTGAGGGTGTAAAATAAGGGTTGAAAGTTTGTATGAAAAGTATTTAAAATCTATCCCGCTGTCCATAAAATTTAATATCTGAGCTAACGAATACAAACAATTGAGTACGTATTTTATAAATTTTTTTTATAAATTCGTCCCCTAAAAGGTGAAATGGGGGTCCAAAGTTTGTGTACCGAAATATCAACAACTGGACGTATTGCTTTGAATTTTGGCACGCAGATAGTTATTAAGACATCCGTTATTTCAAAGGATCTTTCGAAATGTATCCCCCACGGGAGTGCAATAGGGGTCTACGCGGACTAAGTCAAATGTATCCCCCACGGCAGTGCAAAGGGGGTCTACGCGGACTAAGTCATGCGCAAAAGCTAGTTACAATAAAAACATAAACGTAGTCTAAAAATATTTTGACTGAAAATCACTTTGAAAGCATCAAACTAAAGGTGACATTTTAACAATTATTCTTCTTCAAAATACATAGGTAAGCGTTAGCCAGGCTTAACTGATTCATTAATTATCCTTTGATTGAGCTGCTGCATCATTCTCTGCTAATTAAGGGATCTTATTGAATTTATGAATTTCTGTACATTGGGCCAAGGTTTTGGGTCAGAATATCTATACTTGGTCCTATAGGTTTTTAATGGCACAATAGCAAACAGCTATAAATTATTAAGATAATTCTCGATACCTAACGTTTTGTTAGGGTACCGTAGTCAAGGGGTAAAAACGGGACCCTATTACTAAGACTCCGCTAGGCAGTTAAAACTTTCACAGATGATGTATTTCTGTTGCCGCTATAACAGCAAACAGAATAGGAAAAATATTTGAGGGGGGCTCCTTTTAGCCGGTTTTTAAGTATGCTGAGGAAACTGACAAAACTAGGCTATAAGCTTTCTGCAGTAAGGTTTTTGTACTTTTCGTTACATCAGAAACTAAAAATTAACTACGTATCGTTAAATTCAAAATACATTTTATGTAGATTTTAAATATCGTATCAAAACGAAGGGGCATAAAATATTCACGTCTCATGAACAGAAACAAATCTCCACACTTGAGGAGATTCGAAGCAGTGACCAGTGGCATAAATAACTCTGTGTTTACAACTAGTCTATAGAGTCATCGAAGTTAGTATGGTGCATATATTCATAAATGGACCATACTACGCAAAATGTCTTAATGCCACTTATCCTAAACAGGACATGAGGTAGGGTCACTGTGAATAAAGGCCAGCATTATAAATATCACTGCGTAACGTAAACAAACCCATTTACTCATTCATTCATTATCATCTCGTTCAATCATTCATAGTTCTATGCTCTGCAAAGATCTACCGTTTAATACGACCAAATTAACGTGTCATTGTATTTATATATTGCATGATTAATAAGTGACGTACGAATTGGTAGCATAGCATGCTTGTGTTCTTTTTGTTTACGTTTGGATTACCTGAAACGCCGAGAATTGGGAATTTGAATGAAAATATATTGATTTTTTTATAATGTATTTTATAACTTTATTATTAATAATATTGATATTTAATGCGAAAACTTGAAAAAAGTTTTATTCAATTAATTATAAACAATTAAAAAATTATAAAATTAAAAAAAAACACGTGACTATGAACGCGCCATGATCGGTCACCATAGTTGTGGCGTCATAATGTTAAAGCTAAGTATAATATAATGAATAGTCAAGAAAACGACTATAATTTTGAATTTCAAACGAATCGCCAATTGCGATACCCTAGAGCATCGTTTGTCAATAATTTTTATCTCGCGACCCACGAAAAAGACAAACAGTTATGTAAAAAGTCTTGCGACCCCGTCACTATAAAATGATAACGATATGTACATAGCGCGCAATTTTTATCAGCTATACGTTACATTAGCCTTCTATGGTTCGAACGATTTTTTCGACGTTCGATACAAAAGATTAGTTCGAAAAACTTTTGTACCTATATATGTAGTATGTGGTTATACTTATCAAAATAAAAAATAAAAAAATTATTGTGATAAGTATAACTTTTGAATTATTGCGAACAATAAAAATGAAAAATTGTTTTGTTATAAAACTTATATACCTATTCTATCTTTCCATTTATCAACAAAAAAATAATTCAAAAACCCAATTATGGTGGTTGGACTTGAAATTAAATTAAAAATCTTTTTAATTTACTTTGACTTGATTATACCAAGGGCTAAGATGTGACAGTATTACTTTTTTTCCAACAAAATGACAATGAAAAATGCAACAGAATTACACAATCAAAATTCTTAAATTTGTCCGGGTCGACAAGATGTACTCCGGTAGCAGGGTCAGTTCACACCGCGACGATACGCGACGCGACTGCATTTTTTAGATAGTTATGTAATAGAAAATTGAACTCTGTATTCACTACACAAAAACACGTTTCATATGACATCAGTCATACACTGCACATGCTCTGCAGCGCGGTGCAACCTGACATTCGAACTCTTACAATGAAACTTGTATCTTCTTGTGTAATTAATAGAGTTCAATTTTGAATAGCTATCTTAAAAACGCAGTGCCATGTAGCGTATCGTTTCGTATCGATGTGACTTGACCCTCAACCGGCTTGAAATAACGCTTTTGCCAAAAGGGGATATGACTACGTCTAAAATATTTAGTTTCATTAACATACTCAGATATATTGAGGCAATGCGACTTAGTAAATGTAAAAAAATATAATATTTTATGTGTAGTTTAGTAATTAGAGACATCTAAAAAGTACAAAAAAGTTTTTTTTTGCTAAATTAGTATACAAAACCTACATCATTAGTTTACTTCCTACTAATATTATAATTGTAAGTTTGTGAGTATGAATAGATGATGATTTCTTTCACGCAAAAACTACAGAACGGATTTCGATGAAATTGGAAATGGTAGTAGCTTAGGCTCTGGATTAAAACATAGGCTACTTTTTATCCCGAGCGATGCTATATTCACGCGGGCGGAGCCGCGGGCAACAGCTAGTACATCATATAGCCAAACTACTACCATTTCAAATTTCATCGAAATCCGTTCAGTAGTTTTTGCGTGAAAGAGTAACAAACGTCCATCCATCCAACCATCCATCCTCACAAACTTTCATATTTATAATATTAGTAGGATGGTAAATATGAACCTAAACACACAAAATATATCGGAGACATTTACAAATATGTTCCTGCAGTCTTATACTTCATAAGTTCATACACTTTTACCTAGGCGTGAACCCACAGCGTGGTAGGTACGACTTTGTATGGAGCGTTTTCACGAGACTTGCGAAATGTTGTATACAAATCGCTGTACATTTGAAAATATTGACTTTTGATATACTGTTTCTTCTGAGAAGTTACTCATATTTAAGAGTACTATTATTTATGCAATAAAAAAATTCAGTTCTAGCCTAATGTCAAGTAAATATGGGTATCACCTGCCCGGTCCGGCCCAAGGGTTTCAAGAAACAGCACCGTGCTTGTAACTCCTTTAAAATTAAAATTAATAAAAATATGTTTATTTTCTTTACATTAAATACTGTTACTATGTTGTGGGGTTCTCCTTGTAAGTTAAAAACTTGTGTTAGAAGAATCCCGCTTCTTCCGCCAGACAATAATTACTGTTTCTATTAATAGGTATATAATAAGTATTTAATTATTATTACAGTAAATAATAATTTCTGAAGTTTAATTTCCTTTGTAATTTGGTTGTCCAACAGACGGTGGTCGCTTATCATAAAACAATACGTCTATTTGTTTCCTAGTGTAAGTATACCTTAAATAATAACTTAACCAAAAGCATGACGCGATACGTCTCAGAAAGGCTCCGTAACTATTACCGCGCTATAGGTTTGCTTTAAATAACTTCAAAAGTCCGATGTCGCTCAAAATAATTTTCCTAAAGAATTTTTATCTTAACCTATCAGCATGAAAACTTAGAAGTTTCTATCTCTTATAGTTTAGAAATACCAGGAGGCCGATTACTTGAAAATGGTTGTCTTATATTAAAATAAATGTAGCAAACCATTGCTTTATTTAAAAATACCTATTCGACGATACCCTGTACGATGGGGTAGAATGAATAAAATATGTTTCATCCCCACTTCACATGTATGGCGAGCCACCCCTAAAATATAAAAATATAATTATTTTATGATGGCAAAACCGAATTCTATAACTATATCTAATCCATTTATAATTATACAACTTAGAAGGGCGGACAGACTGACAGATGGACGGATAGAGCGGACATATAATTTCCTTGAATACTAACGTAACACTCAAAATATTCTATCAAAATAAGTCTTAAGATCCCATTCATAAGTGGTGTATATATACTTTTCTATACCATTATACATTATTCCCTTTCTATACCACTACGAAGCTTGTGCCTCGGTGAAGTAATTTATTATTGCATTTAATGCGCTTCTGCACGTAGCGAAGGGAAATGAAAAGAGTAGATTTTAAATGGCAATCTACAATATTATTTCGTTGCTTCCACATTATAACAGCCATAGTTCACGCAAATTGTGGGGGTGAAAAATCGATCTAGCTAGGATTTCTCCCAGGGAAACAGCTTGAAGGAAACAGCAGTTTTTTCTTCCGTTACGTACCTAATGACATGAATTATTTCGCTCTACAATTGTCAAAGCGCGTGGCTCAGCTGCGTATGTGTTGTTGGCAAATTGGTGTCTCGGGTTCGAGTCCCAAGCCAAACTAATATTTTTGTGACTACTTTTTAATACCTATCGTCATATGTTATGTTTTTTTCGTATTACTAGAACCCCGAGCAAAGCTCGGTCTCCCAGCCACTAATCTTCCACTTTAAGCGAGACGATCTTGTATATGAGAAAAATCGATCTAGTTAGGTCTTATCCCTTAGAAACTGCGCATTCTTAAGCAATATATGTTATTTTATTTTGCCGTGTAACAATTTATCAATAATTTCGACTCTTTTACGTCAGTCTGATTGGCAGCTCGGTATGCGTACCTATGTATAATTTTTGCATTGTTTGGAATTCGGAATGAAGTAGGTTTGAATACCGGTAAGATAAATATTTCTGTGATTCTTATTAAGTATTTCTTTTTCTGTTATATTATTTTAAATTATTTTATCGTTCTACTAAAACACCTAGCAAAGCTCGGTCTCCCAGGTACTAATTTATAATACACTAACCTGTAAATGGCGCATCGTATGTTACAATTATTTGAAAATTAGTCCTGATCCATATGACTGTATACATTTTTTTAAATCAAACAAACCAGGCAACGAGCAGACGGATCACGTGATGATAAGCAATTACCGCTGCCCATAGATACTCGCACTTGCGATTCTGGTCCTTAAAATCCCCTTGGGCTTCAGGTAACCTCACACACTCGGCGAAACACAACGCAAGCGTTATTTCACGCCTGTTTTCTGTGAGGCCGTGGCATTTATCCGGTCAAGCCAGCCCATTCGTCGCCAATTTTTACTGGGTATTACTGCTTCGGCATGGCTCTCCCAGGTAAAATACGTATCAGTGCGTCAATATGACTTTTTTATCAGTAATCAAACAAAATGGTATTTCTATACGCCTATAGCAAATCGGGTAAGACGAATTTAATTTTACCGTAAGCTTCTTATTTTGGGATGGTATTTGCCATGCGGCTGAGCGGCACGTAATGAACTATACAATTGACTTACTGAAAAATGTTTTTACACCATTAATTAATTTTTAGGATATCATGAATAACTATTATTACAATAAGAATTTAAATGGATTAATATTAATAAACTTATGACATTTTTAATTTAATAACTGTAATTGACATTTTATCTATATTCTATACTTATGATGACTTTGTTTTAAATATATTGACATTTTAATTATTATTGTTGGAGATTTAATTTTATAGACAATTTATTTAATAAGTGTGTGATTGTGATTTAATATTATGATTTTATCTTCCTTCTGTGTATTAGAATTAGCAAAAGTTGTATGTAAGTATTTTAAATTAGTATACTAATGTGACATTTCTTTTTATTTATGTTGAATAAGAGGGATTATTTTTATTGTTTGCTGGGCTTGAAATGTGATATATGGTGGTAATATGAATAGATTGAAACTGTTTTATATTCGCCAATAACTTGTAGAAAAACATCCCACCCCCTTGGGGTGATGAAATAAAAAAAAAATTATACAGTTACAGTATTAATAGGTGCTGCAAATATCCCTTACGCTGCCACGCAAAAAAAAATACTATGCCGTGTCAGGCACATGTGACTGACACGGCGTTCTAAGTGATATCCAATTAAAATGTAAAAAACTTAATATGAAATACCTGTGATGTATGCACCTTAGGCGGAAGGTAGCATGATTCTCGCAAAAATCTTATATTTGATAATCAGAGAAATAGCTCGTCGAATAAAAGATGTGACACAAATAGATTTCTCAATTGCTTAAAATTTATATTTACTTCCTGCATGGTTAAAAAGTTAAAATATTGTGCACATGCCACGTATAGGCCATGATGCTATAGCAGCAGCTACACACTATGAATCTTTTTTTTTTAATATTTTTATAATGAATCTCTTATGACATAATAGCTATAAGTAAGAGTAGTTGATAAGTGAACTTTGTATGTTTGTATAATCTTATATCTCATGACTGTAGGCCGTTGGGGTATATTTTAATGTTTAATTATTTGCATACAAATTACTAATTGATTGTTAAGGTACTGGGATTTTGATGACAATTGAAATGTTTTTGTTCACTAATATGATTCTATTATTTTTTTTATGAAACTATGTACTAATATTATTCCATGCCCGTGATGGCCGAAATTGTGATCAATTATAAAAATGTAACATCTATGTAACCAATTTCTTGGAATAAACGATTATTATTCTTATTTTTATTCAAATTGGGAGTATTATAATGTAATTTAATTAGATCTGAAACCCAATTATCTTAACTATTTTCGATATAATATCGGTTCGGTCAACGCGCTGACACATTCGCATACGCATGATATAGCGCGAGAATCCAAACGATATTCAACCGATAATAATTACGAGGATTGCTCCCTTAACGGACTTCTCTTCTCTTCTCTTAACGACGTCTAAAATCTGAATCGCCATTGAATGAAGAAAATAAGTTAGTAATGTAAGCTAATTCGTAACAGATACTCTAAAGAGAGGCTGCGGGGCGTAGCCAACATTTGTCACGATAAGCGGCCTAACTTTCCCGCGCATCTGTTTGTACAATTGCAATAAAACTTATAAGGGATCCGGGATGATATCTCATAGGAAAAGTCACATACGATTTATTCGCATGAATCAGTAGTTTTTTATATTAAAATAAAAAGAAATAACGAAAGATTAAAATTGAATGACAATGACTAGCTTTTGCTTTAAATGCACTATCCCGCGGGAACGCTGTACTTCTTCGGGATAATAAGAAGCCTTAGTGTTAAAGCAGAGCATAAACTATACCAAATTACATCGGATTTTGATGTAATTTGGTATGGTATAGTATCAGTATAGTACCAGTTTACTATACAAAAATGAACCAACGTCTTTATAAGATTAAAAATCCTGACCATATACCTAGCCGGTCACTTGACAACAATTCATTGTAACAAACACCTTAATAACAATATCAGGTATAAACAAAATTAAAAATATTAATGTAAGCGAGCGAATGATGATGATGAGTTATGATATTATTTTCAACTCCTTTTGAAGTATTTATTATATTCATTGAGTACAAAAATTACGGCCCTGTAATGTTATTATTCAGAACATTTAATTAGTTGACTACAAATGAAATGTAGTCGTATTTTATACAGTTCTTTTATTAAATTCACGCTAGCCCACTTACAGCTCAACTCGACTTTACAAAAGACCAAGAAATTTAAATAATCCACATTTTAACTAGTCAGTTTTAGTTAGTAAAATTTTAACATTATTTTAAATCATTGCCCAAATGTAATTACAATATACACAGTAGGTATAGGTATTAGGTGTCTATGGGTACTAAAAACAGACACAAAAATTATAGGTATCTTACAAAAATCCTAATATTTTTCGCGATTAGCTTTAAAAGTACATGTAACTTAATAAATAAAAATGTAGCTTATGTAGCTATAATAATTTTAACAAAAAAAAAACTTTAATATAATCTTAGTTTTTTGTTTGTTTTTTTTCCCATTTACGAGGGCTGATTGATAAGTTTCCGAAACGACAAAGGAAAACTTCAAAAATCTATTTAAAATAAATTTATTTCTCAACGTAGTTTCCTTCTACCTCGATGCATTTAGTCCAGCGCTTCTCCAATGCCGTTACACCAGTTTGATAAAATGTTTTCTCCAAACCCTCAAAATACTCGTCCACGGCAACAATGACTTCTTTATTTGATGAAAATCTCTGGCCACCTAACCTAACTTCAGGTTTGGGAATAAGTGGAAGTCGCACGGGGCCAGATCCGGGGAATAGGGTGGATGCGGTAGCAATTCGAACCGCAATCCATGGAGTTTGGCGACTGCAACCATTGACGTGTGTGCAGGTGCGTTGTCATGGTGGAACAAAATTTTTTTCTTGGCCAAATGTGGTGCTTTTTCATTCCCAAATGTTGGTGCAAAATATTAAAAACGCGTTCAGATGAAATGCTTACCATCTCTGCTATCTCTCGCAACTTTAAGCGCCGATCATTCAATACAATTTTGTGAATTTTTTTGATCATGTCCGGATTCGTGACTTCATTTGCCAGATTTGCCGGCCAGACCTGTGGGCGTCTTCGCAGCTCTGTCTTCCACGTTTAAAATCAGTTACCCAGGTGTGAATTGTACTCAATGCAGGAGCAGAATTACCTAAAACACTGTCTAGCTTGGTTTTAATCTGGGTTGCTGTTTTCTCTTTTAAAACGTACTTTATCACCGCACGAATTTCGTTTCTTTCCATTGTTAAGAAAATTTACGACAGAGAAAGTTCTACGTCCTCTCAAACAAATTCCATCAGTTCGATTAAGTTCAAATTTGGCGTTCTATTTTCAAAAAGATGCCAGAATATAATGTAATATTCCTTTTTTGCGTATCATTTTTTTAAGTTCGTCGTTTCGGCCAGTTATCAATCAGCCCAGGTATAAGCATGTAAAGTTTTATGTTACTATTGAAAAATTTTAGTTAATTTTTTGTATCTGAAACGATTACATACGTCAGAATAAATTAATTAAAATATTCAATTAAGCGGATGTCCGGTATCCATAAACGGTCGCGGGTAGCTTAAACTAACTGGTTAAGTAATTACTTTTCAATGTGAGCTTTTAAACAAAATTACTGCCGTTAATAAGCTTATTTGTAAGCTTCTAGGAAGAGATTTTGATTAGTATGACGTCAGACCATTCCTTTTAGTTTTTATCCGTCGAGTGCAGTGTTGAGTATGAGGTTAATTGCCTTCGTGTTAATAGTTATTCGAAGAATATTTAATACTGTCAATAATTATCTATAACTTTTCCGAAACGTTAAAATACTTTTCAGTACCTTTTTTATTCTAAAAGATCAATTTTCCATCTTATTGGTAAAAGACGGCGCCGCGCGAGTTTCTTACGCCGGTTCTTTTCGCCGGGCTAGTTTCCGGACCGGTGGTAGGCATCACGTATACCGACGTTCAGAAAGTATATAATAATACCAACTTTGAATAAAAATTTTGACTTTGACCTTGACGACGGTATCAATCATCAAGATTTTAATAATCTCGTTATAACAAGGATGGTAACTCTCAGGTTTGTCAAAAATGACAAATATTTTTATATCTTTTAAACAAGGTACTTCTAAGTAAACAACTATAAATTCCTTGGTTTTAAATAAGGACAAAATAGGTACACAATTCTATTGACAGTGATAAGGGTTAGTTTTATCTATTGATGTTACAGGCTTTTGAACAGTTTTTTCATTTATACATTTTAAATTATAAACTTTGAGGTCACGTGGTGTACTCTTACAAAGTTATTTTAAATTATTATTTAAGTTTTGAGACAGTTTACTTGGTTTATGTTATTTATTGTACTGTAGGTTCTTGGTGGAAATTCATGTTTCACAGTAATAACACACGACCGGTTTCGACAAAGTCATCATCGGGTAGATTTAATGTAACATATTAAAATTAATGTAAAATACCTATTAAAGTGGAATGAAGTGGAAGAAGTTCTGTGTATTAATACAATTTTATTGATATTCAATTAATTTTCATTAAATTACAGTTGCTATTTTGTGCACTAGCGATCTCATAAAAGCTAAATAGGAGCGTTCAAATAACAGTCTTTCTAAGAGTCGCCTCGAGCGTTTAGAGAACCCGTCGAACCACGCATTAAAGCTAACAGGCCTGCCAGCTATTTTTACTTTTTTGCTGTCGCTACCGATATTATACTGGAGACTGTATAATATTGGTAGCGACAGGAGCACGAGGTGACACGAGATATACTACACGAACGGTCAACGTAGTATTGCAGTATTGGCGTTACGGTTACCATGGGATAACACACATAAGCACTTACGCCCGAAATCAATAACGTGTCTAAAATCTTAGATTAACTTCAATCTTAGATTCTCAAACAAAAATTGACGTAAATGGACGTGAAGTTAATCCTAAGATCGTCGAAATGTATTGAATGAAATCTTGATGTCAGAGAGCTAAAATGAGACTAAGATTGATGAATTATTTCTTTAATTGCTAAATTAATTTCGGGCGTAAGTCATTCCATCGAAACCGCAGACTTTCGTTGAGTCTGTCTTATAGGAAAAACCACGTCAAAATATTTAAGAACTCATACGGCCGACTTTTTATAGCACCGATAGCAATCGAGCCGATCCTTACATGAATTACGGTATTCGAAACACATATGCATGAGTAAATAGCGGTATCAATTTGAAATTATTATTCCTAACCAAAGAAGATATATTTGTGATCAAAGTGCCCAGTACGACAAAACGCCAATGTCATATGTAATGACCTAATATATAATTGCGAAAGTTTCTATGTACGGAATTACGGATGTTTGTTACTCTTTCACGCAATAACTACTGAACGAATTTTGATGAAATTTAGTATGGTATTATACCCAGGATTAACACATAGACTACTTTTTATCGCAGCAAAATATTCGATTCCCACGCGATTGATTTCTTTTTGCGCGTATGAAGTCGCGGGCGATATCTATAGGAAACAAGCGAGGGTTTGTATGTCTGATCGACAGTATTGTTGCACTAATGCATTCAGTACGTACTTACATTCTATATTGTAGTTCTCGTACAATACATCGACCACCGAGTACCGATTAGAGGTCGATTGTATCCAAAATCGTAATATAATTTTATCGCCAAATTGGTTATCCTATCAATATAATTTATATGCAGTAACGGATACCGGGGGGCGCGGCGCATCACATAGGTCAGTGGGCACCCCGGCTCTTGGATCTGCTAATTAAAAATAACTGTCCCGTATGTTGCCGACGGAATAACGAAACGTAGTTTATTGCGAATAAACGATAGTGTATTGTGTGTGTTTTTTGATTTTATTGACTGACTTGTTTGCTTTTAGCAATTAATATATTATATGCTAATTGTTATAAGTTTTGTTGTTTTTTCTATACTAATATTTTAAAAAGGAAAAGTTTGTTTGTCTGTTTGTTTGCAATAAAACTACTTGACCGATTTTTATGAAATTTGGCATATATATAGAGAAGACGACGAAAAAGGACAAAGACTACTTTTTATCGCGGAAAAATGTACGGTTTCCGCGAAATTAATTTTTGCGCGCACGAAGTCGCTAGCAACATCTAGTTGCAAATAAATGATATCAACTATTAACATGCTTTCTATTTTGTATTTTTCCTGATTTGTTTACAATGGAGCCTGTTACTCATACACTGCTCTTCGAAGCACATAATATGAATAATTAAAGGTATTATATTCTTATGTTATAATATTCTTCTTCTTCCTTTATTTTATTAATATCCAAGACAACAATAGAAATTCTTTTTTTATTCTTATATAAATAAATGGATTACAATTCCAATGTCTAGTAGAAGATAAAGTTCAGTCGTTCCGCTGCCGTTTCAGTGTGAATTGACCCTAATATTATGAGCATATTTATTCTTTCCTATCGGTTAATATTTACTAATTATTATCAGTGACACAATATACTCGTAAAACTTATTTAATTCAATTATGACTTTACAGCAGCTATAGAATTGTACGATTAGAGAAAAGACGATATCTATATATTTACCCCCTTACTAATAAAAATATTTAAACAACGTTGCTGTCTTTGTCTATCAAGTGACATTTCCAACGTATCAGACAAAGACAGCAACGTTGTTTAAGTTATCCGTTGTGTAAATAGTTTTATTAGTAAGGGGGTATATATATAAGGCAAAGCTGATTGACTGATGTATCAACGCACAAACCAAACTCTTAAGGCTATAAATTTGTGATTTTGCACACGTATTTCTCATATGACATAGCCATCCACTAAGGAAGGATTTTTCAAAATTCAATCCCCAAGGGGAAAAATAGAAGATGAAAGTTTAAAACCTAATTTCACGGGGGCGAAGCCGCGGGCAATTAATGCTAGTTTAATAATAAAATAAGAATTAAATTGCCTCAAATTAAAAAAATATATATAAAAATACAATCCTTACTTTAAATAAGTAAGGATTGTATTTTATTATATTATAAATTATTAATAATGTATTTTTTTAGTTTAGTATGCCACTTGAATGGCGAAATGTATAGACACTTGATTTCTAATTTTAACATCCCCGTAATGTATAATACTTGCAATAAATTTATATATTTGTATTCTATTCTAACTTGTCTCTTCAATAAACGAAAACATAAAATAATTTGACCACAAGTTTTTGATATTCTAGATTATAAGCCTAGTATATATCTAGTAAGTTAGATCGTTTTGTAAAGTTATTTTCCAAATAATAGCATTTTCTAATGACATTTCTATTTTATTCTTTATACAAATTTTAATGCCTAGTGTATACATTTTATTATTTTTAATTTTAACTTTTATAATCCAAACAGTTCAATGCCTAAACTAAATCTGTATTATGAGTAAAAAGAAAATTTTAAGTCACCCCCGTCATGGTCAAGTAGTAAGCGGACTGATTATGAATTATAGCTAATTTATAATAAATATAATAAAGAAAAAAACTAGATTAATAATAATCATTTCATACGTATGGGAGCTACGATGCCACGGACAGACACACACACACACACACAGACAAATAGAGGCGTCAAAATTATAACACCCCTTTTCATCGGGGGTAAAAAATTAACAAAATTGTTAATTAAACTATCCTCTGAATGTTAAATTCGAAATAGAAATACAATTAACGAGTTTAACAATTAAAGGCTCATAATATAATTGACAAATTAAATGGGTGAGCAAATGTAATATAAATGAACGTGTAATAATGTAATTAGTTATAACCAATTCAATATATCCAAGATCCGTTGTGTTCATTGTGTAAATTATGTAACACAATTATGTAAATTGGATAAATATTAAATTTTGTTTTTAGTTTAATTAAATTTAACAAAATATTATTTCCATAATATTTTTGGTACTTATTAATTGAATCAATGGTAGTTTGATTATATTATATATATTTCTTTGTTTTAGGTATGCCATGTATTTAAAAAAATATATTTTGATAAGCAGCACCTCTTTTATTAATTCTTACCTATAAATTAATTTATTAAAAAGGTTTTCGTCAAACAATGATTTTCATATTTATAAGATTTAGTAAACTGCATTTTCTCCAATTTCCTAAAAGTTCTATCGTACATTTTTAGAACATCATTTTACATTTTAATTAGATCAAGAATAAAACTTTTTATATTAATCGCAACTTTCGAAAAAGATAGATCATCCACAACTTTTAAAGTTCACCACGATTATTTTCACTTACTTAAACTTACTGTAAACTTACCTGCGAGTAAGTAAGTAGTCCGGTCACTCACACGACGTCAGTCAGAATGGCCAAGGCGGGCCGTTCCGCCCGTTATATATGCTACGAGGCCGCTACGCTGTAGCGGTTGGTCTACGACGATACGCCCCGCGTAGGCGTGCGTAGGACTATCTTTGATTAGGTGACTAGTATTTTCCTGGTGTTGCTTGCTTTCGGACTATGACTTAACAGTATTTAATTTTTGTATTTATATACAGATTATAATTGCTAAATTGTAGAAAAAATACTCAACTTAGTACATTTCCTGAGTAAAAGTTTTTAATTGCTTATTCTACGGTATGAGCTAACGGTAAAAGAAAATATTGAATTGAACCCCATAGATAAAACACGATTCTCTTCGGTTTCTAGACGATAAAATGTAACCATTATTGTAATAAATAGGTGCCTAAAATCGATGTGCTCAAGTGCAATGAGTTTATACAACAGCGTGAAATTATTCCCAACATATTTGAGTAATAAATGTAATTTATGACTCAAAAAAGTTTTTTTCGTTTTTCATATATTTTTCATTTTATAATTATTAACGAATAAATAATTGTTAACAAAAAGAAAGCCACTGAGCCACAGAGGTCGTCATGATCGTCAATTACATAGAATACATAGATATATTATTATGAAAGAGCGAATCGACAGGTTTATCGCGGCTGTTTGTGGTTGTCTGTGATCCGTCTGCATCAAGCTTTCTTTTGGCCTCGCCACTTACACTTACCGATAGCTATAATAGTTTACTATTGCTACTTGCTAGCACTAGATACGCATAGATAGGCGTCCAATAGCAACACTAGTAATTCCACCTGGAATAAAACGTGGAGCAGCCAATGAATAAAAAATATTGTTATTGCATTGAATAATAAAACTTCTTTCTTATACTTGTAGTAATATTACACAACAACAGCCTCCGCAGTCTAGTGGTTAGAGCTTGGCTCTCGATTCAGAGGTCGTGGGTTCGATTCCCGCATTGAAACAACAAAAAATGTTGTTTCCAAGTTTGGTTAGGACAATGCAGGCTGATCACCTGATTGTCTGACAAGAGAGATGATCCATGGGTCGCGTGGGCATGTAAAATGTCGGACCTGCGCCTGATCTCTCGCCAGTCGTGTCAGTTATCCGTTCCACTAGGTTACGAGAGTAAAGGAGGAGAGAGTGCTATTGTGTACTACGCACACACTTGGGCATTATAAAATTACTCCCGAGTAACTGGCCTGGTTTCAATGAAACCGGCCACCGTCACCGAAATCGATTGGTGGGAGTTATAATATTACACAAAGATTACTACAATATACATTTTAAAAACTATTTATGTAAAAAGAAATGGCTAACCTAATTAATAAATGTCACAATTTGGTACAGTTTTGTTACTTTACTATGTCGTGTAAAGCCACGAGCACAAATAAAGGTATTTCTTTTATGTTTCATTGCAGTTTGCAGCTTATTTCTATACTAAAACCGCGAGAGAGAATAATTTACGTAATCATCAATGATCATCTGTCCAAATGAGAATAATTCTAAATTAAGTCAACTCAAAATATCATACGTGTCATTCGAAACTAATAATCAATTTATTTTGGTAGGATTTTCATCAGCGTCATGAATAATTGTCAACTGTCGGTACGGCGCCAATTTTAAGTAAATTAAAGACTATGACGAAGTGACGAAACTGTTTTTTTTTTTTCAATTTAATCCAAATGTTGCGAACCCCTTATTAATTTTTATTTGGGCTCATGAACTCGACTATAACTCGATTATACACTGCTACATGTTGCATGCTGCAGTAACCACATTATGGAAAGCATTTCCTTTATAGGCCTAAGTGCCGGGGCGTACCGCTATAATGTAGGTGTAATGTAGGCAATAGTACCGATACCGATTGTTGTCTATAACTTTGTTTAGAGGAACTATGGATAGCCTGCCAATGCTCCTTCATACCACCTGGATTTCGTACCAATAATAATCCAACTGCTATTATAAATTTGAAAATTTGTGTTTAATCAAATTTGGTATGGTAATATTTAAAGTTCTAGATTAAAACATACGCTATTAAAATATGAGAAAGTCTGTGAGGATGGATGGATGTTTTTGACTCTTCCATGCAAAAAATATGGAATAGATTATAATTAAATTTGGTTTGGTAGTAGTTTAAGCTCTGGATAAAAACATCTAAGGTTAAGGCTACATTTTATCCCGAAAAAGAAAATTCCGTTCCCGCAGACAAAAGCTAGTATTGTAACAATTTTGCCATCGTTTACGTTTTGCACGTCACTATTTTTTTTATAAAAAGATATAATGACCTTTTTAACTTAAACTTCGCTTTTGAGCCGAATCAAAGCGTGATATTGTAATATATGTACAAATTATAATATTTATCTAACATTAGATGTATTTTTTAAACTTTATTTGCATGGGTAAAGTTTAAAACGTATGTATTGGTATGAAAAAAAGATTTTAATAACTCATTTTAACGTTATGCTGTTTTTGAATCACTTATAAAATATTTAAGTAGTTCACAAAAGATAGATCTATTTAAACAGTGAATAAACGTGTTTAAACTTAACTTAGGCTTTCTTACTACACAAGACCTAATTTAGTTAATTAACTGAGGACCATAATGACTCATGATATTGTTTATAGACTAAATAGCTTTTTCGGCTCCGCCCGCGTCATAACAGTGTCCCTCGGGAACACTGAATCTTTTCGAGAAAAAAAATTAGCCTATGCGGTAATCCAGACCTTCAACTACTACCATAATTAATTTCATTAATATCCGTTCAGTAGTTTTCGTTGGACAAACAATCCATCCATCCATCCAATCATCCATCCATTCTCACAAACTTTCACATTTTTAATAGTACCTAGTAGGAAGTCACGTGCCTAAAGAAACATATCACGATATTGACAACTTTATCCGCATGAAAAAAATAAAATGAAAAAATCATTTATTCTTCATTCATTCTCAGACCATAGATCCATAGTGTTAAGGTGGGACCGCACTAGGCGTAACTACGTAACACGACACGGTCAAATATTCTTTGTATCAAATTGTATGAGATACAACGCGTTACACGGTACGGCAGCGGAACTACGCGACGCGGCACTGCGCGACAAAGTTGACCAACTCACCAACTTTGACGCGCCGTGGCTGTCGCGTTGTTCCGGAGTCGCGTTGTGCGGTATAGCGAGCGGCGCGACCCTTCTCATTTCAACAACTTGACAAATAGAGTGTATTCCGAAATGTAACCCCACAAATTGGGAAAACTTTATTGTATTATTAATTCGCAATAATGACATCTCAACAATATCACCAATTATTTATTTAGTTAATTTATCAAGTTTTTACGTAGACGTCAATATTTCAGAACGAATTAACAGTATGGCGTCGATTCATGACGTCATTAGCACTGGCCAGTATGCTGGGTTGTATTACGGAATACACACATTTCCGACGCCAATACCTTTCAGACAGATTTCTTTTCAAGGCTCTTCAATTTGCTCATCACCCTCTTATCCCTAAGTTATATACCCTCTCCCAATTATTCCACTCCTCGTCATACTGGACACACAAGGATCCCCCCTGTCTCCTTAAAAGCTTTCAAAAGTTCACTAGTTTGCCATGTCCTGTGTACCAGAGTAAGATGATCCCTATTTATGAAGTTCCTTACGTATCCCTAGTCAAATTCCCTTTCATTTTCTATGATACCGGAATTGTATAAGATTCTCAGTCTGCAAACGATCACTTTAAGGAAATTATTAATACAGTATACAGAGACTGGTATCACATATATACAGACGCGTCCAAATTATAAAACCAAGGGTGTGTAGGTTCAGCGGTCTGGATACCAAAAGTCAATTTGGTATTAAATTTTAAATTACCTTTTTTGTCTTCTGTATTTTCTGGTGAAGCAATTGCAACCCTTGAGGCTCTTCCGTTTATAGAGTCTCATCGACTTAACAACTCCGTAATCTTTTCTGATTCGCGAAGCTGCCTAACAGCTATCCTGATTAACCCTTTCCGGTCAAATTTAAATACCCCTATATAATAAATATAAGGCATCTTCTTCTAAAATGCATTTCACAAAATATTCATGTTGAGTTGGTTTGGAATCCAGGCCATAGTGGTATATCAGGAAACGAGAGATCTGACCTTTACGCGAAACAAGCCACTTGGCCACTCAGGTGGCCCTGGCCAATTCAAACTTTACTGCAGCGACCTTATTCCGTTGGCTAAGGAACATTTGATTACCGGCTGGAATGAGAGTTGGACTGCATCAGCAAGTGTTAAGGGCAAAATCTTCTTTTCCCTGCAAAACCAGGTGTTGGTTAAGCCTTGGTTTTTTAAATACAGGAAGGCTAAAAAATTTACCACCTCTAAAGTATGCCGCTTACGTTTAGGCCACTCCTGTACCCCAGTGTTCCTTAATAAAATTAGGGTTAGGGATTCCTCTTTATGTGAGTGTGAACTTGACCGAAGGCACTCTTGAACATATTTTTTTCAGCTGCCCAAATCGTCTCTCTTCATTATATGATTCACTTCCCCCTTATATCCCTCGTCCTTCTGATTTCCAATCCCTTTTATCTTTAGTCCGTACCCCCTTTGTTGATGTTCTGTGTAATTTTATTAACCTTAATAACATTCGATTGTAGATGTATTTGTACTTTCACTAAGCCCTACTTTTGCGCAAAGTTATCGTCCCCGGCAACAAAGTATTTTTTTTATCTCGCCTGACACTGACACTTTATAATGGCCTCCCTTGAGGCCATTATAAAGAAGAAGTAGAAGAAGAAGAATACACACATGATAAGTCATATTATGTAACAAGTTTGTTTTGGTGGGAAAGCTTCTATCCCACCGGTCCCACCTTTAGTAAAAATATTATTAAAGAAATAATTTTAAGTTGAATATAATTACAGTTATTATGACAAAAAACGCTATTGCCTAGTGTGCATTTACTCAATTAAAAGAAAAAAATTTAATACATCTGGAAAAAACTTAACTGAGAGCATGTCTAAGAAGGGTTCCGTAAAGCTATGAATTCACATACGTTTTATTTTAAATTCCTTCAAAAATTACTGTCCGATTTCGCTCGGAATAACTTTCCTTGAGAGTATTTAGCACAATCTATCAGCATGGAAAATTATAGTTTAGAAATGCCAGGGCAAACTTGTAAAACACTTTGAAGACCGATTACTCGAAAATGGTTTACTTTTTAAAAAAATGACTTACGAAATCTTGTCTTTGCTCAATTACCCACACAAAGGGGTAGAAAGTTAAAATAAAATCATCCGCACTTCACATGTATGGACAACCACCCCTAAAATATAAAATGATTATTATTTTATGATGCTAAAAACAAAATCTAAACACAATCTATAACCTGGTTATGGAATAAATTTATTTAAAATATTTACAAACTATAAAAGTAGGTAAGTACTAAATGTACCAATTTTCATAATTTGTACATTAATATTTATTATTACAGAAGAGAGACAGACAGACAGATTAGATATTTGTAATACTGCGGTCTAAGGAACCCTAAAAAAATTGTAACATAAATTTAAATTTTGATTCATTATTTTTTCTATTTTCTATTTAAATTATTCAGTTACCAATTATAATAATAGTAAGCTTAAAATATTAAGTTATCCAATATATTATATATATATATTATATCCAGTTTTGTTATGTTGGTTTAGTTTTCATAACGTTTCCTGTGTGTGTGTTCCTAATGTGTTACTTAGCAAAATTAGTCAAAAAGTTTATTAATTCAGTACCAAAAAATATTTAAAAACACAACAAAACAGAAAAGCAGACATTAAAAAAAGGCTCTAAGGACGAGTGCTCACTTGACTCACGACAGTTTTAAGACGCACTTATCTCACATAGACAAGCTTCAAGATTGTCTTAAAACTAAAACGAAACGATTTATAACCTACATTTAAGGTAGTTTTGTCGGTATTAGACAGTTTCGTCTATAAGAAGTTTTATTTAAAGTGACGCGCACACTTGCGATTCATATATTTTGTAAAGTAATAAGTCTGTCTTAAGACTGTCGTGTCTCAAGTGAACGCTTATCCTAATGAGGGTTGATATCTTTTCTGCCGTTAGGGGGCAGACCCAACTCACACAAAGCGTCATCTCTGTGGCGTAATTGGTATCAAAAACGGTCAATAACAATTTTCTATTCTTTTTCTGTCACCAGGCGGCGCTAGGTAGCACAACGGTCCTTGTCGTGTCAAAAAGCTGTCAGATGTCACGAATTTAAAAACCCTCATTAGTTGAAACCCGAGTCACGTACCGAACTATAACCAAAGGTTTATGTTTGCACTTTACAGCTGTCGTTATATGTCTATAAATATCAAAAATATCGACGTTTTTATGGAAATAAAGTTGTTTTATAAAAAAGCTTTTGCCCGCGACTTCCGTCACCGTGGGCATAACTCATACTTAAAGTAAAAAAAAAAACATTTTTTATAACTCGGCTTTCAGGCATAGACATAAATATTCTAGCAGATTTTGTGATAGCCTTTTAGTTTTTGCGTGATACGTCCAGTATAAGTTTATATGTAAACGGGTGACTAAAGCCGCAAAATTTATGACGAAAAATACCATCTATATGACAATTAAGTCACCTGCAACCTCGCCGAGTTGCCATTTAGACGGCCGATTTTCGCGGCTTTAGTCACCCTTGAGACTGACTCGTGAGATTTTGACATTACAGACATGCGGACCGAATGCCTGTGTGACTAAAGGCCTAATTGATGATTTCTAGAATTATAAATCATTAATTAGGTCTTTAGGCAAAATCAGTGACGACTCAATAGGTACGTCTTCACAACGTTTTTTTTTCACGGATTCGATTACCTATTAAGGGAAGTTTTCTCTACTGTCTAGCGGGAACATGTCGGTTGAATGTAATTACGATAAGATCTACTAACTACACGTGACATGAGTGTTTCTGGTCTATGTTATGTGTGACCTTTTCTCGTGGTTTATCTGTGTTAGATTAGGCCAAATAATAATATAGGATATCATTGATCATGGTTGGTGTTTGTTAGTCACTCAAAAACCGTAAGGCTCAATTTATACCAGCACAGAAACTCGAAGCGCAACGAAGCGACATTCTGAAAACGTAACATACTTACCCCCTTACTAATAAAAATATTTACACAATGGATCAGCTATACAATGTTCTGTCCTTGTCTGATACGTCGGAAAAGTCGCTTGACAGACAAGCACAAAACATAGTATAGCTTATACACTATAAATATTTTTATTGGTGAGTAAGGGGTTAGCAGATTCACCTTTGTCTCCATTGTCTACGACGTAACGCACATATTTCTTCTGAAATAAAATAAGCAACTTCTTTTTAACGTCCAACAAGAACAGAGGGGATTTATAAGTATGACGTGTCTGTCTGTGTGTCTGTCCATGGCGTTATAGGTACCAAACGGATGGACCGATTTTTATCTAGTTTTTCTTTTGGTTGAAAGCTGACACGATCGAGAGAATTCTTAGTTACAATACATTATCATTAGCTCGCTCACTGCTTGAATATTCGGGTGTAACCTAATTTTTTTAATTCAGAAGGAATTTGAGTATGGACATACGACGTCACGAGGAGACGTCATGGACATAAAAGCCAATTTCGCTTTGCTGTGCGCTAGTATGAATTAACCCTAAATTGTTCAATTTGCAATATGGCTTCAACAACACCACATCACATGCTGTCCCAATCGCATGTGTGTTTTAAGCTTAATATTTGGTACCAATAGTTTTATAGCCTTGTATAGTCGATAGGCACAGTACGGTTTCCGTGAGACATATTCACTTTCAACGTTTGATGAATTAATATCATAAATATCTATTTATTAACTGACATCTTTAGTATTTAGTTGGTTTTAGCGTTTAACTTGTGGATGTAGGTAAATATGGAAAGGTTTGTTTGTTTGCATCGAATAGGCTCCGAAACTACTGGACGGAATTTGATAAAATTTGGCACAGATTTAGAGTAGACTACTAGGAAGGACATAGGCTACTTTTCAATGCGGCAAAGTGCATGCTTCCCGCGGGTATTTTCTTTAGCGCTTACGATTACGTAGTCGCAGGCTACATCTAGTTATTAATATAACTACGTGTATGTATACTGTATTGATACATCTCATAGAAAACCTCGGATCATGCCCATTTCTAAAACTAGGAATACCTAATTAAATAAAAATATCTCAAAACAATGATATTTTAACCAAACAATTTTATTATTAGCTCTTTATCACTTATTAATGACATAAAATGTCTAATTGCATCATTAAATAACTTTTAAAATACCCGTAAAACATAACTGCCACTTGGGTTTACAATAATTACGTAATGGAAAAGCTTTTTTATTTATTTTTGGGATTCATTATAATTATAAAAAATATTTAACCTTTTATCATAGGTATAAATTATAATAATTAAGACGAATTAGGTATTTTTACAGAGAACATAATACACACACCGGCATATTTAGCGGAACATATAATAAAGGTTTGATATCAGTATCATATAAGGTTGCTGGCTGGTTTATACGTCATTTAATTTAAAAATAAATATTTTCAAATTAAGAAAACAACTGAACATCACATTTTATGCAATTGTTTTAATTTTATTCAAATACACCTTATCTGGAGCGAACTTCGAGTATTTTTTCCTTCTGAGTTTGATTTAAAATTTAATTGAAATACTGTTTTTTTTTTATCGCGTATCTTTTTGGAGTTGAGGACTGAATTATGCCTGACTTAGCTCCAACGGAGATTGCCAGGGCACTCGAAATGCGAAGAAATGGTCAAACCTACAGAGTGATATCCAGAGATCTTCGTCGACCAGTTTCAACGATCCATCGCAGTATCCAACGGTTCAGGGAGACCGGTACTTATGTGAGAAGAGCAGGACAAGGCAGAAAAAGACGCACTTCGAGTAGGGATGATCGTTTCATTCGGCTTCGTGTACGTAGGAACCCCCGTTTGACGGCAGTCCAAGCCCGACATGAGTCAGAAGCAGTGCGGGGTGTAACCGTTAGTGAGCGTACGGTACGAAGAAGGTTCGAAGAAGCTGGTTTGGGTTCATTTGTGCCCGCCAAGGCGCCAAGGCTCCAAGGCTCGAGGTAAATCATCGTAGAAACAGGTTAACTTTTGCTCAGGAACATCGACTTTGGAAATAATGGTTTGGGCGGGCATTTGTTTGGGAGCTCGCACAGACTTGGTAGTGATTGACAGAGGGAGTTTGACTGCAGACCGCTATATCAGAGAAGTTTAAGAAGAAAATGTCGTACCGTTTGCCCCATATATCGGTGACGATTTTGTTTTTATGCAGGATAATGCTCGGCCGCATACCGCTCGGGTAACTCAAGCTTATCTTAATGATATGAATATCACTGTTATGGAGTGGCCGGCGAGATCACCGGATATGAACCCAATAGAGCACATTTGGGAATTGCTGAAAAGAAAAGTTAAGTCCAGAATGCCAGCTCCTGCCAACGTGGGTGAACTGCGAATCGCCGTAGTTGAGGAATGGCGGAGACTATCCCAGGAGACCATCGATAACATCATTCTCAGTATGCCTAGACGGGTAGAAACTTTAATAAGAGCATGTGGAGGAAATACGCGATATTAATCACCATTTTTCTAATTTAATTATTTGTTATTTTAATATTAATTTTCACTTTTCCCGGTTACATAAAAAGTTCAAAAATGTACCATTTTTCACAAATAGCCTTTACTCGCAAAATCTGTTCTTAATGTGATCTCATTTTAAGTAAAACAAATGAAACTTTAAATAACAAAAGAAGTGTAGTAAGTAGATTTTAAAATAAAACCATATTTTTTTTAATTATGGACCTTTTTTTGTGTTCCGCTAAATATGCCGGTGTGTTTATATATATAAGGTTTGGTAAAATCAATTACGGATATTTTGGGCATATGATCTACTGCTGATGTAAAGACGTTTAGGCATAAAAATTAATTTAAAAAATCGAAAATTTCGAACCAATCCTTATAGAATATAAATACTGTTCGCGCCAACCCTAGCGCGACGTTTAGAATAAACACAAAGGACATCACTACGTGAAGTATGGCCGACCGACTCGGGGGCGCTGTCAGAGAGTGACGAACACTTGCAATTAGATCTCCATCCGCGCCGGATGCATTTTCAGCTCATCCCGAAACCTAGTGAACGCGAACGCGTGTGCGCATATTTATTTGTGCTCGTTAATATAATACCAAATTCGCCGGCGAACCGCGATAAATCTATCGATAATCCGCTCAACAGCTGTGTAGTGTAGTGAGAAGAAACCTCCGCCCAGATACAGAACCACCAGCTCAACAATAAGGTCAGTCCCAGATTTCTCCAGCCCTCACATTAACCTATATACCTACTTCCCTCAGCTCATAGTCGCATGTGTAAGTTCCTAGCTTACACATTTCTTGGTCCTTCGAGCCGGATTGCGCGCGTATTTTCCGCTTATTACTTTTAAATATTTAACTTAGTTACACGCATATATTTTTAAACATGCCTACAAAATCGCAAGCGGCCATATTTAGGCAAACTATAAAATCTATTAGTAGGCTCAGACGTTTTGGGTCACGTTTTGGATGGTACTAAGATTGTTTTGGGCCCGGGGAAGCCCATAGCCTTCGGCACGATTTTTGATTTTGCACTCATAGGACTCGTTGAGCACTCATGCGATTCACCTGTAGCTCAAGTTGGCTCTGCTCATGTTACTCATACTCATTAAACTCAGTCGGCTCACTCTACACATTCTGCTCATTCTACTCATGATATTTGCAAAAGCTCCGCCCCATCGTTTACAAACATTTGAATCAAATAGAGTAACAAAAATTAACTCAAATTTACTCACACTTAAGTGGCGTCATGTACCTTCCCAATTAAATCCTGCTGACTGTGCAAGCAGAGGATTATCAGCTCAAGCTCTCTCCGCTCATGATTTATGGTGGTCTCCTCCATGGCTCAAATTGCCAGAGGATACCTGGCCCAAGATGCCTTCAGCTCATACTCGACAAGACTTGCCAGGGCTCAGACCAAAATACGTACCATGCAATTTCTCGATACCCGGTGTCGATAGTGATCTGCTCACTCGCTTCAGCTCTTTAGAAAAACTAACTGGTGTCACTGCCTACATGAGGCGATTCATTCGTAACTGTAAACTAAACTCAAACTCGCGACAACTAGGCCCTCTAACTGTAAGTGAACGTAGAGAAGCATTACTCTTCTGGATCCGCTCTGTACAGCAGAATGCATTCGCAGAAGATATTCACCGCCTGCAAACCGATAGAATCTGCACAGTACGACTACAACGTCTGTCGCCTTTTACGCAGGACGGTCTCCTCAGAGTAGGAGGTAGACTCACTCGTTCGGAACTCACATACGATGCTCAACACCCATACATTTTGCCTAGTTCTAGTCCGCTCGTAGACCTCATAATAGATCACTATCATCGCATACACTGCCACCCTGGCACGGACACGCTACATGCTATTTTACGTCAGCAATTTTGGATATTATCTGCCCGCCGCATTATAAGGCACAGAACGTTTAAATGCATAAGATGTTTCCGTTGTCGCGCTCAGCCCGAAGTACCTATCATGGCTGACCTGCCAGCTGATAGAGTCATACCTCAGCCCGTATTTAGTCACGTATCAACAGATTTCGCCGGACCGTTTCTGCTCAAATCAAGTCAATTACGTAATGCTAAGTTAATTAAGGGATATTTTTGCATATTTGTTTGCCTCACTACAAAGGCGGTTCACTTAGAACCAGTCTCATCGCTCACTGCCGAAGCGTTTATTGCAACATTACAAAGGTTCTGTTCACGTCGCGGACTTCCGGTATTGATACGTTCGGACTGTGGCACAAATTATGTAGGAGCTAGGAATCATCTACTAGAGGTACAACAATTTCTCAATGACAATAACGACGCCATTTCTCATAAACTCTCAACTCAAAATATAACTTGGTTACTCAATCCGCCTAAAGCCCCATGGATGGGAGGTATCCATGAGATTAATGTTAAATCCACAAAGCAACTTCTATACCGTGTTATCGGTGAGCAACACCTCACTTTCGAGGAATTCTTAACTCTGCTCACTAGAATCGAAGCTGTGTTAAACTCTCGGCCCATCAGTCCACTTTCTTCCGATCCCACGGACTATCAGCCCCTTACTGCTGGCCACTTTCTCATTGGCCGTCCGCTCACAGCTCTCCCCGAGCTGACTCTAGATGAAAGAGTAATATCTCCGCTCAAACGCTTTCAGCTCATTCAATCACTCTCTCAGCGCTTTTGGAACCTTTGGACCAAGTCCTACCTCCATACCCTTCAAATCCGCTCCAAATGGCTTTCCTCTTCCTCTCCACCCAAAATTGGAGAACTGGTTCTGCTCAAGGAGGACAATTTGCCTCCTCTACAATGGAAGATGGGAAGAATCTCACGTCTGCTACCTGGGAAGGATGGAGTCATCAGAGTTGTGGACTTGGACACGACTCAAGGCCAGCTGCGGAGGCCTGTCGGCAAGATTGCCCGGCTCCCACTGGATTCTGCTCAGGATGGGGCTCAGCTCGCCGCCTGTGCGGGCCCCCCAGGATGTTCGCGCCAACCCTAGCGCGACGTTTAGAATAAACACAAAGGACATCACTACGTGAAGTATGGCCGACCGACTCGGGGGCGCTGTCAGAGAGTGACGAACACTTGCAATTAGATCTCCATCCGCGCCGGATGCATTTTCAGCTCATCCCGAAACCTAGTGAACGCGAACGCGTGTGCGCATATTTATTTGTGCTCGTTAATATAATACCAAATTCGCCGGCGAACCGCGATAAATCTATCGATAATCCGCTCAACAGCTGTGTAGTGTAGTGAGAAGAAACCTCCGCCCAGATACAGAACCACCAGCTCAACAATAAGGTCAGTCCCAGATTTCTCCAGCCCTCACATTAACCTATATACCTACTTCCCTCAGCTCATAGTCGCATGTGTAAGTTCCTAGCTTACAAATACAAAACAAATTATTACCGACTCCTATTTAACTAGGTACCTAGATAATTGTTATCTATACTAATGAAACGGCTGGAACTATTTTTACCGGAGTTTCGCTGGCAGATAGCTATAGCAGATGCTATAAGAAGTAAATAAGCTAGTTATAGGCTAGTTGCGTTTAAAAAAATAGGTTTCCGTTTCTATTTGTTCCACGCAAACGAAGTTGCGGGCGGGCTAGGGTAAAAATAAGATAATTGTATGTATGAAAATTAAGGTATGTTAATTTACTTATTAAGTTTTTAAGTTAAGAAATATCAATGTGATTGGGTACACGGACAATTTACAGCGTGACTGATTTTTAGGGTTCCGTAGTTCACGTCTCGGAACCCTTATGATTTCGTCATGTCCGTCCGTCCGTTTGCGACTTACCGTCCGAACGGTTAGTGCTAGAAAGAAAACTTTGCATGGATATGTGTATTTACCACGTCGGGCTCGAAAAATCTGAAAAAATTCACGGTGGCTGTCCATATGATGATCTTTTAAGAAAAACTACAACGGATTATATAACTTTGTTGGTTTAGGAGTTACAGATGCCTAACTTATAAAAGGCGCTTACCCGGAAAACTTCGCACAAAAATAACGAATTAATTAGTAAACATGTAAATGTTGGTGTAATGGTACGTGCGCGAGTATGACTCGCACTTGGTCGGTTTTTTAATCCTCCCAAAGAGTACGATTTCTGTGGGATATATTTTTACGGGCAACGTCTTGTTAAACTAGAAAGTAGTTACTTTTGATACCTTAAATATTTTTAAGTAAAAAAGAATGATTAAGGTAGCAGTTCTCCTTCAAAGGGAAGCCCTAGCCTGTATAATAGGTAGGGATGTGGATGTGGGTCTACAAAAAGTAAGTGGTGAGTGAACATTTACTTAGAAACAATTTTCTAGTTTGAAAACCCTAAAAATGTCGACGAACAGAGCAGAAGACAATATTTTTTAAAGATCTTGCTATCTGAAGCCCTCCGTATAACCCTGATTTCAATAATTTTAAACCCCCATTCGTAGAACTTTTTCATAGAAAAACCTTTAATTATTTTAACTAGTGGTTGAAATAAATTAATTTAATTTTTAAGTTGGAACTTAATAAGGGTTTTTTTGCTTTTTGCTTTTTCAAAAAACATCAATTAAAAAAATGTGAGAAACAGATTGACAAACGTCAACATGTGACTAAATTGCACAGACTGTAGGGTATAACACGCATGATAGTGCGAGTTATGAATCTGAGGTAGGTGTATAACATTATTTTGACGTGATAACGTCTTATAAATCGATAAACGCTGGCTGCACGCACGAAAAATTGTCACGTTCCGCCTGATTGTCACGTTTGAGGTCACGTTCCGCCTGAGCGAGAGCGCGGAACAAGCGATAGAGAGGCACGAACGGCCTAAGCGTTCGGCTTGTGATGACGTTATCGGACAACCAATTTTTATTTATTAAATATATTATAAGAATTATAACTTTGATCAATTTATAATACATCTATGATAATAAAAAAATATTATTGCAGTTCACTACTCCTCCATATTAACTTTAATTGTGCCAAATTTCATTCTCATTGAGTTGAGAAAAAAATTATGGATATTTTGGTTCTGAATTTAAATTTTATAAAATTAAGGTTATTAAAATATGTAATCTACATTATGTCAGATTAAGTACTTAGCGTTTACATGTTTGAACAATGTAATATTATATTATAATACTTCAAAATCGTCCAGTTAAAGAATGAATTTAATTAGACATCTGCAATACTAAGGGGTATCGCAAGTGTTCCTATATCGACTGATCTAGTCAAAGGAAGGAAAGTAAAAATTTTCTAAACACAATATAGGTAGTCTTTCGAGTGATGTTCTCAAATGCAATTTAGGGGCACTAAATTGAATATTTCAGGGGTTTTCGATAGCCACCGGTCGCCTATCGGACGGTGTAAAAGTTTATGCAATCAGATACGTTTTTATACGTTTTGCCTCATTTCGTCTATACTAATATTATAAATAAATAAATAGTTTTATTTTTCCGAATAACACAGGCTCATTTTTGTTAGTAACAATTAGAAACTAAACTTAATAATACCTAATGTTAGTAGTAGACACTATACCTTAATTAATATATCTTTGAGGCATTCCCTGCGGTATCATAGTCCGCACGAAATGTCTCAGGACGTAAGACTTGGGATCTTCGGCAATTACTTTTAGGATGCTGTTGCCGCTCTCCCGGGGCCTCCTCACGAGAGCCGCGACTTTTTTTCTAATAATGGCGTGGTAACCATTAGTATTTGTGTACGCGAACATTTCCGAGGCATTGCTGAACCGGGGGAGCTTCAACATCGTCCTATAGATATTATTGTATTGGACGCGTAGGAATCCAGCGACCGCTGCGTACACCTGAACCACAGACTGCCGGTGTACATGCCCTGACAGTACGCTTTGAAGAGCATAATTTTGACCTGGTCAGAGCATCGTGCAAATCTGCGAGCCAGCATGTTACCGCGGACCGCCAGCGCCCTACGCTCCCTCTCCACATCGTCATCGTCTTTAAGTTCGTCGGTAAGAATATGTCCTAAATACTTAAATCTTGATTGAGCCTGGAGTTATTTAATTTAATAGGCGTAATTGCATCTGGACTCTTCCCACCATAGCCTCACTTTTTTTTTTTAACATTGTATATTAGATCACGCGATGCGGCTTATTGTTCGCAATCCCTTACCAGCTCCCCGATTGACCTCGCAGTCGGACCCAGCAATACCATGTCATCCGCATTGCTCAGGTTATTAACTGCCACCCCCTCCACGGCAACCGACTCGCATATTGCTAAGTCCAGCTATGAGGTCATTAACATACAGGTTATACATACTCACATCGCACTCCAACCTATATGATTCGGAAAAACTGTTAGCCTACTTGACCTGATTTATTTGATTCAAGTACCAGTATTTAAATATTCATATAGTCCACTCGGCATACCCTTGTCCTCCATCTTTCTCCAAAGCACATCTTAAGATACAAGATCAAAAGCCTTGGAGAGATTATAAAGAGGAAATATTTTTTGGCCTTTAATAGGCTCCGAAACTACTGCGCCAATTTTCATAAAATTTGGCGCAGATATAGAGTAGACCACGGGGAAGCTCACAGGTAACTTTTTATCGCGGAAAGATGTACGGTTTCTGTGAGATGTCCTATCGCGCGCACGAAATCCCGGGCAATATCTAGTAATAATATTAGGTCATTACATATGAAATTGGCGTTTTGTAAAGGAGGAACATGAAGACAATTTTTTTTTAAACATAATATATTTATTGAATCAAAGCATATACCATTGCTATCTATGCACTTTTGCCATCTCATAGGTCCTCATCTCTCCTTTACTAAAAAAACCATTCAGACAGGATTCAATAAAATCTTTGAAGGCGCTTTGGACTGCCCCATCGGAGTTGAATTTTTTCCCTTCCAAGAAGTTATCCAAATTTCGAAAAAAATGGTAATCTGTTGGAGCAAGGTCCGGGGAGTACGGTGTGTGTCTTATACATTCCAATTGAAGCTCCTCTAATTTGGTAGCCGTCTGTTGTGCAGTGTGTGGTCTAGCGTTGTCCTGAAGCAGCAGTGGCCTAGAGCGAATGACCAACCTCGGTTGGTTAGCAGCTAGTTTTTCCACCATGATTTACAGTTGCTTGCAATAGACATCTGCCGTAATCGTCTGGCCAGATTTAAAAAAGCTGTAGTGAACGACACCGGCACTAGTCCACCAAACGCTTACAATTAACTTTTGACGTGTCAACGTCTTATAATTCGATGGAGCCGGCTGCACGCACGAAAAAACATGACTCATGCGGCGTTACCGGCGTTACCTCGCTAAACATGACTCATGCGGCGTTACCTCACTCTGAGACGTTCCATTTCTTATGACGTTGTCACGTTCAACTATCGTCAGTAAACCGACTTTACAGACAACCGATTTTTTTGAGTAAATTTTCGCTTGGGGCAGGCTTTAGCTGGTTCGCCAGGGTTCAGCCATTTTTGAGCCTTTCCGATTATCGTACAGAATCCACTTTTCATTACAGGTAATGATTCGATTTAAAATCCCTTCATATTGTGCGGGTTGAGTAATGTAACGCAGCAGTCGACGCGCGTTTTTCGGTTTGCTGCACACAATACATGAGGTACCTTTCAAGCTTTTTCACATTCCCAATTTGCTTCAAGTGGATTAAAACAGTTTTATCACTAACACCGCAGCCTCTAACTCGGACGTGGTTTGCGATAGATCCGCTTCCACAATAGCCTTCAATTCTTCATTATCAACTTTGATCTCCGGCCGTCCACGGGGCTTGTTCTGCAGATCGAAATTTCCAGAACGAAAACGTTGGAACCAAAAACGCACTGTGTTTTCTTTTGCGACACAGCCGCCATACAAATCATTAATCCTTCGAGCCTTTCCCATTTTGTAAACAGAGTGACGCAGAGAAAAAACCAAAACAGGAAAAAACAAATGAATTACGGTTTTCGAAACACAAATGCATGAGTAAATAGCAGTATAAATTTTAAATTGAAATTCCTAACTAAAGAAGTTATATTTGATATCAAAGTGGCCAGTACGACAAAACGCCAATTTCATATGTAAGGATCTAATATTATAGGCTTAGGTACTTTTGCCAGCGACTACTCGCGGATCAAAAATGTAAATTTTCACGTAACCAGCACATAGGATACTAATATGCTCACGGAACACACACCTATTGCTAGAAGAAACATCCGTCAAATAAACATACCTACGTCACAGGGGGGCGACACTCTGTACAAACGACAGCTCGAGCACCGGCGAATGTCAGCCATGTTGACGTAAGCCTAAGGTTGACGACAAAATATTTTTAAACATCGCGTCAGACAAAACTATCATAAATATTATGAAATTATATTGTCAATTATGTTAAAGCACGAAACGACCAGCGACCAGCCCCGTGAGCCTTAGTCCAGGCTGGGAAAAGTTCCTGCCCGCCCGCCTCCGCATTCGCCCAGCCACGCACACACAGCCGCGAGCTGTCATTTGTGTAAATCTGTGGAATGACGATTGTTTACGTTGGTATTAATATTATAATTATATATTCTTTGCCTACGTTTCATTATTATTGTTGCATAATAGTAACAGTATTATAAAGTAGAAATGTCGATGTTATATTGACAGATGTCACAGGTACAGCCTATCTAGTTAGTTTATTTTGGTTAGCCAAAAGGCTATATATAGTGTAGACGTATCTGTGTTAGGCATCTCTCTCTCTCTCTCTCTCATAAGCACCAATAAAGGAGAATATAATAACTGTTGCTGTATTATTATTATCACCACTCAAGCGTAAGAAGGATAAGGAAGGAGAGTAAGAAGACGTCGTAGTTCTCTACAATTATAATTTTAATACATGAAACAGAAACTTTCAGTACAGTTTTACGAAAATCGTGCAACCGGAGGAGTACGAAATTTGGGCGGTAAATTAAAGTTCTTGTGGAGGAAGATGTGCATAAAAGTTTTTTTTTTTTGTTTAATAATGCTTATAAATACATAAAATTAACAGCAACACACACTTACCGTGCGTTGGATGGGCACAAATTTTGTTACAAGTTGACGTTTATCAATCTGTCACAACATTTACATTTGTTTTTATGTTTTCTATCTAAGAGGCAAAAGAACGTTAAAACAATTACATTAATGTTTTAAGAAAGTTCGAACTTAAAAATTACATGAATTATTTTTGGCGAATTTCGACCACAGTACGTCGTCTAGTTCAAATAAATGCGTCTGTTTATATTATATGAGCTTAAAATATGTTCAGTTTATGCAGCTTTAATCATTATCTTTGCATACAGATTACCCCATGCAATATGCATGCAATTACTCTGCCTTTTTATCTAATCGCTTAAATTCTAGTGAAGGCAGTTCTCAATTTAATTAGCTTCTAATCTAAATAAGATTGACGTTATTAGGAAGGAGTAGCAAATTAAATTCTAAAAGATGCAATATAGGTTACATAGACGTATATATTATAGATACGTGTGTTAATACCAATAACGCGAATAGCGTATAAGATCTTTTCGCGATTTTTATAGGCGTTCGAGCTGTCATGTCTTTCATATCATTTTCCTGCAAAGTCTCTATACTTAAGTCTTTCTCAATCTAATGAACTCAGCTGTTCGATCGCAATAAAGCTCCATCCTCGCTCGTTTCTTGAGTATCGTATTTATTTGGCTTGTGCAAAGAAATATTCATACGAGAACAATAACTAATGTTGCTATCTATTTTTGATATTGTTTTAAAATAAACTCAGAATACGATGAGTCAATGTAGGCACAAATGACCTGGTGCAATATCGGCAAAGTTCCTGCTCGACCTGATCCTAAACATTTTCTTTTGCACTAGGACGCCTTGAAATATTTGAACACAAATAAAGTGACCACATCGACTGCAGATGTAGTTGAAGTCTGTATTTACGAAACGTAGAGGGGGAGATGTAGAGGGTGCTCACTTTGAATGCATCTGTAGCATACAGACGGTCAGACTTTCGGCAATAGAAGTTTCTCATAAACAAAGGGTTCTCTTAAACAAGTGACATGTACGTGAAGAGAATAGACGGACGAACGTACGAACAACAAAGCGATCTTATGAGGGTTCCGATTTCTCCTTTTGAGATCTGGAGCTTGTATGGAACCTTAACACTGCCTTATTAACTCTACTTTAGCAGATTTTTTACCCTTAAATATTTATCTGCTGTATTATGTACATTTCATTCATTTGAGTGTTTTCACTTTTCACACATAGGCACCTTATGTATACAGTTGAGTAGATCACTACTCGATCATTAAAAAAGTAGCCTATTTCTTAAATATTTTTCCACTGTATGATTGATAGTCGAGGCTTGTTTTTGTTAGGTATTTTTGTCTTTTCACGCGTGATCGTTCATCCAACATTTGTCCAGCACAAATGACGAAGCAGTTTCCACGACCTCACCTGCCCGTGGGCCGCTCTATTTTATCCTACTGCTATTATAAACGTGAAAGTTTGTGAGGATGGATGGATGGATGTTTGTATTCTCACGCGAAAACTACTAAACGGATTTCGTTGAAATTTAGTATGGTAGTTTAAGCTCTGCATTAACACATAGGCTAACTTTTTATCCCGAAGTAATACAGTGTTCCCATGAGATAATGTATTTACGCGGGCGGAGCCGCGGACAAAAGCAGTCTCAAATATCACTCCCACTATATTCGTACGTGACGCCCGAATATTATTTGTAAACACTCACACGTAATGAACAATGTTAGCAAATTAGGTGACAGTGAAGACCCAATACGCTGTGGGGACAGTACATAGATAGATAAGTAATTAAGTTATGTGTTACCTAAAGATACTTTTATTGGGTTCTATTATTCCTGTTTGTTAAATAGCCTATGTTATCCGGGCTGTTATTATGAATCTATTGACACCTTATTCATTAAAATCGGTCGCTGGAACAAACATAGTACATTGACTGCGTAAAATTATCACCCTTCCTTCTGGCTTTGCCGTAGTGGGATAAATAATCAGTAAACTCCTAAACTCAGCTCAGTCCAGTGCACACAACTTATTATCGGCTAAAGTAAAACGAATATATATTTTTAATAGAACTTTAACCCGACTACGTAAAATATATTATAGCCTGTTACGCGGGCCATTATGACAAATTTATTGACATCTAATTTATTAGAAACGGATCACTAGTTCAGGCGCTACGGTGCAACAAACATACAGACTACAAACGTTACTGCCAAAATCATTACCCTTCCTTTTGGCATCGTCGTAGTCAGGTAAATAAAAATCGGCCGACCATTTTCATATATATATATATATACCTAATGACTTATTTGCAACTAGATGTTGCTCGCGACTTTGTGTGCGCAAAAGGAAATCCCACGAGCACCGCATATTTTGCCCAAATAAAAAGTAGCCTAGATGCTTTCCCTCTACTCTACGTCTATGCCGAATTTCATCAAAATCGGTCCAGTAGTACAAATAATCAAATCTTTCCTCTTTATAATATTTTATATTTAATACAGATTGAGACAAATTTAGTAAAAAGTCAACAAGCTCAAACCCATAATACCGTTAAGCTTAGTGGTAGGGCGTTTGTACATTACACGGAATTTTACCGTCCAGCATGGCAGTCCGATTTTTGACATTGGAAAATATGTATTTTCCTTCGCTCCAGTATAGGCTCCGATTACACGAAAAAGTACGATCCCCTTATAGCTCGGAGAGTTGTGAAGATATGATATTCAAAAAAGGCTCAAAAGACGCGTATTTACGGAAGCTGTAAGCTGTAAAGAGCAAAAAAAATATATTCGAGAAAGTCAAAAAAGTTATGGCCCAAATAATGAAAAAAAAAAAACATTTTTTCCGAATTTTTTGATTATGGCGCTCGATATTTTAGAAACGAAGAATGATATCAAAAATCTGAGAAAAAATCCTCTGGACAATTTAGTCAGCTACAGGGTTAAGGGTTTGCCCTGTAGCTTTCGAAAAAAGTCACGTTTTTTTCGGATTCCGTAGATTCATTACCAATGTGCGAGCAGTGGCATGAAATCTGTGATTTTTTGCATAAAACGCCCGAAATGCATGGAATAATAAGAGCGTTATAAATAGAAAATCGGATGCCGGATGGTAAATATCTGTGTTCAAACGCTCGTAGGGTTGTGCCAAATAAATATAACGCACGAAAAACTCGGGTCGGTTAAAACATTACGAGGGACAATTGGACCTTATTGGACTTGGTACATTACATACACAAGAGAGCTTTGACAAGGTTAGAGTACGATACATTAATGGTTTTAGGATCCTGTTGGTTCACCGTCGCGGGTGTGTTGGCAAACTGTACCTTCTGTACGAAATAACATGGTCCCTCCTGAGCAGACTGCGATCGAGTAACAAGTAATATGAGTAATACAAATAAAAAATACATTATTTTATTTTTAAATATTTTTTTTGCTTTGTTTTTAGTCATCATCAGAAGCCCTACAGCTTATATTATGTAGCGCTTATAGTATCCTATTATTATATTATGTTGGCTGATAAACTGGATTCGCCGAACCTATCTGAGAAGTCTTGTGGGGTGAACATAACAAATCCTATTAATATTATAAATGTGAAAGTTTGTGAGGATGGATGCTCTTTCACGCAAAAACTACTAAGCTGATTTCCTCGATATTTGGTATGGTAGTAGTTTAAGCGCTGGATTAAAACATAGGATACTTTTTACTCCTAAAAAGTGCAGTGTTCCTGTGGGATACCGTATTTACGCGGGCGGAGCCGCGGGCAACAGCTAATTGAAACATAATCTATAATCTATATATATATATATATATATATATATATATATATATATATATATATATAGCGTATACCGTGTAGGTGTAGTGAGCACGTCATATTCAGTGAAAACTGTAGGGGTCAGTTCGCGACGCTACGCAGCGCTGCATTCTTGAGGTAGCTATTCAAAATTGAACTTTATTCACTATACAAAAAGATGCACGTGTCATATGACATACACTGGACATGCGCTGTGCAGCGCGGTGCAATAAGACATTCGACACACACACAAGAAGATAAAATACGTTTCAATGTAAGAGTTCCAATGAAACGTATTTTATCTTCTTGTGTAATTAATATTGGACTACCGGACCAAACTATCTTCGTTCGTTCCTCAAAGAAACTTAACTCTTGCTTTTCCTTCACACAAAACTGCCTATTATTACTCCTCTTTCACTATTTCTGATAAACGACTATGGAATGATTTACCAGAATCTATTTAAAAATTAAAATCAATTGATATTTTTAAAAAGCGTGATAAGGAATATTATCTTCATCTGTCTCAATAATTTACTATTCATGTACCTACTATCAAATATTATATTTGTGTAATGTTTACGTAGTTTATATAAAATAATTAATATTTATTTTAAATTTATGTAACGTGTATGTAGTATTTTATTTATTTATTTATTTATACATAATGCCATATGGCATTCTCTACCAGTCAACCTTTAGGCGTACAAAAGGAAAATTGTGGAGTTGCTAATAGAGTTATTAATAATGTAGCTCTAAAAAAATAATAAGATATAGCTAAAACACATACATAAAGTAGTATAATATAAATACACACACACAATATATATATATATATATATATAACTAACAAATATAAATAATATTCCATATAATATTAAAAATATAAATACCATACTATATAATATATAAATAATAATAATATAATATACTAAGATTCTACCAATTGTGTCGCATAAAACTCACGGACTCTGCGCTTAAACGTGTCTCTGGTTTTGGACATCCTGATTTCTAGAGGAAGAGCATTCCAGAGAAGAATAGCCTGTATGTTGAAAGACGAATGAACGATACCTATGATATCTATGGGAAGGGCAAAGAAGAAGTGCGTTGTTAGAGGATCGGAGGATCTTGTCGTGACTGCTGCAAAGATACTGGAATGATGAAGTTAGATATTTGGGAGTATTTGGATGATGTAACAGAGAGTACAGCATACACAAGGCCCGTACAGAGCGGCGCTGTCGTATTGGTAACCAGTGCAGCTTACAGCGATAGGCGGAAACATGATCAAATTTTCGCAGATTGAAAATAAATCTTAAACAAGAATTGAGAAGGCGATCGAGTTTAGTAAGTTTATCGGCATTGAGATCGAAATAGCACACATCACCTTAGTCTATGACGGGAAAAATAAGTGACTGGACGAGCATTGTCTTGACCGGGATAGGAAGAAAATTTTTTAAGTATCTAGGACTACCCAATAAAATGGCCTGACACTTAGCGGGATTCACGGTTAGTCCAAAGTTATTACACCAATCTTTAATGGCATTATGATCTCGATTTACAACTTCGATGGCAGTTGATAGGTATTCTAGTTCTGCCTGGCTATAGAGTTGTAGGTCATCAGCGTACAGAAACTTACAGAACGTACGAAAATTGAGACGAGAAGGGGAGAGAGAATACCGCCTTGGGGGACGCCAGAGTCAAGATATTGCCAATTGGAGGACGACTTATCTGTATGTACAGACTGCTGACGCCCTCTTAGATAGGAAGATATCCAATTTAGTGCTTCAGACGAGATCGAAAGACATGATAGTGCTGCCAGTAGGATGTCATGATTGACATGATTAAATGCGTTCGAGAAATCTACCAACACTAGGACTGTAATCTTAGAGTTCTCGAAGCCTGTTCTAATATCACCTGTCACTTTTAACAGTGCTGAGGTTGTACTATGTCCAGATCTGAAACCGGATTGAAGTGGAGAAAGTAAATCGTTTTGGTAGACAAATCTGGACAACTGCCTATGGACGCAGGCTTCAAGAATCATCGATAGGTAGGGATGGATGGATATAGGGCGGAAATGGAATGACTGGGGTTGGTGGTTTTCGGAAGCGGAAGTACAAAAGCTTTGCGCCACAAGGTTGGGAATTCAGATGATTTAAGGGAAAAATTAATAATATGGGTGATAGCAGGCAAAAGTTGGACTTGAATGAAAGAAATCATCCGACGACTAATGTCATCACATCCCGTAGCTTTAGAAAGAATAGACTTGATTGTCTTGTTGATTTCGTCCGAAGCAACAGGAAAAAATTGAAGTGGCACTATATTGGAACGAAGTAAGCAGTTTAAATACCTGATGGATTGTAATTTAGTATGACCATCTAGTGCTATCGTGGTAGAAAAATGGAGATTAATATCGTCAGGACTAATAAGTACTATTAGTCCAGTAATAAGTACTATTAGGCAGTTCAAGATCATGTGACTTGCCTACACCAATGGTTTGAAGCGTTTGGCATTACATATCATCTGTTTGCAACGATTCCTAGCAAATTTAAATGCTTCCCAATTAGTCACGCATCGGTCTCTTTTAAATTTAATAAAGGTACGATCCCTGCACCTCATCGTCACCCGAATTTCTTCAGACAGCCAGGATGCTGGTTGGTGTTTTAATTTGATTTTCTTTATCGGTGCATGAGTGTTGTACAACCTATTTATGGTCTCATTAAAAATGTTGATTTTGTCATTAACAGTTAATGCACTAAGTAATGGTTCCCAATTAATAGTTGCTGCGTCGTTTCTTAGCCGTTCCATATTAATCTTATTGAAACATCGCTTATATATCATTCTAGGACGAGGTTTACGGGGTTTTAAGATATAAGAAATGAATATGAGGTCGTGATGAGAAAAGCCAGAAGCAGGGAGTTGACCATGGGATTGGACCAGTGAGGGATTAGAGGTAAGTATCAAATCAAGCCAGGAATCATCACCGTTGATGTTATGGTGTGTAGCAGAAAGCGGGAAAAGATGAAGACTGGCTGATTCAACGATGTGGGAGACTTTTAGTGATCGAGAGGAAGACGGGTCTAAAAGATCTGTATTGAAGTCACCCATTATGACGTGGTGTGCATACTCCGAATCTAACGCCTGCAAAACAGACTCTATCTCAGAGAAGTAATCGACAGAAGGAGGGCAGTAGACCACTCCAAGGGCTAATTTAGTACCTTTGATACAGATCTCAAGAAAAAGGTATTCTGCAGCAGCAGAACCATCGGAAGGAGACGAGGCTAATATTTTATAGGGAAAATCGCTACGGAGATAGATGGTTACTCCACCACCACGCCGATCGATTCGATCATTGCGGTTAAGAACGTAGCCGGGCAAAGCATAAGATGTGGAGAGAAGATGAGATTTGAACCAACTCTCAGAGATCAGGATGCCATGTACGTTTTTACGAGTGAACGCTTCGATCAAATCACTAAAATCATTGGCAGAATAAAATGACTCGGTATCCGACATAGATACCTACAATTAAATAAAATAATATAAATAAGATAATAAAATACAATATATATTATATTTATATTAAATAATACTCCTCCGTTAAGCAGGATTAACTTTAAATGAAGCGTAAAAACAAAAAAAAATACAAATTTTGCAGATCTGTACCACCCGTATTTTCACGTATATACCATACCATTATACCCCGAGTATTTTCATCGTATATCGTTTTTTATTTATTTTATTTTAGATAATTTATTTGTTAGGTTGTCTGGAAGAAGATGCTATAAGCATTAAGACCGCCTTTTTGTACAGTTCCTTTATTTAATTATTTTTATGTGTGTGTGTTTTTGTGCAAATAAAGAGTTTTCTATTGTATTCTAATATAGTTCAATTTTAAATGCAGCGCCATGTTCGCGTTTGGTTTCGGTGTGAATTGACCCTAAGGGATGAAGAACCATTGACCCATGCCTGAAGGTATTTAGTAGCACAGCATTGAATTAAAAATGTGAATACTTTTAAAGTTTTAAAGAAAGTGTACATTTAGGTAAAAAGGTCATGCGCCATCAATTTATTTACCTAGGTACTTAAATTCGATAACTTATCAAGGGGCTATACCAGTGTTTCCCAACTGCCGGGTCGCAGCCCGGCACCGGACCATCAAAATAAAATACCGGGTCGCCTTTTTGTGAAAACAATACCTATTATTATCAATCGACGCATCTTAAATATTTGTAAGCGATAAGGCGATACCAAAATATCGACACCTCCTACGCATAACTGTGTATCTGCAAAAAGCAAATTTTACAGGAGAGCCATTTAAAGATTTCGAAAAATAAAAATAGTCATATCTCAGCAACTAACGACTAATAACCTGAAATTCAGCAAGTAGCCTAAGTTGGCGTAAATTTAACATAAACAATGAAATTATATTATTAAACCTATAGGTTTTTCTGTTTTAGCATATACACACTTATACATTGTTCCGAAAAATTTATTAAAGCTTGTATGTGCCTTATACATGGAATATTCTTGAATGTTAATGGTGTAACTGCCAGGTACACAATTAAACTTAGTATAAAATTAGGAAGTATATAGTGTAACTGTAAAACCTGACCAAAAAAAAACCTGCACCGAGGGCGCTCTATTTTTTTTTATTACAGCATCGTAACGAAAACTCTCCTGTAAAATTTGGTTAAAATTTCAAAGTTTTGATATCATTCACATTTTAATTTAGTTCGTGAATTCTCCGAAATATTTCGAGGTTTTTTATAATTATGGTCAGCCTTTAAGAAATACATGGAGTAGGTATGTGTTGATAATAATTAATGATTATATTTTTATGTTTTGTTGCAGGTCATTGAAGCGAGTCGATAAACTCGCTACAGTGACCAATATTATAAATCAATTAATGCATAGTTAATTCTTATACTAAATCTACTAATAAAACACCATCTTATAATATTTTTTGACGTGATAACGTCTTATAATTCTATGGAGCCGGCTGCACGCACGAAAAAACATGACTCATGCGTTACCTGTTACCAGCGTTACCTCGCTAAATATGACGCATTGCCGTTACCTCAGGTGACCGCGCCTTAGGTATGTGAGCGGTGGGACGGAGAGGCGGGGGCGCTTGATGTTATTACTCAGTTCGGCGCCGAACTTCGCGGCGGCAACACACCTACTTAAGGCGCGGCTAATTAGTTACGCGCGCACTATAAACATGACGTTGTCACGTTCAACTATCGTCAGTAAACCGACTTTACAGACAACCGATTTTTCTTTTTTAAAAGAATGAAAATTCAAATATTATAAAAAATATTCACTTATTATTCTATAAACATCTAAGATAATATAAAAATTAGGTTTAAGGCCACATAATGTTTCTTATAAAATAATCTTAAAAAGCATACAAAACTATCAGTCTATTCAAATTAAAGGACTTTTATCTTGCTTCACCCATCTGATTAGGGCATACCATTGTTCAGGCGTATACACCTTTCTGTTCTTGTCCGTTCGTTCTATGAGAGCATGGACGCTGTCGCCCTCGTTCTGGGAATGCCCTTTTTCAAAATATTTTTTGAAAAAGAGCATACCCAGATTTGATTCTGATAATTGGTGTTCTGGTGGAATATGTGAGCTAATTTATAAAGTCATAGGTGATGAAGGAATTGTTGAGCTATAACAGCCTATTTCTTGAGTTATTAAAGTTGAAAAACTTGGTGAATCTAAGCACAAATCTTTTGTTGCAACAGAACTAATATTTTGTATGATAGGTGAATACGGCAATGTAGGATCATTAAAATTACAATCTGCAGATAAAAGTACCGAAGATGACTTTGTAATTAGTTAAGCAGGCTGTTGTTGTTCTTCGTCATCAGCCTCAACCAGTCTCCTGAGCTGTTGTAAGTCTTCTTCTGAAAATTCTTTGGAGAAACGTATTGGAGACTCTTAAAGTAAAACAAAAACGTGTAGCTGTATAAAAAAAGCCGAAAAGCCAAAAGCCGAAAGAAAAACAATCAAAACTAAGACTTCGCGTTAAATATCAAATATGCGAGAAAAACTGGCGCAACTCATACTGGCGCAGAGCCGAAGCGTCATGTTTTTTACCTCAATACTGACAAAATAGAGATGAATTTTAATATTATGCTATAGGTGAAGAATATGACGCTTCGACTCTGTGTCAGTCACCTGAACCCTGACGAACCAGCCAAAGCCTTCCCCAAACGAAAATTGACTCAAAAAGGTTACTTGTGAGCGTTTGGTGGACTAGTGCCGGTGTCGTTCACTACAGCTTTCTTAAATCTGGCCAGACAATTGCGGCAGATGTCTATTGCCAGCAACTGCAAATCATGGTAGAAAAGCTAGATGCTAAACAACCGAGGTTGGTCATTCGCTCTAAGCCACTGCTGCTTCAGGACAACGCTAGACAACACACTGCACAACAGACGGCTACCAAATTAGAAGATCTTCAATTGGAATGTCTAAGACATCCACCGTACTCGACGGACCTTGCTCCAACAGATTACAATTTTTTTTCGAAATTTGGATAACTTCTTGCAAGAGAAAAAATTCAACTCCGATGGGACAGTTCAAAGCGCCTTCAAAGATTTTATTGATTCCAATCCGAATGGTTTTTTTTAATAAAGGAATCAATATACTACCTATGAGTTGGCAAAAGTGGATAGGTAGCAATGGTATACTTACTTTATTTAAATAAATACTAATAGGTACTTTGATTAAATAAATATATTATGTTAAAAAAAATCGACTTTATGTTCCTCCTTTACAAAACGCCAATTTCATATGTAATGACCTAATATTAGTACTTAATGAATATATTTTTTCTATTGTTAATATAAAAGTTATAAAACTGGTGCTAGTTAACTGATTTATTTCTGACATAATTACGATGTATAAGTAGGTATATGCCCATATACCTTTTTCAAGCTTACAAGATTCGAACGACTAAATGTTTAACTCTACATATACATTTTTTGATCTTACTGGATTCCAAAGGCTAACTATGTAAGTATATAGCTAGACACATAGGATAAAAAGGAACTACAGTGAATTAGTGTTTATCTGCGTAGTTACATACTTAAACATCGGGATTACATCAAATACAAAATAGGAATTTTGTTTATTACATTTTAGTACAGCATGTGAATTACTTGTGATAAAAAAACCAAAAAACAATGGAATCATGACTTTTATAAATAAATTTCAACATATTTGGTTGAAAACAACTTACCTTGCCTTCATGGTACACGTACTTTTGTTGGTCTAATAATAAATCTTCTCCGACATTGCAGGAAGATTTGCGCTTTTTTATTACATCTTCTTTCAATGTTGCTAAAAATTTGAACCTCTTACTCGACATTTTTGAAATTAAAGCGGATCGTCACGAAGCGCGTGCACACCGCTCAGTTACCCTAGTACAAGACTAACGGGTAGTTGCCCGTCGTCCGCGCATCTGTTTCCCCGCGAATTATAGTGTACCTGGTACTTACTTATTTTAACAGCGTCATTGTTTAGCAATATAAGTAGATACATACTTGTACGTCTGACAAAAAACAAAGTTAGGGTCAAAATAAAAATCTGATATTTTTGTACATGATAGATATAAGTGTATAGATGGCAAAAATGCAATAAAACCGATTTCGTGTGTCTGGCAGATACATCCAAATACGTAGGAGGTGTCGATATGTAGTATTAATAAAACATTTTTAATGTTAATAAATTTGTAATATTTGCTTTGCTATTATGGTTTCAAGTATTAAGTGGGCCACGAAGGGACAGTGTGAAATTTACCGGGCCATGGCGGAACGATGTTTGGGAAACACTGGGCTAGACGATTACAAAAAAACATGTTTGAAACCGTCTAGCCGTCCCCATCCGTCACTTCATACTTGTTAAAACAAATAAGAAGAGAAAAATACATCAGTTAAAAATGATTTGATTATGAACATTTTAAAATAGCACCACGATTTGACTATCTTTTGAAAAATAAATAAGCCCATCCTTCTAATAAAATTTTGTTTTTATTGAAGAACCTTGCCCTTTTCTTTATGCCAGCGACACCCCGAGTAAGGGGAGACCCCAAGGGGTCGCGACCTACAGATTGAAAAACACTGACCTAACCCAAAGCTTTTGCCAGCCAAAGCTACTACGCAGATATACGCAATTTTGTATTGACAAACAACTAACATGCGTACAGCCTAATACAAAAATAACTATAAATCATACCCCTCGTCGTCTCTTCAACCGGCGTCTTCCCGAAGACCAAGGTCCAACACTGTTGTCATTTGATCTTCACAAATCAAATTGAAAAACTGATCGCCATTGATACCTAACTAAAGTAATTCATCCGCGTCGTTGCTTCAAACCATAGTCATCTTTCACTACACCACACTCTTAACAGCTCTTCTTTCAATATTCATTTAAACAACAGATACTTTTAAAATGCACAATTCAAATACCAACTTTCTAAATAATAATAAATTTTTTAAAGTTTATTTTTTAACAGACCAAGCGCCATCTATTGAAAAGCGGCATAAGTGTAAAGAACATGTCATTTTCTGACAGTGACATCTATTAGCGAGTGTGTTTATTACAATACTTACAAAACTATTGATAAAAATACAATTTATTAGATAAAAATCACATACTGTGTTTCTGATAAAATGTTTATGGTTATCGATGAATAAATTCTAAACAATTCGGAAAAGTGATTTAAGCGACCACTAACACAATTTTATAATTTCCTATTTTACTTGTAGCTATTTATGGTAAGTAGAAGAAGTAGAACTATTGTAGTCTGTGGTTGTCGGATGTGACGTACGAAATTCTGGATTCCTATTGGAAGTCAAATGACATTAGGTTAGTTTTATTTTTTAAATATGGCGCCTGTTGTGTCATATCCTGTTGTGTGTCGGTGAGTGCATGGCCTCGACGTTGATCCAGTTCCAAGTTTTTTATTCCGCAACGCCGTAGATCCTTTCCATATGTAAAATAAAAGGAATCAATAATCGTAATGCTGTCCTGTAAAAGGCCATGGATATGATAAAAACGGTAAGAGTCACATAGTTGCAGTAAACTTTTGATTTTGTTTGGCTTTTGTTTCTTGTTTTGGTGATATCGACACTAGCCATTACATTAGAAAAAATATCTCTTTCCAGAAATTTTGTGCCCGTGGGAGGTAAGTGCATATAGATTTCAATACACACGGGACATACATATAGAGGAACAGGTGTTATTGTAATAAATATGCGATTTGTCAATACATGCCACCCGGCAACCGAGCGTTGTTACGCCATCTTATAGACCTCCAAAAGTTCCGCACATTATCTGTATTAAAGTGTAACAAGATTTGCTTGTTGAAATTTACGCTCGATTTGAGTGGGACAGTATTGAAAACCTTTCGGTAAACATAGGATTGGGTACGTCATTTTTACTTTAACATTGCGTTCCCTACATGACTTGACACACCACATGTGCATAGATGGATTTGTTGTTGTTATGAATTATCCGGCATTGTCCTAATCGCCGAATTCAATAAGGCACTAAAAATATTTCATATGTTAACATGTATTTGACTAATTAATGCTTTATGGAAGCAACTCTTATTTATCAATACCCGTTAATATAACCTATAATTTTGACATTCTAATTAAAGTCCAATGTTCCAGTGACGTAATAACATTTTCTTTATGGTTCAATTTATAAATGCTCAAAAAATCACTGTTTTATGATAATCTTGCGTCTTTTAGCCTACTGGCATGTATTGATACATGCCAGTAGGCTAAAAAAAATATCAAAAGTTAGTTCCAAAGCATCTCAAGGACTCACAAGTATAAAGTAATAAATTCACAATTTAATTGTCTATAGTAATGTATGATAATAATTAACTCTGATGAATTTTTTGTAACATACCTACATAATCAGATAAACTTAACTAACAACTTTAAATATTAGGTACCTAGGTGTTGTTCTTTCTTTTTTCTCATCAACTCATTGAAAATTGAACTTATCTCATTTATGAGAGTTTGTGTCAAAATGAAATAAAAATGTCAAATATAAATGAGTCCAATAAATAGACCAGGATTCAAGACTCAAGTAACAAACACGCTTTATGTCACCATAGCCAAAAAAGTTATGAAAATTAACCAGTGTTAGAAAATACACTATAAAATTATTATCATTTGTCCCTTATTATAATTATGCAGGCTGAAAATCCCTTTGTCCTAGTAGGTGATGCAAAAACAAGATAATTTATAAGCCTGCTTCATATGCATAAATGCTTAAAAGGTTTTTGTATGCAATTGTTTTATTTTAATAGGTATGTTGCCTAGTGTGGAATATCACATTTTTATAAATGAAATATAAAAATGGTTGATTAAAATTTTAAGATACATAAATCTAAAACAAATAGGTATTTAGATTGACGCGATTAAAAATTATAAACATATAAAAAATTTTGCTCATCTCTTTCTTGCAAAACGATTTGTTACGTCACAAGTTGCTACTGTTAATATACTCACATTTTATAATGACAAATGTATGGCAGGTGCAACTCGTGATGACACAGACCGATATATCGCTCTCTTTCATATTGTAAATTTGAATTGTTTGTACCTTCGTTATTTTTTAAGATACAAAAATGGGTTCTAGATTGGTTATTAACATGTTGTCTAACATTGAATATATGAAAAAAAAAGAAATTTGCAACATGCCTATTACATTATCTGACACATGACGTTTAGGTACATGATATAACAATAGCTTGTTTATTAGATCTTGTTTTTGCTAATTCAAATATTTTATAGTTCCATAAAAGAAACCTAAGAAGTACCAGTGTACATTTATACTTCTGGCAGTTTTAACTTGCAGTATATTATGTTATGCATGATTATGTATATCAGGGGTTGGCAACCTTTTAGCAGACATGAAAAAAATACATAAAGGCGGCCCCGCACTTGTAATATAATTTTGTACCTAACATATCTACATAGAAGTAGAGCTGTAGCAAACCGGATGTATTCAGTACTGAGTAATGGGTGCGCCATCTAATACCGAGTAACCAAACATTACACACTAATACATTTCGTTACTCGCATTTTTCGTAGTATGGATACCTTCACTGATTCCGTCTACAGTTTACGTGTAGTTCACACTTTACCTATTAAATCAAACTAAATTTAGAATAACTTAAACAAGTCTGGTTCAAAATACGAAAAAGTAAATGCACATTACACAGCTTGGTATGTAATGTTTAAGTATGTTTTATACATATTACGAATGTTGCGACACCGCGGCATCTTACTATACGCGTACGCGTAAATATTACGACTTTATTCGTTGTCTAACATAACAGCTTGCATGAAAAGTAACGAGTAATGTAACAATACTATAGTAACAAGTACTAATTGTTATAGTAACGAATACATATGGGTACGCTTTTTTTCGTTACTTTTACACCTCTAGTTAGTAGTTTTCTATTGTAGGTAGGTAATTTATGTGACATTAAAAATGCAAAATATATTTATTGCTAATCGAGTCGCCTATGTGCGCTCACAGCTAATTTTGAAAAACTGTTTGCATAATAAATTTATTTAGGTGTACAGGTATGTTGTGTAGCCTGTATAAATATAATATATTGTGTAATTTGTCAATCGCGTGGACAATTATTGGGCCTGAAATAAATTTAATTATAAAAGACTGATTTAGAAAACGGTTGTGGGCCGTAAAGAGAGGTCTCAGGCCGCGCGTTGCCGATTGCGCTATAGCGAATATATAGTTACTAAATTAGTTCCAAGTATTTTATCATTTAAGCGTCAGTTCGCACCCAGACGCAGCGCGCACTTTTTAAGATAGCTATTCAAAATTGAACTTTATTCACTACACAAAAAGATACATGTGCGGTGCAGCTCGCAATTCGAAGTCTTACGCCTCGTCGAGTCTCGGTGTGAAATAAAAAATCTTATACAATGGAAACCCTGTGGCATGAGATGCAGATGCAGATGAGGCCGGCAACGCACCTGCAGCTCTTCTGATGTTGCGAGTGTCCGTGGGCGACGGTAGTTGCTTACCATCAGGTGACCCGTTTGCTCGTTTGCCCCCTTATTCAATAAAATAAAAAAATGCAGTAGGCACATTGTTATCAAAATGTGCAAAGGAACGCTGTAATATCAAAATTAAAAAATAATTAAAATAATTTGAATGTTTTCAATTGATATACCGATGGATGGATAGAACAAAAATTTTCTATAACTTATTTATTTATTTACACTTAATACACAAAAACAGGTATACGTACTTTAAATATTAATTTAAATAATATATAAATATTAATATATATAATTTAGTATGTACTTTAAACGAGACGATCTTGTATATAATATATAAACGGTATCTCGACAACGGCTACAAGTATTACCATGAAATTTAGTATGCAGGGGGTTTTGTTGGAGAAAAGTCGATCTAGCTAGGTCTTATCCCTTACAAACTGCGCATTTTTAATAAATATATGTTTATTTTGCCGTGCAACAATATATAAATAATTTCGACTCTTACGTCAGTTTGATTGGCAGCTTTGTATAATTACCTGCGTATAATTTTTGCATTGTTTAGAAATTCGGAATGTGGTGGGTTCCAATCCCAGTAAGATAAATATTTTTGTGATTCTTATAATTTCTTTTTCTTTTATTTTATTTATTTTATCGTTTAACTAAAACACCGAGCAAAGCTCGGTCTCCCAGATACTAGCACTATGAAACCCTAATGATTTTAGTATAAATTAATCAGTTAAAACTTTGTTTTATGCAAAAAAAAAAAGTTGTTGGCAACACCTCGCCTATTTCTAGTACATAATTTGAAATGAGTATCATTGTCGAACTCAAGTTGTAGCTTGTGCATATTTTGCAGGTACATTGAGGGAACCACGCTCATTGGTGCGCACTAATAATTTATTACAACTGCAACGAAACCACAACTTCAGTTCGGCCATGATAAAGTTCGTATTTTATTCCTCATCTTGCAGCTAAATACTGAAACCCTACTTAAACTTAAGGCTCCTCCAAATTCACAGTCTGTCACTGCTTCGTGACGAGAACTATGTGTCACTTTATATATAAGTAGCGTTTCAGTATTCTTTAGTATTATGCATTAAGATGCTCCCTCACCGGGAGCATAAACGTGTCATGTAACATTATTTATTCGAATTTGAGCATTACATTACAATACTAGCTCCCCTGACTGACGAGCATTCATTCGCGTATAAAATAACATTAAAATAATAGACGGGGGATCCGTTGATGTTACTAGTTGTATCAAGTTATTGTACATTGTATCATAAGGTGCGCATTGTAATGCTTGGTGATCCTTCTACACTGATGTAATATGTAACGTTACATTTCACGCGAACGCTCCCGGTGAGGGAGCACCTTTACAAAAAACTATTTCAGACATATCTTAATAAAGAAAAGTGAAGGTTGTAAAGTTAATAGCACTTATTTCCTTATACAACTTCGTTATCATATTGTCCACAAGTAAAACAGGTTTTTTGAAGAATGTATATAAACTATAAAACTACTGTACATACATATATAAATAAAACCATGTACCATGGAAGTAGATCTTGATAGTAATCATAATATATACCTGAATTGACTTCTCTTTACACCATTTACATATTGCAATGTTTTATATTTATATAAAAATGGTTAATAAGTATTACATTGCACAATATATTTATAATCATGAGTGTACTATGAAGAGTCAATTATTATTTAAACAATGGTTTTATTTATTTTTTATTTTTAAATCAAATATATTATTTATTATTTAATCAAAAGTTCATTAAACCAAATATGCAGTGCACTTATACATTGTTTAAATTTTAAAATTTGTTTTATTCCGTATACAATCTTGAAATTGATTAACAACTTAACACTCATCAAAATTCTACCAATTTCAGTGAAATCCTTTTGCTACAACATTTGACTATTACTTCCGTCATGTTAAAATATGAACATTTTACCATCAGTTCTAACAACTATCTGCTATTAAGAACACAATTTATTGGTCCTTTCAACATTGTTATAATCGGGTATATATAAACATATTATAGCATATTATAATTTAAATACAATCAGTAACAAACATAGTAACATCCAAGTATTTAACATAGCTAGAATTAAAAAATCTACATCATATAAAAGTAAAAAGTTGCTTGGTAAAATTATCAAAGTTCGTTTTAAATTCAAATTTTGGGGTATTAAAATTAGAATTTTAATAACACGTCCGTTATTTACCCATAAATACCTAAACAAAGAAAATATACATTAATTACAAAAGAAGATACACATTTCATTGTAAGAGTCCCAATGTCAAGTTGCACTGTGCTGCACAGCGGATGTGCAGTGTAGTGTACACATGAAATGTATAACTTTTTGTTTAGTGAATAAAGTTCATTTTGAATTTTAAAAATTCTATTTAAAATGACGCCCGCGTCGCGTATTGTTGCGGTGTGAACTGACCATAACAATATTTTTGACTAAAGTATAAAGAGATGCATAAAAAGAAAATATACATGTACTAATTAATAAAAAAGAATGCCTTTTTACTAAAGCTTAAGCTGTGTAAGGGCACACACAGGCCAGTAGGACCTAACTGAACATGCGTGGCGTATTTCAGGAGTATGAGTTCCTAGACTTGTCAGATGTGAAAGAAGCGGAACTGAGCAGCTTGCAGTGCGCACTCTTCGAGAGGAGACCCCAGGCTACGACCAACGGTTGGACGGAGCCTGCTGTAGGTGAGTGTGATAAGTTTGCAAGTTTTTCAAGAGTACAATATCTGCTAAATATAGTTTTGTGCCTCAGTGGTTGTGCGCATCGCTGGAGGAACAATAAAGTTTTCTATGTTCCTGTGTCACGGATGCGTGTATAGTATAAAATTACTAAATATATTTCCCTTGTCTGATACCCGTAACACAAGTTTTTCGAGAACTTAGTACAGGACCAGATTGACGTGGTATGGAACCGTCCATAGATATTATTATCACCATCACATAATAAATGTATGTAGGTTGCATAGATTTACGTTGGAGTAAAAATTGGGCAATAATAATATTTCATGTCTCATTTCCTGACTTGATTTAAGTTTGGTGTTTACAAACACTAAATTGAATTTTGAAATTTTACTATTAATGAAATTAAAGTTGAGTTCGCTTGATTTGTGAATCTATAAGAGGCATATAGCTAAAGTGTTATTAACGTGTTTCAACACAGATAACTCTTCGTGTTCGTCGAGTACGGGAGGAGGTGCGACCGTGTCGAGCAGCCTGGACAGCCTGTCGGGCGGCGAGTGCGAGATGGCGCCCCACTCGCCCCAGCGCGCCGGCCCGCCGCCCTATGCCCAGCCGCCCGCCTACCCGCCGCCCCAATGGCCCGTGGCTCCGCCCAACGTCTACGTCAGCCAAGTGACGGCCAACGTCAACGTGCACGGTTACATGGGCCAGTACTATCAGCCTCCCCAGCAGTATGTGCCCCAACCTCCCCAGGTGGAGCGACAGGCGAGGAACCACAGACGCGATAGACGCAACAAGCGCGCACCGTCTCCACCGCAGCAGCCGCCGTACTATGTGCCGTACTCCCAGTACTACCCCGCCGCGCAGGCGCAAGGTGCGCCCCTATACCATCTGCCGGCTATGTACCAGCCGGTAGTGTACGGACCTTACGCGTATCCGCCGTACTACCCGGAATACCCCATTCCGGTTGAAGGAGATGCGGGTGAGAAGGTCCCAGATGAGTACCAACAGGAGGTGGTTATGGAGCAAGAGGCGGTGGATGCTTACTACGCGGGCGCACACTATGCTCCACCTCCGTACGGACCGCCGGTGGAAGGCGGTGTGGAGTATATGTCGCCTATGTATATCCCGCCGCACCATCTGCAGATGCCGGTACCCCCTCACCCGCCGCACCACTCTGCGCCGCACCAGTTCAATGTCCACGCCAAGAACTTCGTCGCAGGCCAGAGCCACAACAAGAATTATGCTGACAAAAGCCAGGAACAGAAACCTGCACTCGCGGCTTCCACTTCGGCTGTGGTAGATTCCCTTCCGATAAAAGAGCTTAAGATCAGCAAAGGGCCCGGTAGTCCTAAACAGGAGAAGCCAGCGGAAATTGTGAAGCCACCCGCGAATGATAAGACTTCGCCCACAGCAAAAACAGATCCTACGAAACCGGCTTGGACCTCTGAGAAACAGGAAAATATTCAAGCTCAACCAGTCAAGACTTTCTCGCCTGTGGCGTCGGCTAGCGCACAGGCTCCGGCGACTAAAGTTCCTCCGATTGTAGGAAAACCGACCAAGGGACCTGCAGCTCCGTTCCCGACTGTGAAACAACCGCAAAAGCCGCCAGTCCCGACTGCTGTACCGGTTCAACCCGCCGCGTCTACGCCGAAACCGCCTTTCGGAAATAGGCAAAAGCGTGATGGACCGCCTAACCGGTCGCCTTCGAATGAAACTGCAGAGATCGAAAAGATCCTACCGGTGGAGCATACAAAACGTGAGCCCCCTCTGCCACCGAGCAAGGCACCTATGCCAATTTCTATAACGCTACACGCTCAGGGACCTCCAGTGATTGTAACAAATAAGTCACCGTTCGGACACTCGAGGAAAACAAACCCGGTGCCAGAACCGGCGCCTGTACCGCAGCCGCCGCCGCCTGCGCCGACTGCATCTGACTTCCCGCCGCCTCCTACCCCCAGGAATAGGGGAGATACCCTACCTCCCTCAGTGGTTCAGTCCCAACCGCAACCGCAACCCCCGGGGAAATCCTGGGCGAGTCTATTCTCGAATAAGCCAGCTGCTCCCACCGTGTCACCGACGGCACCAGCAGAGGAACCTGTCAGTCCAACCACTTTGACACCACCCACCGCTGCCAACGTGAAACCGGTAGCTAAAGTACCGCCATATTATGATGCCTCTCCATTGACAGCAGCCGCAGATAAAGCATCTCCAGTACCTAAGCCAGTGATAACCAGTGCACCAATAATATCTTATTCCGAAAAGACATCAGTAAACGCTGTAAGCAATGTGCCATCACCGACTGTACCTAAGTCATCAACACCTGAGGTGCGAGAAGTACCAATACAGAAAGAGACAACCACTCTACCGGTGCAGCCTTCTCCATTCACTGATGACCCCAATTCATACCGGATGGGAGGTAAGAATATGTAATATGTAATAATAGTCATTAGTATTATCATGTGACATTAGACAATAGGTAAACATAGATAACCGCGCATCTACATTTTCGTTTCGGAGCGAGGGTTGGAACGGCGCGTGCTGTTCCCCGCTGTCCGAACGTGACGGGCGCCAATTTGTATAAAATTACCTAAGTGTACATAATGTTAACTTACGTTTTTTCAGAGTACCTCGCAAAATACATACTGGACAACCGCACAGTGACCCTCTTACCGCGCGGCCTCACAAACCGTTCGAACTATTGCTACGTGAACGCTATACTACAGGCGCTGATTGCTTGCCCACCCTTCTACAACCTGCTCAAGAGTTTACCGTACCAGGCGCGACGTGGAAAATCCAGCACGCCGGTCATTGATGCCATGTAAGTTTTATAATTATGAGGGATATTAAAAGCGATGTTCACATATTTACCTTGTACTTGATATTTGCAAACAACAAGAGTTAATGTATTTTCCAAACCCTTTTGTAATTAAAATGATACTTAATATTCCTTAGAAATTATATTATAAAAAATATAAAACATTTATTCTCAGACCATAGATCCATTAGTAAAATTATAATGTCGTAGTATTAAAATTAGTACTCCTTTTCCTCTTCATAAGAGAAATTGCTTCTCCAAGGACTCAAAAGAAAATAAAATTATATAGTTACATATTAATTTATTTTCCCCTAACAAATTACAGGGTAGAACTGTGCTACGAGTTCTGGTCGGGCAACAATACCACGGGGCGTAGATCGCGCGAAGCCGGCGCCGTACCTGGGGGCCCGCCGCTCGACGGCGCTGCGGCATTACGCGTTCTCCGCGCGCTGCGGTTCCCCGGCTCGCAAGAGGGTCGGCAAGAAGATGCCGAGGAGTTCTTGGGCTGTTTACTCAACTCGCTCAATGATGAAATGCTCGAGGTGGGTGGCTTCCATGTATGATTGTAGAAGAATGTTAATACTAAAGCATAATATTAAGTTTGATGAAAATAAAATATACAATAAATACTAATTTTACAGGCAAAAATCATTTGTACTCATTGAATAATGTTTATATGTAGGATAATTCAAAGTTATCTTTACCTAGTGTCTGCAAGATTTGTTTTTGAAAATGTGTTTAGATTAAGCATAATATTATTGTGTTTAATGCTGAATCTCTAAAAAAGATTATGTCCGTTGAGGATAATGACGGCAGGTTTTTCGAGCACTACGCGAAATTTTATATATTTTTTACATAGAATTCATAATTTTAATGTGTCCTAATAATTTTCACCCTTAAATTTTAATTACGTTACTTGTAATATATTTCAGCTCATAAAGCTCGTGGAGCCAGAAGAGCCTAAAGACAGCAATGGCAAGCCCAACGGCGAAGTGGCCCCAGAGCAGCCGGCGGAAGATGATGATGATGATGAGTGGAAGGTTAGTGACAACAATCCTACTGGCTACTACTATTATAGATGTGGAAGTTTGTGAGGATGGATCGATTGATGTGACTCTTTCACGCAAAAACTACTGAACCAATTTTGATTAAAATTGGTATGAGATTATGGGGTTAAGGCTACACATAGGCTAAATTTCATCCCGAAAAGTATAGTGTTCTGTATTCACGCGGGCCGAGCCGCGGGCAAGTTAGAACCTTTCAATGTTATAATCATCGCTCGTAGAACTGATAATCGCTGGGGAGTAAAGGTTCTAGAGTGGAGACCACGAACTGGAAAGCGCAGCGTTGGACGGCCTCCCTCTAGGTGGACCGATGACCTTATGAAGGTCGCGGGCCGCCGTTGGTTGCGGGTGGCCCAGGACCGTTCGTTGTGGAAATCTTTGGGGGAGGCCTATGTCCAGCAGTGGACGTCCTATGGCTGTTAATGATGATGATGATGAATGTTATAATGCCATATTGTTTTCTTAAATGTAAATAATCTCCTACCGGTGCAGTAAAAGTAGTATAATATATATTAAATGCTAGCTGACGCCCGCCACTTCGTTTGCGTAGAACTAAGAGAAACGCAATCCCAAAATAAAAGTAGCCTCAATTAAACCTTATAACATCAGTTATCTGCCAGTGAAAGCCTCGTGAAAATCGGTCCAGCCGTTTCAGAGATTAGCCGGAACAAACAGACAGACATACGGACAGACAAATTTTTTAAAAATTGTATTTTGTAATTAGTGCCGTAGATGCTTTCATATGCACTGTGTGAAAAGCTGTTAATTTAAAATTACAAATAGACACTCAATTGTATAGATAGGCTATTAATATCGCTCCCGTAGGTGAAGGATTATTTAATTTAAAATCACATTAAAATATAAATACAATAATCCAGGATAAAAACTTTGTGTTCTCTGTCCAGCTTTACAATGATGCTATTTATTTTTCGTCTCTGAAAGTAATTAAATTACTTCTATGAGGACTACCTAAACTGAGTGTATACACAGTGTACGCGTCAAAACTACATAATATATTTATTTACTCATCAACATATTCTACCATCATTAGGTGATGGGACCACGTAACAAAGGCGCAGTGGAACGTCGCTGGGCGGCTCGCCGCACGCCGCTGGCGGACATATTCCGCGGCCGAACGCGCCTGCGCTTGCACCGCGCGCCCGCCGCCGCCGCGCCCGCGCCGCCGCCGCACCTGGTCACCGACGCGGTGCAGCCGTTCTTCACGCTGCAGCTGGACATCGAGGTGAGCTGATGATAATGATGTGTAGCTATTTGATGACTGCACGCCGCTCTCTTACATATTCTACGAACGCACACGCCTGCGACTGTAACGCGCCCGCGCCGCCGCCGCACCTGGGTCTCAATTCTCGCGTCCCGGTTGGGTTGTCAGTCTGTCGTGCGGGACAGACTGACAACCCAACTGCGCACGCATGATTTCACGCCTATGCGAATAAGTCAGCATGTTAACCAAACCGATATTCGAGATATGAGAATTGGGGCCGTGGTCACCGACGGAGTTGAGTTACATCAGACCATACACTGATCGAGGACTACTCTTATCCTAAACGCTTAAAGCTACTCCTAGTCTTATCCGAAGTAGAACCAATTAAGAGTTTTTTTTTTTATTATTGAATAGTTACTATGTTTAATAGCTATGTTTGTAGTGGAAAATTTTACTGTTAAAATTTCAAAACAAACTTTATGTTACCAAATAGTTGTTTTATGTGACTAATGACTTTACAATATGAAGCATAACACTCCAACATTCCAGCGCTCAAACACCGTCAAGGACGCACTCGAACTCCTCGCTGGCAAGGACACGCTCGAGGGCGTGACGGACGCGTGGCAGCAACTCTCCCTGGAACAGCTGCCCGTGGTGCTGCTGCTCCACCTTAAGTGCTTTCAGCTGGATGCTGAGGGACATACGGCCAAGATCGTCAAGAACATCGACTTTCCAATCGACTTAAAGATAGATCCTAGTGAGTTTATTAACATATTAGAATTGTACTTACCGAAAAATTCCTCAAATGTTCAAGAAAAGAGCGACTGTTTGTTTGTCTTAATTAAATATATTAAAATATTATTATATTATATATTAAAATTAGAAACGATAAATTCTTTAGCTCTACAAGAAAAGAGCGAATATATCAAATGTAGGTATAAGAGGTAGCTTCACGTTAAATATCATGTACAATATTGTTTCTCAGTATCAGCATTGTGTGCCGTGCCTCACATATTAAACATCAAAATAATTTTTAAAACAGCCATCATTTCAAAAATTGTATATCTTCTAGATATTATAATAAAAATTATATGTATGCTAAGTCTTGTTGTATTTTACAATGATGCTACATATCTATTTTTCGTCTCTGAACGCGATAAAAATCGCTAAATTTGTGGACAAAACACTCCTGAGTAAACCTTCCCCTCTTACTATCTACCAAACATAAACAAATCAGTACTAATTAGAGTATATTTTCCGCAGAGATAATGTCAGCTAAGTACAGCACGAAGCAACGCCTCTACAAGTTGTTTGCAGTTGTGTACCACGAGGGTGTTGAGGCTGTGAAGGGACATTACGTCACTGACACCTTCCACAGTCAAGCGGGATGGATCAGGTATGAATAATATAACTAATTGGCCCGGCAGACGTTGCTCTGTCTTGACTATGAATTGGAATTAATAATTTTCCCTGCAATTTTTCAATATTTCAACTAAACCTTACCTGAGCTTCAACAATTATTTCAAGACCAAAATTAGCCAAATCGGTCCAGCCATTCTCGAGTAGTATGTTGTAATAATTGGAATCCATTTTTAGGGTTCTGTAGTACATACAAGGAACCTTTATAGTTTTGCTCTGTCTGTCTAGTCTGTCCGTCCTTCTAACTTCTGTAATTATGAATATAAATGGTTGAATAGACGTTGGGAGTTTATGATCCGCTGTTAAAAAAGTGTCGACCACAAACCAAGTTACTATTAGATTGTACAATTTTCATTAACATTTCATTTCCTGTAAAAAAAAAAAAATATTTTATCAATATATTTGACGAGGCTTATGGTGCACTACCTGTAATTATTTTAATTCAGATCCATGGAGAAGTGGAGATAATCAATATATTGTTAGTCATATTTTTTATGAATATTCATTGAAATGAGTTAAAATGTACGAGAATTTACCCCATCTGCAGATATGCGACCTGTGTTGTTGTCATTCAGGTGTAATTGCGCTTGCATCTATCTATTTTTGTCTTTGGTCGTCGTAGCAAATTGTTCCATAGAAAATGTCCAGAGTCCTTTAGTATAGTTATAGATTGTGGATACATCTCGGTTTTGGTATAATGAAATAATTATAATTTTGTATTTTAGGTGTAGCTACATGTAGTAGTAGTGTAGTAGCATACATGTGAAGGAGGGGGGATGATTTTTTTTTCATTCCATCCCATCATGTCGGGTATTGTCGAATAGGTATTTTTAAATAAAGGCAAGGTGTCATATATAACTTTTTTAAAGTGTCCTGACATGCTCTTGGTTATTATATAATATAAGAAGATTAAGAGATACCTCAAATGAATATCTAGCCAGACCCGTGTGATACGATGGCCTTACAAGACGATGTGATATAATATTTGTGTTGAGTTACTCTGATTAAATAAGGATTCGAGATCAAACGGCGCTAATAAGGTTGAGAATACAATAATTGTAACTCCCTATGTTGCAGTTGAAAAGCCATAAGGATGAATTTAAGTTAAAAAGTTAAAAGCTATCACAAATACTTCTCCTTCATATTTATGGTGGTATAATCATAACAACTTTAAAGTTACCTACTGGCAAGAATATACAATGATGCTATTTATTTTTCGTCTCTGAAAGTAATAAAATTACTTCAATGTGGACAACTAAAACTGAGTACACATTACCCACAAACTATAATTTGTCAATAGACACAATAAAATATTACTAAAGATAACCATTTTTACAGATATGATGACTCCACTGTCACACAAGTGACGGACGCTCAGGTTCTGAAACCCAAACCACCACGCATGCCCTACTTATTGATGTACAGGCGTCATGATACGCTCCCACCACACAGAGCGCCAGGAAAACAGGAGTAAATAGTGTTGTGCGGATAGTGAAATGTGAACCAAGCCTTGCGTAAAGACATTTGCACAATATATAAAGCATTACCTTAAAGAGTTGTTATGATTATGTTGTTAGTGTTTAACGGATTTTTGTTGACTAATTTCTACTAACATTCTTGGGGAATTGTTAAATGTACTATGTATATAGCACTAAGTGTAAATAGATCCTAAATATATTTGAATGTAATTTACTGCTTCAATATTAATATAACATTTGACTCAATAATGTTGCTTGTAAATTTGTTGAAAGGAAGCATTGTATCCTTTATTTGCATATAAAGTATTTTTATTCGAGAAAAAATGTAAAATACAAAAAATGTTTATTAATATCTTAGTTTTAAGGTTTGAAAGGAATTGATGTAATGGTTTAGGAACGTAACATCTTACGGGAATGTGAAAATGTTGTTTAGACTGTAAATGGACAGTTGTTTTTTAATATTTTAAAAACTGCATTGTCTTACTACATTGTCTCTTTGGGCTGAGTGAAGTACAAAGTAGATATTATGGCGAAGGGATCGTTTTATTTTTCACATTTAGGTTGAAATTTTGAACAAGCTACATAATTTTAACATATTTTACAACACAAGTTGGTGATTGAAATTATGTCGAAAGTTTTGCATATTTTAAATTACTATAATTTGGTATGGTGGCTTAGAAGTAACATTACTTAAAAACCTGTTTTATTTAAGTCAAATGTGTTAAAAAAAAACATGTAAGCTATCTTTTGCCGGGTGCTTATGTTCTGGAGAACAACTAGATTTTATAATAGCAATGTTTTCAAGTAATGTTCCTCTTTGTATAAGTAATTGGTGCTTTGACGGACTAAGGAAGTGAGTGAGTGCCCTTGAACTTGTGATAGTGTCGGTGTTGGCAAACAGATTGTTAGCTGTAGCGTAAGTGTTAAATGTAATATAGATATATGTTCTCGCCTATTGAATGTGGCACGCCTGTTTTTAATATTATTCAAAATCAACTGATTATATAATTTCTGTTGAGTTTTGGCTCTCACACGACGTTTGGCCTATTTTATTTCGATGTTGTGAATGATTGCATGCCTATGGATGCACAATGTAAATAGTCTGCTCACAGAACGCCAATCTGAAAGGTAACCCCAAAAGAGATGTCTTATAAAAAATATAAATCCCAATGAAAAATTTGCAAAATGCTATTTTCCAAAAAAAATATGAGTGATTTGTGTATATAAAATAATTACGTGTAACAAATTAAGAAATATCAACAAATTTTACGTACAATATTAGAAATTTTGCAAGTTTATTAGCGTTATGCATTTGGCGTTGTGTGATTAAATATGTAAAGAGAATATTGTGTTGAGTGGAAACTGCTCAATACCAAACTGTGTGATACGAGTTGTGTCTTCATGGTCTCTGATTTACTTTGAATGTAGTGAAAATCTGATCTCACAATACATTGTTGGATTGAATCATCTCAGGAGATGAATTGTCTAAGCTATTTTCAATAAACTAGTTTATTACTAAACATAAGTTTTTTTTTTTTAAGTGTAAAATGTTCTAAAATAAAATTTGGGTTCAATTCCAAATGAAAAAAAATTAGTCCTTAACTTAGTCACTTAATTATAATAACTATTTAGTTTTATTTTGGTGTGGAGCATAATGTAAGATGGTTGATTTTTATTATTTGGATTTGGTAGTTGATTTGTATGGTTTAACATAGGATTCATCATGTTGGCAATAATTCTGACTACCAATGAGAATGTTAGCTCCAAAATTATGTATATAATATGTCAAATTAATACAAAACTGATCAATTACCCTGCTTCTTGATTTTAATGTAGTATTAAATCCTTAAAAGGACTAAAATGAATTGTCCAGTAAAATTCCGAGTTCAGACAGCTATAAGATACAACGGTGAAAACTAATAACATGCGAGATATAAATTATATAAATAACGATATTTTATATTATAACTATGTTTATTTAAAACAAATGCATAAAAGCATTTAATTGAGAACTAATATAAATGAACTCTTTAACTCTCATAATCCTATTTGTAAGTAATTACCACCATATGCGTAATTTGTATTTGTTAAAAACTCAAGTAAGGCTGGGACTATATGATCCGGAATCCGGAAAATTCAGAGCACTGATAATAATAATCTGCGCTAATACAATAGAGTTGAAAATCTAAGTGTCATATATGACATTGACATTTGACTCGACACTCGTATTTCGGGTTTTCAACTTATTGTATTAGTTCGAGAGTTCTATTTTTAGAGCTCTGAATTTTCTCGTGCGTTCCGGATTCTGGAGCATATAGTCTCAGCCTATATAATTACGTGTATATAAGTAAAGTCAGTCATATTTTTCCTAAAATGGACTGCATGTGTTGTGCCAGACTTCACTAAAATAATTTGCACAAGTGTTTTAAATCTTACATAGTTCCTTAAAATTAATTAAGTAATGCAAATCGACTGTCAAATGTTAGAATATTGAGTGCCTGTATGTTATTTTATGTATCAATGCATTGCTTAATGTTTTAAAATAAAAACACATTGAGACCATTTGGTGAAGTATTGTTAAAATAATTTTGTTTTATAAAATAGTAAATTTTACGTTTTTTGCACCACATTTAGACTGAGCTCGTCACATAGGTTGCGGTATTAATTTATCAAATGCACATTTACTTCGTAAGATCATACTGCAGTCTATCTATATACAGTAATTCTATGACTAGGGTTACACGCTCAGTCTAGTGTCAGTTCAGTTCACTGTTGACTGGATGGCGGACTGAATTAAGTTTTTTTTATCAATCCATTGTGATCGGATGTGTCCGAATCTTATTGGAACAATACCAGATTTTCATCCATCGCTTCCTTTTTGCGCGTTTTTTTAACAGTGCGATAGCCTTTTTTTTTTAAATATCCATGGTTGAGCTGCAGGTCACTGTTATTAGTTGACTGTCGTCTTTACTGTTCAAATGGCGACACTAACGTATGTTTTATCAGTCTACTGACAGTCTTGGATTGAGTGTTTTCTTAGCCGGAACATATTGATGGATTGAACTGATACCAGACTGAGCGTGCATCCCCTAGTCGGCTATTTCCATTGCTCAAACCTTTCAGGCACACTTCAAACTACATATGAATGAGCTAGGAAAATCTTGACATATGTGTGTGTAATCTTGATTGAATCATTAAATTACTGTCAGTAGGTAGTTTGTGGTCATATTTACAGATGCTGCCTTTTAATTAAGTTTTTTTTGCATATAAATTGTATATTTAAAATTGGAATTTTATAATTAATATAATTATAAGTTAGCATATAGTTTCTCATAGTGATCGTTTCCGAGGAAAATTCAGATTTGTTGAAAACTTGACGTCATGAAATACAAACTTTGTAGTTGATGTCTAGTTTATATTATGCCAGTGCAAGGGACGATAATAATACAGTGCCGTATGATTCTTCTCATGAAATTACGTCTCAATTCTGGCCATGGACTCGAAGGATTACTTGCTGAGGTATATAGTCAAATGATAGCAACATGCGGGTTTCTACTTCATGTGCTCTATATAGTGTCAACCCATTGCTGTCTTCATTATACCGTTGTAATCATTTCAACAAATTTTTGAGTAATCCGAATTTAAATATATCAAGTTGGTAAAGCATAATTACATTGGTACTCTGCCAAGTCGTGTGGCAGATGGCTGTGAACTATTATTCGACAAAATTGAAAGTTTATTTTAGCTACTGTCCAAAATTGTTTCACGTCTATATAGGTATTTAATGTTTTAATTTAATTGTAGATATAAACAAATTATAAATTTAAAATTAGTATTAACTAGTGAACGTTCCTGATATGCATAGTTTTTATGTCCGATCAAATAGTTTTAATTTTTATCTTGCAGCTTGTAGATACTACTTGTGCCAATGCCACAGCCCAGTTTATTTATAGCTTATACAGTCCTTTAAGAGTTATTTTACCTCAGACAGGTAACAGGTGTTTACGCCAACAACGTAAGGATCACTCTCATAGCAGCTCCTAGGTAAAATAACTGAAACCGACTATTATAGCTTCGTTCACACTTTACTATGCTTGTTTTGTTGGAATTAAAGAAATTAAAACTCGGAATGTTACATGTTAAAAAAATAGTTGCTCTAATGTGAACGTAGCCTAACGCACTAATGCCATCTAGTGGTACACAATTCAAACTTATAGATTTACGAATTGCTATGTATCGATATCAGACAATATAACTTTAACCTGTTAATGTTAGCAGTAAGTTTTTGGCGCGGGGTTGCATTTGCAAAAAACGCCATATTAGAGAAATACCCTGTGAAATTTTTGACATTCGAAAAATTATGCGCAGAAGTTTTGCGCACGTATACTGCGCATGCGCCAAATTTATTATTTTTCCCAAAGAACACAGCCACTGTAAATGTTCGCAAGTTAAATCCACAGATCACAGAAAACAAAACAATTAGCGAATGTAACAATTTGTGTGTGTAACAAAAAACACTATGTTGTGAACTGATGACAAGGAATAATTCTCTAAAATTATGGATTTTGTAAATGTGTCTGCGCCGAAATGTCTTGTGATCGTATTAATTTTGTTACTTTAGCGCAAGATGTGATCTTGCCGATTTAAATGAACGTTTACCTGACACATTAACATATGGATGATTATTATTATGTACATACAGTCAAAAATAAATTTGCTTTGCAATATAATTGTCTTTGTGCCTAATACTATTTGAGGAGCTTCTTTTCAAAACTTGACTATTCCACTTTTGGTGAAACTGTTGTCGCGAAAAAAAAATTGGGCCAAAGCTTGAGAATTACACCAGAAAAAAAAAAAGATTCAAATTCATGATTTCGTCAAAAATAGATTATTCTATTATAAATCGAAAAAAAGTTAACTATTTAACTATTTTCTAAGATTGTAAAAAAAAAAACAAAACGTGGAATGTCAAGTTATGAAAAGAACCAATTCATTTATAAAATTGGATTTAATAAATCAGATGTGTGCATAATCAATTTGATTTTATGTAATCACTTTGACTAAAATGAATATCTACAAAACAAAAATCTTTATCCCATGGACATTTTTTAAAAATATATTTAGCTAAAAATTTAATATTTTTATATTTGAATGCACATGTCTCGATGATGCCTATGAAAAACACTTACACAATCAGTGGCCAAATCTGAAGCCAAACATTTTAAACTCGCATTATTGGAGATAACATCCACCGACCTAAGTGGCTCAGGGGTTAGCTCGTCTTAAAATGCCCCTATATGGCTTAGTCATATTAAAAAATGCCACACTGGTTAGGCCATAACAAAAATAGCATAATCCAAAATATGTTATAGATGTCGACACTCGACACACATGGAAATTGTATTTTATTATAGTTTTATATAGTATTAGTATAACCATTAAGCATATAAAAAATGGTTGACGATTAGTTGCTGGTTGAGCCAAATCAAAAATGGTCATATTTAAATCCAGATTTGGTCACTGAACGTCAAATGTGACTTGTGAGTGCAATAGTTCAACTGGGGGTGTATACAAGGCGGTCTATACTTAGTGTCAGAGGTTATTTAAGTGGTGTTTAGTTGTAAGTTCCAAGGCTGTATTACGCGGAATGTTTGTCTGCTGTTTATGTTACCGTGGACTGTATTTATTTGTTACTAGCTGAACTGTCAACTGCTTAAAAAGGCTGGGGTTTTGGTAAACATCACATATTTTGTTTATCAAAATGTGCAAATATAAATTAAAACTACAATATGGATACATTTTTTTGTATCAAAGTAATTTCATATTTTGTTTCGTGTAAATACTTTTAAGACTTATAGATTAAGTTAAACTTTTTTTAAAAAGTGGATTATGTATAACCAATTTTATACCTTTGTAAAACATGCAGTTTATATTACTGGAAGTAATAAATACAGTCCACGTTAATAAAATGTTTATTTTATATTTTGTAAAGATACTCTAACTGGCCGCGACAAATGGAGTTAAAACGCCATTTTTGTGTCCCAGGACCAGTGTAAGTTGTTAAGTATGTGTGTACGACTAATATAAAAAATAATCCTTTATTTTGGTAACTAATTGGTGTTATGAGAAAATTTTGTGAATAAAATGTGGTGTCATTCTATTTTGTTGAGTTTTACTGTCTCAAGTGATATGGAGTCTTATAAATAAACAACGGTTGATGAATAAATTTTTATTTAATTATAATTATGCTTTTCATTTCTTCTCGCCCACGATATTCTGAAAATAAAGTACTTATTTTAAGTCATTTTCCATTAATCAAAAACATGACTTTCAATTTATTTATCTCCTTTACATGGACCTGAATAAAAATGATTACAGAAAATTAAATGTGGGTGAAAAAATTGGGTATGCAACCATGTTCTTTTTAACCATTCAGAAATACGGATCTCATTATTACGCAAGGAGCTTGTTACTGTAGCTGTGCTCGGTAATAACACACTCCACAGATACAAAAATTACTAGTTAATTATGCATCTAAGTGAAATGAATTAGGTTGGTATTACAAATTGATGAAAGTGAAAAAGAATTAAGATTTTGTGTAGAATTGTTATGAGGAGCATTTCAAAGTTACAAAAAAGTTGGATTTTTTTACACCATTAGTGTAAAAAGCATATATAATTAGATTACTTACATCAAATACAAAAAAAGGTCTGTTAAGTCGGTTTACGGACGATAATTTTACGTGATAACGCCATCGCAAGCCGAACGCTTAGGCCAATCGTGCCTATCTCTTGTTTCGCGTTCTCGCTTGCACGCTCGACTCAGGCGGAACGTGTCAATTTCTCGTGCGTGCAGCCGGCATTCATCGATTAATAAGACGTTATCACGTCAAAAGATTTACTATGGTAAGTAAGTATGAACAAAAAGGTGCAAACTTCGGAGATATCAGAAATTTTGTGCATACCTATAACCACACCTTTCTTAGCCACTTACAGGCGCGTGACGCCACCTGCCATTACTACATTTGTATGGGGCGTTTGATAATATCAATTTTAAGTATTCCTTTTTAAACTTTCTTATTTATCATTTATGTAATAAAATATTACAAGCAAATTTATTATATACTCTAGTGTACAACCTAAGTCACCTTTGGACCTTTGCTTTGCAAGTTACACGCGAAACCAGAAAAATCCAACCTTGAACTTTCCAATGCGTTTACACATTTTTGGGAAAAAGATTGTAATTTGTACGCAATACCTGGCGAAAATCAGCTATGAAGAATTTAGAAGAAAACCTCCCTACGTGACCATAGATGGCGTAGCTTTATTTGCTTGACCAATTGTGACATTTATTTCAAAAGCGATAAGGTTGATATTTGCTGCCCGTACAAAGTTTCTCGAACTACCCGACAAAACCACGATCGCTACTGCGACAAAAACACGGATGTTGTCATTCAAAGGTCAGCTTTATTTCAATTTGTATAAGTGTCATAATAATTTTATCAAAGATTGAGCGCCGCCTATGGTCAAGCATAGGTTTTCCTTTCAATTCACCTCTCCATAAATCATGTTCACCTGGTACTGTTAGGTAGCCTACGTTGATAACTTAGGCAACTATCGCCCAAATAATGGCCATAATGTTTGCCAACGTGAATTCAGAGTGAGCTTAACAAATTGCTGTTACGAGGAAATTTTGCCAAAAAAAAATATGGTGTCAATCTGTTTTGTTGAGTTTTTTTGTATAAACTTATTTTTTTATGGAGTTTTATAATAAACAACGGTCGATGAATAAATTTTTATTTAATTATAAATATCATTTTTATTTCTCCTCGCTCACAATGTTCTGAAAAAAAAGAGATTATTTTTTATATTTAAATTGCTACAAGATTGAGCGCGGATAAGCATCATCAATTGATAAACCGGTCAAACTTGCATGAGTTGGAAAATGGGTAAATACGATCAGACATTATTCATGAATTACTGAATAATACACTATTGATAAATAAAGTACAACGGGAAATAAAACGCACCATCACTGATCAGAATTAATCAAACCACGCCATCGGTTGACAAACTTTGAGAACTAAATGAATTTATTACATTGTCGGCACAGCGTCATCTATTGTCAATTTAGTAAAACACTTAAAGCCCATCAATATCTACAAACTGCAGAACGTATACAAACCCGCACTCTAAACTTGAACACGAGGTAGAGAACCGCGAACAGTGCCGTCGGCAGTAGCGTGAGACCCACCAGAGCCCAGCCCGCGCCGTCGCCGGACCACACGCCTGATAAGAAGAACAACTGCAAGCAAAACAAATAAAAATAATAAAGATATCTTATGTTTGCGCGAATATCATTCATTGTATGAAACACTTACGGGTTATGTCGCGGTGCACTATTCATTTTCTCGATGTTTCCCAGGTATTTTGAACAGCTTCAACAAATGGGACAACTACTGTGTGACCACGGCCGCTGGGAAGTAGCCGAAACGTCGGGAAAAGAAAAGTGCACCGCGACACAATCCGTAAGTGTTTAATACAAAGGATAATAATAATTAATGTAGGTATTTGTGTACCATTTGTATACGGCGCCATCTATATTGATATTTTGTGAATAATAATATCTATATTTACCTAGAAGTATTTTCTAATATGAATTTATAAAATACTTATGAGGGTTTATGAGGGTCTTTGTCCGAGGGTCTTTCGCGCGAAAACTTCTGGAAGTATTTTAAATAAAAATTGGCGCAGCCTGTGTTAACACAATGTGCTACATTTTATGCGGGAAATATCACCTAACCGCGTGGGGGTGTCCTCATTAATTTGAACGTAACATATAAGTAATTTAGATCATCGTGGGACCGGACAAATACCACGGCCTCACAGAAAACCGGCGTGAAATAACGCTTGTGTTGTGTTTCGCTGAGTAAGCGAGGTTAGCGTAGGCTCAAGGTGAGTTGGGGATTTTAATGACTTCCTGGTCGCGCAAGTGCGCAACACCAGAGGATTCGGTTATCGGTAGGACGCTTATCAAGCGATCCCTCTGCTCGTTTCCTGGTCCATAAAAAAATATACAAATATCTTACCACAAGCACGATAGGCGCTACCGCCCAGGCCACTCGGCACAGCGCGCACGGATACTCGCCGGTCGCGAAGTACACGTCCTCGCTGAACGTGCGCTGCGTGCAGACGCTGGCTGCAGTCGCCGCGCTGAGCAGCGTGCGCGCGCGCGTCGACCACGACATGAAGTCCACCACGTAGAGGCCGCCCTGGGGAATTGATGTTTCATTTGAGCTGGACGCAAGTCAGCCTCACGCGACCGCCACCGGTGGCCAGCGACAGCCTGTTCACACTTCACATGCTTTTTCACACGTAGACTGGAGATGTATGCAAAAATATGTGTGGGTAGCGCGAGACAGTTTTTCCACGAGCCTATAATTGTTTTTATTTTTTTATTCATATTATTATTTATTAAAAACAAACTACATGCTAAATACCGAATACCCTTTTTAGACAAATTTTACAATTATTATGCTTAGGAAATTTATTTTATAAAAATATATAAATGTTTACGAAGTCCATCGCGGTTTTGGTAAACTAAATTCAAGGTCGCTGGTCACCTTCGTTCTCCTGCACTTTTAATAATTTCATTAATGGTTGATTTTCACCGTATCGTATGGCCATTCGAACGTTATAGTCTACATTGAGAAAAAAACTTCAAAGACATAGTAGTGAATGAAATAATGCCTACTGAATGAAACAGCTCAATCGATACCGCGGACCCAAATAGAACCGAAATGAAAAAAACTCTTGATTTTTGGCTTTTAACGCCCTAACGCCTCTTGAACTCACAAAACAGTTGTCGGTTTTAGTTAATAAAATAAACAAAAATAATAATATAAATAAAAATATCTTCATTGAACACATAAGGAACAAAAACACAGCCAAAAAGAAACAAAAATATGAAATCCCCACACCACATGTTCAAAGGGAAGCCACTCAGGCATCGACCACGGCAGTGCCGAGGCGCCTGATCTTCCGTGGCTATCAGTTTGAGATCTCACATCGGCACACTATCTCAATTACATATTGTATGTACTTAAGATAGTGTGCCTGAGCCCTGACGACATCTTTGGCTCAGTGGTTAGCGCTTCGGCGCTTAAGTCGGAGGTCGCGGGTTCAAATCCCGCCAAAAGTAAAAAAGTTTTTCTGTGTTCCTTGGCCTTGGATGTGTATATATATGGTAAGTATAATAAAGATCTTAAATATATGTATAGTATAACAGTATTAAATATATTCCCGTTGACTGGTGTGATACAAGTTGTTCGGATACTTAGTACAGGACCAGATTGACGTGGCGTGGAAACGTCCATAGCTATTATTATTATTAAAACCTAGCACTCACCTTAATACTTATTTGTTACATATCTGTAAAAACTTGTAAATGGCTATCCATTTCAATTTTGTTATTACTAAGTTACGTTTAGCTGTAAGTTTTTCTATAGAAATAATTTTAAAAAATGTATAACACTCAGTATAACAATCGTACTGTATTATTATAGTTCATGTGTACCCAGGTACGTGTACCTACAGCTACAGTTTATACTGTAGCTGTAGGTACACACACCTGGGTACACAATGTGAGTATCCCCGTGAAGCAGAACAGGCCGCAGACCAGCACCAGCAGCGCCCAGGCGATGTGCCGCACCGACCGCCCCGTGAGCGTCGACATGATCGTTTGAACTAGGAGCGCCTGACGATAAAACACAAAAGTCCGGCAAAATTTGTTTTTATAAAACCTGTAATACGAACAATATGTCCAATATATTGTATGTGCTATGTAAAAATAAGTAAGTTAACAAAATAAAATACAAAAAGAGTCTATTAATAAACTACTGACTGCCACCAATTGTACTATGTGGGACTCTGCAGGTTCAAGGTTGACTGGTGTCATGATTTGTTCGCAGTTCGTATAAAATGATATTAAGTGTGATGGCAAAGTGTAATGTCATTGACAATGAGGGGTTTTGATATTTTTACTGCCGCTAGGGGGAAGACCCAACGCAAACAAAGCGTCATCTGGTGGCGTCAGTGGTAACAAAAACGGTCAGTACGAATTTTCGATATTCTTCTGTCACCAGGCGGCGCTTAGTGGCCCGACGGTCCTTGTCGTGTCAAAAACCTGTCAGATGTCACGAATTTAAAAACCCTCATTGTATTGCGACTTGCGCCTGTATGCCGTCAGTATATTACAAATAAATTATGAAAAAACTCAACCTGCTTAATGCTTATGAATTGGTTTCTTTGATAGTACATAGTACTTACATGTGTATTTCATATTTATTTTCTGTTAACCTAGCGTAGTTCGCGCCCACAGAACATGCAGTGCTCTCTTGCCCCGCCAAGAGGCAAGACCAAGATTGTGTGTAGGTGAGATAGGTAAGTAGGTACTTACATTTAGCGCGACCTCAGCGGAGGATTTAATTTTTGAACTTTCAAAACCAATAAAATCAACATTAGACTGAAGGCGTTGAAGGCGAATTACTACTGAAGGTAGGCTCTAAGTCTAATACATTAAGTACATTCTGTTTGTTAAAAGTGAGCGAGCAAACATTTGACTGTGAATTTTCAAAACTTTAATCAACTCAGTTAAAGTTTGACTAAAGTTTTGATAATATTTAAGTTTGTAACACTGTATACCTAGGTCGGAAATGACACCAAACTGACTGTTTGAGTGTCTGACTGGCTGACTGACTGACCGTGTGCGACACCGCCAGCGCGAACAGTGTGAGGAACACAAGGGCGGCCCAGAACTGACTGCCGCCCACCCGCGCCGCCCAGTCCGCCCACAGCACCAGGGATGACGTCGGCCCTGAGAGAAAATGACCTTAGCTGATTGTTTTAAAATAAAATAAAATACAAATTATTTTTTTACTGTCATAATTATTAATTTAAGTAAAGCACGCGATTTCAGTATTTTTAGTCGTTTCATCTTATAAATGTCTACTGGACATAGAACTCTCCATACATTTCCAGTACAACCGATCGCTCGCGGCATACACCGAGTGAAGCCGCCCGCCGCTTGGACGTCCAGTTCATGGTCTCCACTCAAGAACCTTTCAGCCCCAGCGGATATCGGTTCTACGGGCCATATGCCCATGGCCCGTAGAACCGATATCCGCTGCCACTTCATCTCGCTAATGCGCTGGGCTATGTCGGAAGTTCTTCTACCGACTTTCTCATTTCTGATTTTATCACGTAGAGAGACTCAGAGCATAGCCCTCTCCATAGATCTTTGAGCGACACGGAGTTTATGGACGAGATCAATTGTGAAAGACCACGTTTCGACTCTATATGTCATCACCGGTACCTACTACAAACTCCTTGAAGAATTACGCCCGAAATTAATAACGTATCTAAATTATTATATTGACTTCAATCTTAGATTCTCAAACAAAAATTGTCATAAATTGACGTGAAGTTAATCCTAGGATCGTTAAAATATATTGAAATCTTGATCTCAGATAGCTAAAATGAGATTAAGATTGATTATTAATTTCGGACGTTAGACGATATTTTGTAGTTTCCCATGTTGTATTTTACTTATGTATTAATTTGACACGTGAGCGCTACTTATACTTGCTTTTCTTTGAGGCCTCTGTACACTACGGACAACCCGCTCGGGCTGAAGCACGGCCGCATTATAGAGCAGTGTTCACACAGCACACACCTTTCATGACATTAGTCTCCGCATCATAATCATAGTAGAGCGCACCGTGCGCCGCGCCCAGCGCTAGCGCGGCCCCTGTGCAGGCCAACTTGGAAGCCAGGAACGTGAGGGCCGCGGGCCGGTGCAGGGGCTGCTTAGGGGCCATGGCCCCCAGCATGATGAGCGTGCCCTGTGATAGGGAGAGTTGCAGAAGCGAGAACTCGAGGGCTTCGCGCCAGAGCTGTAAGAGAAACGAAACTAATTAAAAATAACGTGTGTAGAGTACACGTGACAGACGTGTAACTTCATTCAATATCGTGTCGCTCGTGTGTTGACGCGACTTTAAATTTTTACTCTCAACGCGCCTAAAGCCGTTTAATTTTAAAAACGTTTCACTTTAAAAACGTATCTAGTGGCATCTGCCTCTAGATAGGTATATTATACCTCTTGATACTTATATATTTTTGATATCTGTCTTTACTCGTAACGCACCTAAAGTAGTTTCACTTCTTAAATATATCTAGAAGCTTCTAAATCTAGATACATCAATAAATAACATCACAATATATCTAGATTCAGAATCGTCTAGATATATTTATAAACATCTAGACGTACACCTCTAGATAAACAACACTCACATTGGATCGATAGGGGGGGATCGATATATCGAACAATAATACTAAAACTTGTAACACAACGTATTATATTTCCACAATCTACAAACATAGTCCCCCATATAAAATCCTTCTTTTTTTTTTTTTTTTTTTTTCGAACGGGTCTATGCTAAGGGTCGGGTTAAGACCGCTGTAGCTAAGTCGGACTATAACTAGCCTGGTGGCTAGTTTGTAAAATCCTTCTTTATTCCTTACTTTACTTATACTTTTCTGTGTAGTCTTCGATAGCGCGATCTACACTAAAAAAGCGCCATCTAGTTTCAATATTCGTAACTAAACTTACACATTATTTTACCTGAGGATAACAAATTAAACATACCGCCCACCAAGGACATTGTAAAATACATATGTCCTTAACAACTAAACAAGTATTAACTAAAATAAAACTAGAAACAAATAGGAACTGAACGTGACCGTCCACCGTAAGCTTAGTGCCATTAAATACACAAATTTATAATGTACTTAATAAACTTAACTTAATAAACTTCTTTATACCTGTAACCAATAACACAGTACTACAATTAATAAATTAACAAACACATATAACAACTACTGACATACAGGTAGTAAACACAGCTAAGATGTGGGTCGCTTAATTAATTAAGGGGCCGTTGCATTTGAGAGTTACGACCCGCGTGAGATGATCACTACCAAGGTGTTTAGTAACCACCCGTCCCATGAGCCACTTAGCCGGAGGCAAACCGTCCTCCTTAACTAACACTACATCACCCACGTTGGGCTCAGGCATTTGCTTTGCCCATTTGTATCTCTGCAACATGTAAGTGAGATATTCGTCGGACCAACGTTTCCAGAAATGTTGCACCATCCGCTGCGTAACCTACCATCGTCTCAAACTACGTACGTTTGAGTTTTCGTAGTTACGATCAGGCGCCATGATTAGAGGCTCGCCAACCAAGAAATTACCGGGAGACAAAGACGTTGGATCGCTAGGATCGTCAAACATCACTGACAATGGTCGCGAATTGAGGCATGCCTCGATTTGCGCTAGAACTGTTGCCATTTCCTCATATGTCAGTGTCGTGTCCCCAATCACACGCTTCAGGTGTCTTTTCGTAGCACGGACGCCTGATTCCCATAACCCACCGAAGTTCGGTGAGGGGGAATGAAATGCCACGAAGTGCAATTATTACCTATCCATTCCCTAATTTCTACAGCCACAGAAGACTGCTCAATCGCCACCAAATGACGAAGCTCTTTAGCGGCTACAATAAAGTTAGAGCCGTTGTCGCTCCACATATCACTTACCAATCCTCTACGTGACACGAATCTCCTAAACCCTGCAATGAAACCGTCAGCAGATAAATCGCTAATGGCTTCTAAATGTATGGCCTTAGTAACCATACAAACAAACACACAAATGTAACCATTGTACGATTGGTAACCACGACCCTTGGAGGTTCTTAACTTTATTGGACCGGCAAAATCTACACCACTATGCTTGAATGGCCTAGCTGGTGTGACTCTACAAGACGGTAACTGACCCATCAATTGGGTTTGGGCTGCAACTGAGTACCGTCGACATATCACACAATTGCGTACAATGAGCCTTTACTTAATGACTTGGCTGATAAAATCCAATACTGAGTACGCAATTGGCTTAACATCAACGTTGGACCACCGTGAAGAGTTTTCTTATGTGCCTCATTGATAACCAAATTTGTGAGATGATGATTATGAGGCAATATCATAGGTTGTTTGACATTCATTTCCAAATTAGCATATTCTACACGACCACTACCGCGTTAAATTCCTTCTTCATCTACTATGGGACATAATGACTTTAATTTACTTCTTGATTTTACGTGTCCTACCTTCTTAATATCTTTAATTTCCTCTTGAAATTCCTCTCTCTGTGCGTGCCTTATGCAAACCATTAATGCTTCATCTATCTCTTCACTCTGTAAACACTCTTTAAATCCTTTCTTATTCTTCTCTTGTCTCTTATATTTCAAAATTCTTCTACAGTAAGCTATCACTCTTATTAACCTTTGTAATGTTGAATACTTCGTCCACAAACGGAGTTCTTCTACATCCTCCGTAACAACAAGTGCTTCGATAGCTCTTTGCTCCATGCTTGTCGCTATCGAATTAGGTCTGGTATACTCTATTGACTGGTTCCTTAGCCAAGATGGACCCTGAGCCCACAAAATATTCTCGGATAGCTCTTGGGGCGTTATGCCTCGCGAAGCTATGTCTGCGGGATTTTGAGCAGACTTGACGTGAGCCCAATTACTATTGTCAAACCGTGACAGAATTTCCGACACTCTGTTTCCGACAAACGTAGTCCAGCGGCTTGGTACTACTAAGCCAAGCCAACAGTACAGAAGAATCTGTCCAGAGATGAACGTTTCCTTGCGGAATGTTCATTACTTCAGTAACCTCCAAAATTAAATTCGACAATAGTACTGCTCCCATTAACTCTAACCTTGGAATGGATTGCTGTATTACCGGAGCAACTTTGGTACGAACAGTATCTAAGCTAGTTTGGATTTCATTCCGTTTGGTCACTACACGGACATATACAACGGCTGCGTAAGCGGCAATCGAAGCGTCACTAAACCCATGCAGTTCCACGTATAGATCTTCAGCAGTCATCCTGATCCACCGAGGTAAACAGAGTCTGCCCGTCACAACTAAGTTTTCTCGGTAAGTTTGCCATTCTGCTTTAAGTTCTAGCGTTAATTCCTCATCCCAACCTAAACCTGAAAGCCAGAGCTTCTGAATGAATATTTTGGAAGTAATTACACAAGGTAGTGCCCAACCTAGCGGATCGAATAGACGAGATATGTCCGATATCACTCTTCTCTTAGTGATGATGAGCGTTTGTTGAGTTGGAAGACTGAATATTTAAATTCATGACATTCCCGATCCCATGTGATTCCTAATATCTTCATCACCTCATTACATTTAATATCTTTCTCCTTTCCATCCCTGTCCGCTATAAACCTTCCGAGATCCTCTCTTCCTTCAGAAATTTTCTTATTTAACTCTTTACACCTACTCATCCACTTCTGCAACTGGAATCCACCCCTGGTAAGTACTTCCGCTATTTCCTTATGTATTTGTATTCCTTTTTGTACTGACTGACAATCTGTCATTAAATCATTTACATAAAATTCATTTTTTATTATTTCAGATATTTTAGGACTATGTGCTCCTTCATCAGTTGCTGTCTGCTTCAAAGTCTTCACCGCGAGGTTTGGAGCTGAAGCTGTTCCAAACGTAACAGTTAATAATCTATATTCTTCTATTTCAGATCCTGTATCATCACGCCATACCACTCTCTGGAAATTAGCATCTTCAGAAGAGACTCATCATCATCATCATCGTTTAGAGATACTCCATTTAGTCCTTTCATAGAAGCGTCGAAAACTATACGCACCTTGGTGGTCAACTTGTCTTCTCACACAACTGCGTGATGTGGTATATAAACTGCTGTATCCCTTTTAGGATCATCACCTGAAACTCGTTCAATATGACCAAGATCTTTGTATTCCTGGAATACCTCTGAGTAACGTCGTGCTAAGTCTGAATTTTTCTTAAATTTAGCTTCTAAGTGCATAAACCTCTTAATAGCTAAATTTCTAGAACTTCCAAATGGAGATTGCGGATTTTCATCACGGAATGGAAGTTTAACCACATATCGTCCATTGTCATCTCTGGTAGTAGTTTGAGCGTAGATATCTTCACATCGTGACTCATCTTCGGATAACATTTTCTTTCTAGTTCCAGGTGTAACCGATTCTATTTCCCAGAATTGCCTAAGGATAGCATTTTCATCAATCTGATTCGAATCGCGAACTACTAAATGATGACAATTGACTGCATCACTCGGTGCCGATATCTTGCCTGACAAAATCCAGCATAAGGCTGTGTTTTGCGCTATTGGAAAGCCTGGTGGGCCTTGTATCAACCCATCTCTCAAAATCTGGCCGTACACTTCTGCGCCAAGTAGAATATTTATCCTACTAGGCGTATGATAAGCTGGGTCTGCCAAGCTTATTGCTTCTAACTCAGGCCAGTGACTCGGTATGAACTTAGCGGATGGCAATAGAGATGTAATGTTCCCTAGAACGTACGCATTAATTTGAAAACTAAAACTTGGATCTACGAGGGGCGACTGAAAAGTTTTGAGCCTAAGGTATTAAAAATGCTGATAAAAATGTACAAAAAATTTATTTTTCAATATAGTCTCCCTGTATTTCAATGCACTTCTTACATTTATTGTAAAGAGCTTTTAACCCAATGAAAAAATATTCGCCGTTTTTGTCTTCAAAATGTTCATCTACGGCCATCTTCATTTCTTCGTCATTGGAAAATTTCCGTCCCCGTAGGCCTTTTTTCAAATTTGAAAAAAGATAATAGTCACTAGGAGCCAGGTCAGGACTGTAGGGTGGGTGGTTGATTTCCTCAAATCCTGTCTCGGCGAGGGCACGCCTTGCAACTCGCGCAGTGTGGACGGGCGCGTTGTCTTGCAAAAACAGGACTCCTTTTGTCAGTTTGCCTCTCCGTTTCTCAACAACCACTTGACGTAACTTGGTCAGCAATGCGGCATAGTAGTCTCCGTTCATTGTAGTATTTTTCGGAAGGTAATCAATAAACAAAATACCTTCACAATCCCAAGAAACAGTGGCCATGAGCTTGGACGCCGATCTTTCCACTTTGAACTTCCGTGGCGGCTTTTCTCCCTTTTCTATCCACTGCATTGACTCCTGTTTTGACTCCGGATCGTACTGTCGAATCCAGGTTTCATCAACAGTATAAGGCGAGAAAAAACGTCGTCTGGATTATCGCCACAGATGTCCAAAAACTACTGTGAAGTTGTGACTCGACGTTGCTTGTCCAGCGGCGTCAGCATTTTCGGCACCCATCGCGCGCAGACCTTTTTCATGTGCAGGTGATCATGCAAAATATTTCCGATTCGTTCCTTGCTAATGCCCATAGCTTCAGCTATCTGCCACAACTTGATTCGCCGATCTTCCAGAACAAGTTTTTTTACTTTTTCAATGTTTTCTTCGGTAACAGCGGTGTTTGGGCGTCCTGAACTGGGGTCATCTTCGAGTGACTCCCTGCCAAGTTTAAACTGTCGGTTCCAACGTTTGACGGTAGCAAATGAAGGTGCAGACTCCCCATAAACAGCTATCATCTCTTCAAATATTTCCGTCGGTGTTTTATTCTTCTTTGTTAAGAATTTTATCACAGCTCTGTACTCCAATTTCGTGCAAAGTGCGGAAGACTCAGACATTGTGACGTTTACGATTCAATTACTAAAAGCGTAATGATGGAAATGACATGAAATTTGACATTTATGTTTCTAAGGATACCCGCAATTAGTGGTATGATGCGCGAGTAATTAGTTGTACTTTAAGGTACTTAGGCTCAAAACTTTTCAGCCGCCCCTCGTAGGTGTGAGTGGATTGTCACTGAAACAATGTTCTCAGACGCTAACGCGCCGTTCTCACCACCTATTCCTGAAATCATTGATTTCACTGGCGTCCTTTTGAGTCCAAGAAGTTGAACTGCAGCTTCCGTTATAAAAGACGCCTGCGATCCTTGATCTAGCAAAACTCTAAGGAGTTGTGTTGACCCGCGTCTTGTCTGTGCTTCGACAAGAGCTACAGCTCTTGGATATTTGGATAGGATAAGATATTTTATTGATATTATAAGATATTTTATTTATATTTATAATCTCTCTTGGCTACAGCCAACAAAACCTGTGATGAAACTGACTCCTTAGTAAAATGCAAGATGACACTTGTAGTGAGTTCACCATCTAATTGTGATGCCTGAACATTCGAAACCGCTGAGTTTAAACTTACCTTTGCAACGTTGTCGCAGGTGGTTGAATTTGAGACAACTTTAGGATGCAACAGCGAATGATATCTTCGCTTGCATATGCGACATGAAGAATTATATCTACAAAATTTAGCTCCGTGGTTGGGACCTAGACAATTGAAACATAAACCACGAGTTGAATGAACTGTTGACGTGATTCGTAACTTTCCCTTGCAAACTGCTTACAATAGTTTATTTTATGTTGTTCTTTACAGAATTCACAGGAATAATTAATCGCATTGACTTTATTATCAGGGTTTACAACATGATGTACTTTAGACTTACTATAACTTACAATCACATTTGGTTTCGGCTTGACTGACTTTACATCAATAAATTCCAGTGCCCGAAATCTAGCCTCCAAAAAATCTCTGAACTGCGATAACTTGGGAAGTTCGTGAGATGTGCTAATTTGAGTTTCCCATTGCTTGCGGGACTCATTGTCTAACTTCGCGCTTATTAGTAGTATCGTATAGTATAGTATCTAACAGACACTTAACAGACCTAGAATACTCTGTCACATTAGTTTGAGTCAATAAGCGCTGTAACAAACTGTTCGACAAAAACCTTTTGTTATTATAACGACCTTTTAACAGAGCCCAGCATTCTCCATAATTAGATGAAGTTACCGGTATGTGTCGAACAAGTTGTTCAGCCTCACCTATCAACAAACCCTTAAAATAATGCATTCGTTGAACATCATCCAAACTCTCATTTTTGTGAATGAGTGATTCAAACAAATCTTTAAATGTTGGCCATTCTGAATAATGACCAGAAAATTTTAGTATATAAATTTTTGGTAATTTTACACTATCATTAGAAAAAGACTTGGCTTGGACTGACTTTACTGAACTGCTACTTAAGCGTTCCAGATATTCCTTCAATTCACTTTTATAATCTATGTACAACTCTTCAACATATTCATATATTTCATCAGTAAAATATTCATCTTTAGATTGCCTATCTGAGGAAGTCGTTTGAATTATTTCATTGTGCTAATTTAAGAATCCACCCCACGTTTGCTCAAGTACATCTAATCTAGCACTGATATACCCATGTGAAATTCTATCCTTGGGCGACTTTCTTAAATTTATTCTAGCCTTTTCAATAACTGATTTTTTATTTAATTGTAATTTATACAACGCCTCCATTATCTTACGAATTTACTTTTTATGAAAATTTAACAAGTGTCAAGAAGTATCCGAAGTAATTACAAGTCCTTTAAATCTTGTAAGTTAATTTACTAAGTTACAATTCTAAAATTTTTACAAGTGCAAAAATATCCAAAAAAAAATTACAACTGTTTTCAAGCTTAACACGTAATCAAAATCGGGCATAGGTTCCCCGTATGAACACAATTTCTTAACTCAAAATATCCTATATAAGTAATATATAAGTCCTAATTTTTATTTAAATTTTCTAAGTTCCAACTCACTACCACTTGAGGTTCAAATTGTTTTTACTTATTTCGCTTCGATTATTCTCTTTATAAATGGACTGTAAAATGTACTCACGATTTTCACTGCACTTAACTGTTTCTGTTGAAGACTCCAATCCTCTGGAACCTGGCAAGTGCAGCCTGGCATCTCCTTCTGACGATCCGTCCAACTCGCAGCGCCTTCCGGCGCCGTCCACCGGAACTGCCTCTTGTCACCAACTGTCTGCTTGGCTTGGTGACACCTGTCACACTGACAGTGATACCAACTGCAACTTCACTCTGCTGCCCGTTGATGCTTCAGTACCGACGTGATTTGCTTCAAGGAAATCGAAACCAGAGTAGACTGATTTGGTTTGCGGACTTTGCGATTCGGTTGAGTGCTTGCAACAAGTGTTTGGCTGTTTTTGTAGTTTTTTTATGGATTTTCGTACTCGTTCGTGGTTTCATCTCCTTGTTTGTTTACCTACTGTGTTACTGTGTTGTTTGTGTTTGTTTTGATTTACGTAAGTAGCGTAGTTTAGTTTTATAATGGATAATGATCCGCCGGATCCCGGCGGAACGCGAAGAGGTTATGTTTGTGTTACCCCGCCGAACGGCCTAAGTGCCGTTCCAGATGTGGATATGGAGAATATCCCAAATAAGCGTCCCAGACACATTCTGCGCAAAATGGCATTAACTCGGTTTCCTCACAAAATGACCAATTATCCTACGCAAAACCGGAATTTTTGAATAAGCGTATATATTCCGTTACTGATTCCTCACCATTTGTTGTACATGTGTCCAAAGCAGACTCTAATAATAGTATAATTCGTCCTATGGAATTTGGCCGTTTTCTCTTTAAAAATAACTTTACTTCAGTTTCCCTCGGTGGCGTAAAGCGTATAGGTAGGAACCGAGTATCTGTTGAATTTAAGAATGCAGATGACTCTAACACCTTTCTGGATTCTTCAATACTTGTTAATGCAGGTTTCGCCGCTTCCATCCCGTCATATAATGTGTCGCGGATGGGAATGTCGCTTTAGATATTAGAATGGAGGAGTTTGCTCTTCATTGCGTAGTGCCTATTGGATATGGTGAAGTTATAAAGGCACGTCGTATGTCAACAGAAGCTAATGGAAATGTAACCACCCAAACTGTCGTTGTGACTTTTAATGGTCAAAACTACCTCCTCATACTTACCTTTTTTATACATCTCTTTCCGTAAAGTTGTATAAACTTCCTATCATCCAGTGCAACCGGTGCTGTAGGTTTGGATACGTCAAGACAATCTGTAGGTCGGAACCTAGGTGTTACAAGTGTTCACAACCACATGAGGGTGACAATTGTAATACTCAGGTGGCTACTTGTCTCTTTTGCTCTGGATCTCATATGGCTAACAACTCTAGTTGTCCTGAATTCATTAGACAGAAGGAAATTAAGGCTGTTATGTCGGAACAAAATATTTCATATGCAGAAGCTTCCGCTAGGTTCCCGAGTGTGCGTAGAGCTTTGTACTGACGTTGTAGCCACTCCTACAGCCACTTTCTCGCGTTCCCGCCAATTCACTCTGTTCGCGCCAACCCTAGCGCGACGTTTAGAATAAACACAAAGGACATCACTAGGTGAAGTATGGCCGACCGACTCAGGGGCGCTGTCAGAGAGTGACGAACACTTGCAGTTAGAACCCCTTCCGCGCTGGATGCATTTTCAGCTCATCCCGAAACCTAGTGAACGCGAACGCGTGTGCGCATATTTATTGGTGCTCGTTAATATAATACCAAATTCGCCGGCGAACCGCGATAAATCTATCGATAATCCGCTCAACAGCTGTGTAGTGTAGTGAGAAGAAACCTCCGCCCAGATCCAGAACCACCAGCTCAACAATAAGGTCAGTCCCAGATTTCTCCAGCCCTCACATTGACCTATATACCTACTTCCCTCAGCTCATAGTCGCATGTGTAGTTTCCTCGGCTCACCAATTTCTTGGCCCATCGAGCCTTCGTGAAGCCCTTCTCCCTATTATCGGCGTTGGGCCTCATTAGAACCAGCACCTACAGTTCCACTTCGCCCAATTCTGCACATAAAATCAGCTCGATTATTTATATTTTGTCCAATTTAACATTAAACCCCTATTCTGTACTTTGATATTAACCTACATGTTAATTAATTAAATTATTTTGTTCATATTTCGGCCCATAAATTCATAGGAAAAAACCCAAAAAAAAAAAAAAAAAAGTGGGTATGTTGTCGGCTCATAGTCAAACAAAGAACTCGAACATTCCAGAACTTCCCTAGGTACCTAATACATAATTTGTGCCAATAATATCTCATATAATAATTTTCTCAGCTCTTAATTACTTACGAAATATTTTAATGTTTGATTCGCATATAAAATAAGTAATAACTAGTGCGTATTGTGAATTACGTTCGGCTCATAACAGAATTGTGAATCGTCGTTGCATTACTAAGTATTTTATCTATATATAACGTTTATATCTTCATATTATCAATTTTTAAAACACAATATTAATTAACTTAGCATTATTTTAATAGTTATGAGTCGCATAACATCTCAAGTGCCCATACAAACATCGTCGGCTCGCTTCGGTACTTGATTTTTGTGCATTCTGTAGGTAATAGGTACCTACACGGCGCCCGTGCGTAAACAACAGCTGGTTACATTCATTCTCAATTAGGTATTCTTCATAGAATAAATAGTGACCTTCACATTGAATTCATATCTTATCTACGTTCTGTGTCTATACAAAAATATTATTGGTGTTACGTTACAGCTGTTTTAAATAAGAATTCTTATCGACGTTCTGTGTTTATACAAATATATTATAGGTGTTACGTTACAGCTGTTTTGAATAAGTCGGCACACTGTTGAGATTGAAACTGCTCATACCTACTTGCATTGTTTTCATTACGTTATTTTGTTTCTAACGCGCCCGCTAAGATTTGTTTATATTCAAACTTCAGGACATTAATATAATATTACAGACGACTTCTAACGCATTAATCTCCGCTCATCAAACATACACTAATACTATATTAGCATCAGGCGATCGGTCAGCTCATTTGTTAATTAACTCGTACACATTTTATGATAAAATTGTATACATTGTCGGCACATTATTAAAATCTATTTTCTGCGTTTTAATTAATTGCGCGCGTATTTTCCGCTCATTACTTTTAAATATTTAACTTAGTTACACGCATATATTTTTAAACATGCCTACAAAATCGCAAGCGGCCATATTTAGGCAAACTATAAAATCTATTAGTCGGCTCAGAGAGATCGCATTGGCATTACACAAAGGTGACTCAAAGTCTAACAAAACGGAGTTTAATGCGCGTTTTAAAGACCTACAAAATTTGAAACAAAAATTAGAAAATTTATACTGCGAAATTTTAGACGACGGCAGTGTTACAGAAGAAATTGAAAAGTTTTATACAGCCGGTTACGAGAACGCGCTATCCGAATATTATGATATTTTAACTGCAGCGGAAAATATAAGTTCCACTTCAAAGTCAAGTCAGCTCACTTCTGCCGTTCTGCCCAAAATTGAACTGCCAAAATTCAGCTCACGCGTTGAGGACTGGCCATCGTTTATTACGATTTTTAGGAGTCTTACAGACGACATGACGTCACTTACAGATGCAATTAAGCTGCACTATCTTTCGTCTTGCCTATCGGGGGAGGCGCTCAGCATGATTGCGCATTTAAAAATCACAAATGATAATTACAGCGTCGCGCTCGATATACTCACACGTAGGTATGAAAACCGCCGTGTTCTGATAGATGGGTTTGTTGATATAATACTCGGCCTACCTAATATTCATATTCGATCAAGCATACGCGCGACGTTTTTAACTCCGCTCATTTCCGCACAAAGCGCATTAAATAATCTGCGTTTACCTATGGATAGTAATTACGTATTTGTGTCTATTGTAGTTAGAAAATTACGAGGCGAGCTCCGCACCCTGTTCGAAAGAAGATACGGCATCTCGGACACTCTGCCCACCTTAGGTGATTTGATTTCTTTTTTAGAGGAGCACGCGCGCTGTATCGAAACCGAATATTCTAATGCAACGCGCGGTGTTACCTACTCACCACAGACTGGGCCCTCTCGTCAACACACACCCCCCGCAAACTCTCCGCGCAGTCCACGCTTTAGACCAATTAGTCCCGCGTATCCTCGTAATACTCAGCGCTCGCCATCGGCTCACACTTTAAGTAGCTATCACGTCAGCCCAGTTCCTCATTACCCTCAACGCTACTGGCCCCCCTCCCCCCGAACAGAGCGGCGCGAGTACTCAGCCCGGAATACAGATAAACGCAAGCGATTCTACTGCCCCTATTGTAGGAATACAGAACACAAACTTATCGCGTGTCCGAAATATAATCATCAGCCCACTCAAGGTCGTTGGGATTTCATAGAAGCCAACGACAGATGTCGTAAATGTCTAGGTCCGCATTTTGAAAATGAATGTCGTTCGACAAACTCATGCAAAGAGTGTGGAAGTGCAAATCACCACACCTCGCTTCATCGTCACGGAACTTCAAATTCTCCGGTGTCGTCAGCGCATTTGGTTCCTCCTCATTTACGTGCACAGCCCCGCCGGCGTGCTCAAGACAAGCCACATACCTACACGGCCTACACACAACATACGCGTGCACATCAATCATCATCATCAGACCCCAACCAATCGTCTGATCATGCACCGTCTACAACTCATCAATTTCAAAACAAAAAACAATGACTACCTACAATTACGGAGCACATAGAATTAGAAGATCAGCCCAATAATTTAAAATGTCATTCAGCTCATAGTACACCTGCATCACATTCAGCTCATAAAATATCTAAATCTAGTTCAGCCCAATATTCTGTAGAATCAGCCCAAGTAAATTCAACTCAGCACATAGAAAACCCATTAAAAACTCCAGTGTTACTTCCCACAGTCGTTTTAAATATATCTGATAAATGCGGAGAATATCACAAAGCTCGGGCTTTATTGGACTGTGGTAGCATGATAACGCTCATAACTCAGCGCATGACTAGAAATCTTAATTTGCAACCAAAACAATGTTCATTAAAAATTACAGGTGTAGGTGATCAGCACATACAAAATTCTAAAGGTTGGGTCACAATAACATTTAGGCCCACACACCGTGACACGCCATCTATTACTACTACCGCTCATATTCTCAAAGACGTTACAGGTTATTTACCTTTGCAAAAAATACCAGATGTTGTACAAGACTCAGCTCATCAGCTCATTCCATTGGCGGATCAAGCTTATCATACTCCTGCGCCCATTGATCTCATTTTAGGCTCAGACGTTTTGGGTCACGTTTTGGATGGTACTAAGATTGCTTTGGGCCCGGGGAAGCCCATAGCCTTCGGCACGATTTTTGATTTTGCACTCATAGGACTCGTTGAACACTCATGCGATTCACCTGTAGCTCAAGTTAACTCTGCTCATATTACTCATACTCATTATGCACAGTCGGCTCACTCTACACATTCTGCTCATTCTACTCATGATATTTGCAAAAGCCTGGGAAGATTCTGGGAGTCGGAAGAGCCCCAGCCTCGTTCTGCTCATTCAAACCCGCTACACGAGCAATGTGAACACATATTCAGCTCAACCACCATTCGTGACGATTCAGGCCGTTACATGGTGACTCTTCCCTTCTTATCAGATGCACCCGTATTAGGTAGTACTCATGCTATTGCTCTACGTAGATTTCTCAATCTAGAAAAACGGTTGCAATCCGATCACACACTGCGACAAAAATATATAGAATTCATGAACGAATACATAAACTTAGGACACATGACACCGTGTCATCCGTCTACATTTACTCATAAACCTCATTATTATATTCCTCATCATGGCGTGTTCAAATCAGGTACTGACAAACTCCGCACAGTATTTGATGGCAGTTGTAAGTCATCCAATGGAGTCAGTTTAAACGATTGCCTGCACACAGGTCCAGCACTTCAACGAGACATTGTAGATATTATTATATCATTCCGCGCACATCGTATAGTATTCAGCACTGACATAAAAATGATGTTTAGAAATATTCTTTTAAGACCAGACCAAAGACACTATCAGCTCATACTCTGGCGATCGTCTCCAGATCGACCTCTGCTCACATATGCACTCAACACTGTTACATACGGATTGCGCTCAAGTCCATATCATGCTATCCGCACATTATTACAATTAGCTGAAGATGAAGGTCATCACTATCCTCAGGCTGCCCAAATTTTGCGTAAATTTGTTTTCGTGGATGATGTACTTTGCGGCCATGACACCATAGAAGAAGCATCAGCACTCCAAACTCAGCTCATTGATTTGTTATCACTCGGTGGATTTAAACTTAGTAAATGGACATCAAACACACCTCAGCTCTTGCAAAGATTTCCAGACCATCAATGCGAAATGCCTAAAGACTTTGACATCAGCGCAGAGTCTCCATCAATTAAGGTTTTGGGTATTAGATGGATTCCCCGGTCTGATGAATTTACATATCACATCTCATTACCACCAGTTACCCACATTACAAAACGTTCAATTCTTAGCACAGTAGCTTCTCTCTATGACCCAAACGGTTGGGTTACACCCGTCATATTCCGCGCAAAAATACTTCTTCAAAGGTTATGGTTAACTAAATTGGACTGGGACGATCCCACTCCAAATAATATTACAGATGATTGGCAGCGCATCTATCATGATCTTCCGCACATCTCAGATATACATTTTCCCAGACATATCGCTCCACACAAATTCAAATCAACATACTCACTTCACGGATTCGCAGATGCTTCGGAAAGCGGTTTTGCTGCAGTGATATATTTACAAGAATCAGCTCACAACGGATCTGTTAACGTTCACCTCATAATTGCTAAATCTAAAGTCGCACCGATTAAAAATAAACTCACAATCCCCAAATTAGAGTTGTCTGCTGCAACTCTATTATCTCAGCTCATGTTGCGTGTCTCCCAACAATTGTCTGCTCATCTCACAATTACACATCACGTTTGTTGGTCAGATAGTACCATAGTGCTTGCATGGATAAAAACTCCGCCCCATCGTTTACAAACATTTGAATCAAATAGAGTAACAAAAATTAACTCAAATTCACTCACACTTAAGTGGCGTCATGTACCTTCCCAATTAAATCCTGCTGACTGTGCAAGCAGAGGATTATCAGCTCAAGCTCTCTCCGCTCATGATTTATGGTGGTCTCCTCCATGGCTCAAATTGCCAGAGGATACCTGGCCCAAGATGCCTTCAGCTCATACTCGACAAGACTTGCCAGGGCTCAAACCAAAATACGTACCATGCAATTTCTCGATACCCGGTGTCGATAGTGATCTGCTCACTCGCTTCAGCTCTTTAGAAAAACTAACTGGTGTCACTGCCTACATGAGGCGATTCATTCGTAACTGTAAACTAAATTCAAACTCGTGACAACTAGGCCCTCTAACTGTAAGTGAACGTAGAGAAGCATTACTCTTCTGGATCCGCTCTGTACAGCAGAATGCATTCGCAGAAGATATTCATCGCCTGCAAACCGATAGAATCTGCACAGTACGACTACAACGTCTGTCGCCTTTTACGCAGGACGGTCTCCTCAGAGTAGGAGGTAGACTCACTCGTTCGGAACTCACATACGATGCTCAACACCCATTCATTTTGCCTAGTTCTAGTCCGCTCGTAGACCTCATAATAGATCACTATCATCGCATACACTGCCACCCTGGCACGGACACGCTACATGCTATTTTACGTCAGCAATTTTGGATATTATCTGCCCGCCGCATTATAAGGCACAGAACGTTTAAATGCATAAGATGTTTCCGTTGCCGCGCTCAGCCCGAAGTACCTATCATGGCTGACCTGCCAGCTGATAGAGTCATACCTCAGCCCGTATTTAGTCACGTATCAACAGATTTCGCCGGACCGTTTCTGCTCAAATCAAGTCAATTACGTAATGCTAAGTTAATTAAGGGATATTTTTGCATATTTGTTTGCCTCACTACAAAGGCGGTTCACTTAGAACCAGTCTCATCGCTCACTGCCGAAGCGTTTATTGCATGTTTATTGATACGTTCGGATTGTGGCACAAATTATGTAGGAGCTAGGAATCATCTACTAGAGGTACAACAATTTCTCAATGACAATAACGACGCCATTTCTCATAAACACTCAACTCAAAATATAACTTGGTTACTCAATCCGCCTAAAGCCCCATGGATGGGAGGTATCCATGAGATTAATGTTAAATCCACAAAGCAACTTCTATACCGTGTTATCGGTGAGCAACACCTCACTTTCGAGGAATTCTTAACTCTGCTCACTAGAATCGAAGCTGTGTTAAACTCTCGGCCCATCAGTCCACTTTCGTCCGATCCCACGGACTATCAGCCCCTTACTGCTGGCCACTTTATCATTGGCCGTCCGCTCACAGCTCTCCCCGAGCTGACTCTAGATGAAAGAGTAATATCTCCGCTCAAACGCTTTCAGCTCATTCAATCACTCTCTCAGCGCTTTTGGAACCTTTGGACCAAGTCCTACCTCCATACCCTTCAAATCCGCTCCAAATGGCTTTCCTCTTCCTCTCCACCCAAAATTGGAGAACTGGTTCTGCTCAAGGAGGACAATTTGCCTCCTCTACAATGGAAGATGGGAAGAATCTCACGTCTGCTACCTGGGAAGGATGGAGTCATCAGAGTTGTGGACTTGGACACGACTCAAGGCCAGCTGCGGAGGCCTGTCGGCAAGATTGCCCGGCTCCCACTGGATTCTGCTCAGGATGGGGCTCAGCTCGCCGCCTGTGCGGGCCCCCCAGGATGTTCGCGCCAACACTAGCGCGACGTTTAGAATAAACACAAAGGACATCACTACGTGATGTATGGCCGACCGAAAGGGGCGCTGTCAGAGAGTGACGAACACTTGCAATTAGATCCCCTTCCGCGCCGGATGCATTTTCAGCTCATCCCGAAACCTAGTGAACGCGAACGCGTGTGCGCATATTTATTTGTGCTCGTTAATATAATACCAAATTCGCCGGCGAACCGCGATAAATCTATCGATAATCCGCTCAACAGCTGTGTAGTGTAGTGAGAAGAAACCTCCGCCCAGATACAGAACCACCAGCTCAACAATAAGGTCAGTCCCAGATTTCTCCAGCCCTCACATTAACCTATATACCTACTTCCCTCAGCTCAAAGTCGTATGTGTAAGTTCCTAGCTTACACATCCCTAGTTCATACCCTCTTTGTTGATGTTCTGTGTAATTTTATTAACAATAATAACATTAAATTGTAGTTGTGGGCGTCTTTACTAATAAACTAACATTTTGTATTTGTCTTATTGTTCCAGGTAATAAGAAGATTTATTATGTTGTAAATTCATGTTATTAAGAGATTTTAACAATTTTTCTCTTGTCCTTTCATAAAGCCCCACTTTTGCGCAAAGTCATCGTCATTAACCACAAAGTTTTTTGTATCTCATCTACACTGACACTGGCTATTCCTCAAGGGAGGCCATTTTTAAAGAAGAAGAAGAAGAAGATGCGCTTCAATGCCGATCCAGCATTGGTTTTCACGCTTTGGACACAAACCACCAGAACCTCCGGCTCGAAGGACCATAAACAACACTCACATTGGCCTTTTGGAGGGTGGGGATCGATATATCGAACAATAATACTTTAGTATTAAATAGTATTAAACTTGTAACACAACGTATTATATTTCCACAATCTACAAACATAGTCCCCCCAATATAAAAATCCTTCACTTTACTTATACTTTTCTTTGTAGTCTTCGATAGCGCGATCTACACTAAAAAGCGCCATCTAGTTTCAATATTGGTAACTAAACTTACACATTATTTTACCTGAGGATATCAAATTGGACACTAGATGTATACTTTTGGTGTGTCAGTCTTTCTAGACAGAGACATATCAAAAACATACAGACACGCAATCTTAATTTATTAAAACACTTATAGCTGCTTCTATCACATAACCACTTATACATGCAGTATGCACATTGCACAATATTTAACACTTCAAATATTACGACCTCTGTGGGTCGCGGGTTCGAATCCCGCCGAAGGAACAAAATGTTTTTCCGTGTTCCTGGGTCATGGATGTGTATTAAAAATGTGTATAATATAATAAACAGCCTCCGTGGCCTAGTGGTTAGACCATGGAGGCACGTAGACTCTCGACTCGGAGGTCGTGGGTTCAATTCCCGCATTCGATCAACAACAACAAAAAAATGTTGTTTCTAAGTTTGGTTAGGACAATGCAGGCTGATCACCTGATTGTCTGACAAGAGAGATGATCCATGGGTCGCGTGGGCATGTAAAATGTCGGACCTGCGCCTGATCTCTCGCCAGTCGTGTCGGTCATTCGTCCCACTGGGTAATGAGAATAAAGGAGAAGAGAGTGCTCTTGTGTACTGCGCACACACTTGGGAACTATAAAATTACTCCTGCGTAACTGGTCTGGTTTCAATGAAACCAGTCAACGCCACCGAAATCGGTGTGGGGAACTCTCCATTATGTTTTTTATTTTATATAATAAAAATCTTAAATATGTGTATATTATAAAAGTATTAAATATATTTCCGTTGTTGGTGGTACACGTAACACAAGTTCTTCAAGAACTTACCACGGGACCAGATTGGTGTGGTGTGAAGCGTCCATAGATATTATTATTTAAATTATCTGTATAAAAAACATATTCGCAGTCAACACACCTGGAAGCTCTCGAACAGCGCGCTCCAGCGGAACTCTGCGAACATCCGCCCGGCACCCTTCAGTCTCCACACGCCGACACAGCAGCAAAACAGGATGAAAAACGCCAAAACATCCTTGAAGAGTACCATCTAAAAAAATTTAAATATTATAATATATTATTTTATGAATATTTATTCAATAGTGATCTATAGATGTCTTTAAATTCATAAAATTGCGGTCGATTTCAAATTTTGTAATATAAACAAAAATATTGTACATAGAAAATATAGCTGTTAAGGTACAAATTAAGTTTCATATATTAATCAAAAACAACATCAAATCGTTTAAAGTGTACAAAAATACGAAGATTCCAGACCCCCAAACTAGGCGCAGTTTGTGCTATGGGGGAATGAGAGTGTTTGTTATTTATTCTGCCGCGGGGGAGCAGACCCAACGCACATAAAGCGTCATCTGGTGGCGTAAGTGGTATCAGAAACGGTCAATAATAATTTTCGATTCTTTTTCTGTCACCAGGCGGCGTTTGGTAGCACGTCGGTCCTACTCGTGTCAAAAAGCTGTCAGATGTCACGAATTTGAAAACCCTCATTTTTATGAATACAAACTAAAACATTAATTTAAAATTTGAAAAACATAAACAACAACAGTTCTAAACTTTTATGCATAAGCTAAAAATAAAAGTTAGAAATAATGTAAAATGTAGTGTGTATGTGTGTATGTGTGTGTGTATGTGTGTGTGTGTGTGTGTGTGTGTGTGTGTGCGTGTGTACAGGTGTGTGCGCGTGCGTGTATGTGTGAGAGTGTGTGTGAACGAGTGAGTGTGGGTGGTCGTGCGTTTCTGTGTGTGTGTGATCTCACCTTGGAATAGCTATAGATCCGTTTACAGGCAACGAAATATATGAGTATCCACGAAATGACGTAGTACACCGACACCTCAGGCACGATACTGCCCAGGCCGCCCTGAAGCCCGTCACGCTTGAGGTTAAGCACAAAGTTGCTGGAAAAGAGAGATTCTTGTGTAAGTTTCAGAAAACACCATACAAATAAATAATTTTCGTTACCTACATAATGAATTTTTAAAAGTTACAAATTGACAGAACTATTTCGAAACGCATCGCAGGCCAGACAATCCTATTACTTTTATTATAAATGTGAAAGTTTGTGAAGATGGATGGATGAATATATGAATGGATGTTTATTACTCCTTCACGCAAAAACTATTCAACTACCATACCAAATTTCATCAAAAACTCATTTTGATGAAATTTGGTATGGTAGTAGTTTAAGCTCTGGAATAATACATAGGCTACTTTTTATCCCGAAAAAGTTCAGTGTTCCCGTGGGATACTGTATTTATGCGGGCGGAGCCGCGGCAAAAGATATATGCACAGTTTTCTTTTGTTGGCTTTTTGAAAAGTACCTACATAAATGCTGGAAACATTGTCCTTACAGTGGCATATATACGACCAACCGTTGACGAAATACAGTAATGACACAAGAGATCGTTGGAGAACATTAACACCTTATAAGTACAAAAAATGCATGAAAAATGATGTCACGTCACTGGTCACCATGGAGGTAAGAGTTAGGAGAACGATCGCTACGTGCTAAAGCATTAGCCCGCCTGTCCCTGAAAATTTGTAGAATTTATAATTCATTTTTCAGCCACCAGCGGCACTAACTTCGGTAAGTAGTATCTGCGAAGTTAGCTGTTTATATAAGTAGATAAACTTAGCTGAATAATTCGAACAATGAAATTAGCGATCGCAGCGCGACACTTATTTTGTCCATATTTCTGGGATACTATTTTCTACAGCGATCGTTATCGTTATAGGGATAGGAATCCTATCCTAAGATTATTTGCAACTCTCAACTTCTCTATGTTGCGGATATTCATAAGCGAAGGTACCTAGTCGCTAATCCGTAAGGCTGGATAAAATTCATAGTACTGAAAATAGAACTCTGCGCTAATAATATTCGCTATAGCGCTGTGAATATTCCCTGGCCTTACGAATGTCGGACCGTACAGTCCCAGCCTTACTGCCACACTGTACTAACAAGAGGAAACTCTGCGCGGGCGTCTCGCTGCCCATCGGCAACGGCCGGTGGCGCGCGGCGCACGGCAAGTCCACGCGCGCGGCGCAGTGCAGCCACGGCGGGAACACGTGCGCGCTGTGCACCAGCAGCGCCAGGCACCACGCGCACACCGCGCCTAGCGAGAAGGCGGTGAGCGCGCAGGTCAGCAGCATGGAGATACCCACGCCTGCAAGATAGATTAGGCATAGGTATTATGACATTATGTAGTCTTAATAAATAATGAGCAGTCTCGATACTCCTAGCCGAGAAATATCGACATCATTTGCAGTTGTCCACTACACGCAAGCACGCATGCACTCACACATCCACATATACACGCGCACACTTGACACCACTTACCCTGCTACAAACCAAAATACTATTAGACCGTAAGATTTTCTTTTACATTTCATTTGCCGTATTTTTTTAAATTTAGATCCACGGAGAAGTGGAGATGATAATAACTTGTTAATCATATTTTATATGAATATTCGCTGAAACGAGTTTAAGATATGACATGTATTTACCCCACCACCTGCAGATATTGCGACCTATGCCGTTGTAATCCATATATCATTAGGTACGCTTATATCTAACCTAATTATATCATTGGTCGCAGCGGGTAATTGTTTTGTATTAAAATTCCCAATGTCCTTAAACAATATAATCTCAATACTCGGATATTACCTCTAGCAATCGGCGCCATATCCCAACACTTCAGCACGCTCTGCTTCGCCACAGCTCCAATAGCCAGCTCCAGGTACAACAGGGGGTAAGCCAGCACAACACTGAAGATGTTATACAACAGGACGAATGGCAGCAACCTTCCAGGTCGTTGATGTAGGGCTGCCACCAGAGCTGGACAACGCTTATGCATGACGAGGCGACTAGCTGGGAGTAGGTTATGTTGTTCGTCCAACGGTCTCGTACCTGATGGTCCAAAAAGTCGGATTAAAAGTAAGACTACGCCGGGCAGCAGCGTAGCGACATGACGCGACACGTTCCTACTTAAGGTAGACCGCACTAAGCGGCAGCAGAGCGACGCGACGCGACACGCCCCTACTTAAGGTAGACCTCACTAAGTGGCAGCAGAGCGACGCGACGCGACACGTCCCTACTCAAGGTAGACCGCACTAAGCGGCAGCAGATCGACGCGACACGTCCCTAGTTAAGGTAGACCGCACTAAGCGGCAGCAGAGCGACGCGACGCGACACGCCCCTACTTAAGGTAGACCTCACTAAGTGGCAGCAGAGCGACGCGACGCGACACGTCCCTACTCAAGGTAGACCGCACTAAGCGGCAGCAGATCGACGCGACACGTCCCTAGTTAAGGTAGACCGCACTAAGCGGTAGCAGAGCGACGCGACGCGACACGTCCCTACTTAAGGTAGACCGCACTAAGCGGCAGCAGAGCGACGCGACGCGACACGTCCCTACTTAAGGTAGACCGCACTAAGCGGCAGCAGAGCGACGCGACGCGACACGTCCCTACTTAAGGTAGACCGCACTAAGCGGCAGCAGAGCGACGCGACACGCCCCTACTTAAGGTAGACCGCACTAAGCGGCAGCAGAGCGACGCGACGCGACACGCCCCTACTTAAGGTAGACCGCACTAAGCGGCAGCAGAGCGACGCGACGCGACACGCCCCTACTTAAGGTAGACCGCACTAAGCGGCAGCAGAGCGACGCGACGCGACACGCCCCTACTTAAGGTAGACCGCACTAAGCGGCAGCAGAGCGACGCGACGCGACACGCCCCTACTTAAGGTAGACCGCACTAAGCGGCAGCAGAGCGACGCGACGCGACACGTCCCTACTTAAGGTAGACCGCACTAAGCGGCAGCAGAGCGACGCGACGCGACACGCCCCTACTCAAGGTAGACCGCACTAAGCGGCAGCAGAGCGACGCGACGCGACACGCCCCTACTCAAGGTAGACCGCACTAAGCGGCAGCAGAGCGACGCAACGCGACACGCCTCTACTTAAGGTAGACCGCACTAAGCGGCAGCAGAGCGACGCGACGCGACACGTCCCTACTTAAGGTAGACCGCACTAAGCGGCAGCAGAGCGACGCGACGCGACACGCCCCTACTTAAGGTAGACCGCACTAAGCGGCAGCAGAGCGACGCGACGCGACACGCCCCTACTTAAGGTAGACCGCACTAAGCGGCAGCAGAGCGACGCGACGCGACACGCCCCTACTTAAGGTAGACCGCACTAAGCGGCAGCAGAGCGACGCGACGCGAAACGTCCCTACTTAAGGTAGACCGCACTAAGCGGCAGCAGAGCGACGCGACACGTCCCTACTTAAGGTAGACCGCACTAAGCGGCAGCAGAGCGACGCGACGCGACACGCCCCTACTTAAGGTAGACCGCACTAAGCGGCAGCAGAGCGACGCGACGCGACACGCCTCTACTTAAGGTAGACCTCACTAAGTGGCAGCAGAGCGACGCGACGCGACACGTCCCTACTCAAGGTAGACCGCACTAAGCGGCAGCAGAGCGACGCGACGCGACACGTCCCTACTTAAGGTAGACCGCACTAAGCGGCAGCAGAGCGACGCGACGCGACACGTCCCTACTGTAGCATAGCTGCATTTTTTAACGTATAGTTATAACTAATAACGATGCGTATAGCGTCATCTATTAGCAGTTGTCGATATTAATAATAGCTAATTTGTGCTAGACAACGCCATCTATTGGCAAATGCTTCTAACTAGAGCTTCATCTCTAATATTTCTTTATTGTGGCATTTGTATTACGCATTACCGATAATTGTCGGTTAAAAAAACAAATGTCAGTAGAGGTATAAAAGGGTTGTCGCGACAGGACAACGACTACCAAACGGCTGCCGAATGGCAGTCACCAGACCGACTAAGCTAAGAGGGCTTAAAGCCATTAGCGTAGACCCATTCGAAAAAAAAAAATAAAAAAATAGGACAACGCCCTTTTTCCCTGCCGATTTTGGTTGTTCAACTTCTTCTAGATACAAGTTTATAATAATTATAATATTTTAACCCCGTGTTCAGGGTGAGTAATTTGAAATATCTGTGTTGTGAATGTTTGCTAAATCACGCTTGTAATTAAAACACATTATTTTTTCCTGTGAATTAGCACCATTGTAGAATTTGTTGGCAAACCTTTTGATTGGCCACGTGCTCAATTTGTAGTTTCATTTTTCCGATCTTGCATTGTTAGATATTATTAGGATGTTTGTATCAAATTAATAGTCCTTTATATCATTTTATCTTTTATCTTTTTTTGCTTATCCCTTATTTTGTGATGGACACACAGCCCATGGTTGGATCGTTAGGGAAGAGGCTAGAACCATGGCTGCTGTGGTACACACTCTTCACACGCTGGTATGAATGTTTCCAGGGAACTTTGTTACGGGCCCAAGCACTGACAGCTTTGTTACGGGCACGAGCACCGCCAGCTTTGTTACGACCTCCAGCACTGATAACTACGTTGCGGCCACAAGCACCGTCCACTTTGATACGGGCTCGAGCACCGCCAACTTCTTGCCTTCTTGCCACGTGCCAGACCCCTGGACTCAAGACCTGGATCCCTGAGCTAAGTCCCCACGTGGTTTAGACCCCCTACGATACCCTTCAGACACCAAGAGGCTAGACCAGACCGTACGGCCTTCTGCCCACGACCCCTATTTCGTAAATAAACTCATTGTCACGGGAAACCTCGTTTTTAATTTAATTTCCCCCGTAACACTACTTAAGGTAGACATCACTAAGTGGCAGCAGAGCGACGCGACTCGACACGTTCCTACGATTGCATGGATTTTGCCGCAGGGGCTGCGGCGTTTCACAGCCAGCGCTGCGGCACAAAATCCATACAAATCCTAATGCGGCACCGCGGCGAGCTTGGCGTGCGTGCGACAGATACTCGTGTCGCGTCGCGTCTTCAGTTGATAGTGCCAAGAAACAGTCAGACTATATAAAATATTTACCAACTCCTCGGTAGACGCCGAAGTAGCACTTTCTGTTGTTGTCTTCGTGTGGCTATGAGTACTCTACAAAACAATAAGAAAGGGGCGGTAATGTGATGTGAGTGATGAATAAGACAACTTGCAACGTGAGGAACTTATGAAACGAATGCTCTTTAATTTTTTACAAATTTTAGCCACTCCAAACCACGTTTTATTTAGACAAGTATAAGATACTTACAGTACATTCACTCATATTGCACGTTAAACCGATCTTGTACCACAAATATTTTCAAACACACTTCGCATTTCAAATGACATAAAATTAACTAACCATTTTGGCATTGTCATTTACCTATTTTTTTTATAATTATTTAGGATGGTAAAAATTTGGTAACTTAAATAAAATGAATAAGTTAAATAAAACAACTCTTGTTAATATAACAAAATTTATTTGTGTATCAAATTAAGGGCTATACACACTCGTCACATAAGCCGTAGTCAACACGTAGAATGGCGTAGCACCCGGCATTTCATGAAATGTCCGAACATTTCAATTCTACGACTACTCATGTTTAACTGAATATAACTACACAAAACAAAATTATCTATTATTTAGTGACTAAAAAATAATATAATGTGTTTTTCTTATATAACCTATTAGGTATGTATGCAAAAAAAAATTAAAATGTAGTCTAATGATAGAACATTTGGTCTAATTTCAGTCCCACAATACTAGCAATATCCTGATAGTGAATGGACATACTGATAAGGTTAACAATATAATATATTTAGATTTAGTCTTTTGACGTCAAATGAGGCTTTAAATGAGATAATCAAATACCTACAATGACTGTTATCAGTTTCTAATACTTTAGACTAGTATTTAAACTAGTTGTCTAGGTTACAGAATAAGTTCTTTACAGAGGCTTTTGATCAAACTCAGCTGCAACGTTGTTCAGTCGCGATTTCAATTACTATAATATATTATATAATATTATTTAGAAAATCCGGCCAGTGAACATTGAGTTATAATGTACTACGTACTAGAGAAGACGCCTCAACTCGATTGTTTGTAACACAAGTTACAGCGCGCGCACTCCAACTCACTTAGTCTGTGCCGAGCGCTTGCTGCAACGTGACACGTTTGAGTGAAGTTTTGTTTTTTAAATTATGCCTTCGTGTGCATTGAGATACTGTTCAAACAACTCCAGAAACATAAGTAAAAGTCAAGGAGTGACTTTTCACCAGTAAGTTCATTTATTATCTTTAAAACACGCTTAATTTAATTATAATTTTTCAATTGCAACGCGTCACCGCGGCGGCGGCCATGTTTACGTGAGAACATAACACCCCCCGCTTGTCCCGAGCATACCCCGCCGTCATCAAGTGCGCGCCCTATCTTTTGTTTGAGATAGCTTCTCTAGTACGTAGTACATTATAACTCAATGCCAGTGAAATATGATATAATATGAAATAATAATATATTTATATTATACCTATTATACTTCATCATGGCTTCCGTACGTCTATACTAATATTATAACGAGGAAAGATTTTATTGTATGTTTGTTTTCATTGAATAGGCTCCGAAACTACAGGAACGATTTTGATGAAATTCGGCACAGATAAAGAGTGTACATGGGAAAGTTCATAGACTTTATTTTTTCTGCAGCAAAATGTATGGTTTTAAAGGATTTCCGTTTGCGCGCACGCAGTCAAGGGCAATGTCCAGTTTATAATAATATAAACAATAATATACAGCATATGAATGAATGCTTAAGTTGATTAAAAATATATCTAAACAAAATATTAGAGAACTCCTTTAAAGGAAGGCGTTAACATTTTTTTGTTAAATAGGAGCGTTTTCATATTACGCGATAACGATATCCAATATCACGCGCGATAATGTGAGAGGCACCTATATGTTTTATATTGAAACAAATACTTAAATAGGCAAAGCCTTTACATATTGGCGCGATATACGCTATTATGCCGTCGACATAATAGCGTTTTCTAGTCCGATATCGGCTATGGTACCGCGTAATGTGAAAACGCTGTAAGAGCGTTTTAAAATTACGCGATACGATATTATAGCTTATCGCGCCGATTACGACAGTGACTTTATGTTTCATATTAAAACATATCCCCGTCTTTCTCACACTTTCACAAGAATAACAAACATATAAATTGACGGATGCGGGAACTAAAATATACATACGTTCACTATAATGTAATTATTTTAAGAGTTTGAGACATTAAATAAATCTAGTACTTCTAGGAGAGTTTGATTGGAGACAAGTTATACTATAAGTTACATGATAAATGCAAATTTTATGTTGCATATTTCAAAATATTTTAAATATAATGGTTAGTTAACAGGATTTGTGAAGGCAAGTCCAATGTTAATTCCAAAATATAAAGATGTAATTATCATAGCAGGCACGAAGTAGATTTTGCACATTTTAATTTATAATTATTGTATCTTTTTGTAATATTCGGCGAGATGCATCCAAATTTTTCTTTAATTTAAATATATAGTTTTATCTTGTTTAAATATGTAGTTTATAAAATGTTGAATATGTATATGGGTATTTATCAATCTATCTCATGTTATCTATAATTGCAAAAATGTCAAATCTATGTGACCCTTAATCAAAAAAAAATATGTCCATGGGGAGATACTGTTCACAATCACAAAATACATATTTTGAATGGACAGGATAGAATATGATCAGAACAAATTTCAAATACTGCATTTGCGAAATTATATTACTATATCCATTTAATGGTAATATAAAGTTTTAACATTATTATTTTTGCCTAAACAGTGAATGGACAAAATGTAAATAGCCATTTGTGAGCAATATGTCCATCAGGTGATTGGACAGAACTTTTAATTTGAAATACTGAATAGAGCGGGAATGCGCCCGCGACATTGCATTAAGACTCGTTAATAAAAAAGTTTTGGGAGTCTTTTAACAATATCTCTACCTGCTTACCGCACCCACTGGACATATGGACAAAACCTCAAGTTTTAATTACTGAACAGATCGCCAGCTGACGGCAGCGGGGCTGCCCGCCCGCGACGTGGGGTAAGCGAGTCACGTCCAGCAAGTTCCCGATGTGGGACTTGACTTCGAGTGCGCCTACGATATTATATTCTGTACCAATTTAATAACATTACTAAATATTTTTGGGGCTTTTAACAACTAATCGCATAATATGTGAAATGTTTGCGGCCTTGAAGAATATGTCTATCAGCTAATTAGAAACAAAGTCAAATGTAAATGAGCCTTTATAAACAATGTGTCCATCAGCCGAACGACATGTCCATGGACATAATATGTATGTTGAGGGTCATGGACAAGGACACAGGGGGCAGAAGCTCCTGTTTCAAATACTGAACAAATCTCCGGCAGACGGCAACGGGGCGAGCCCACCTGTCACATCGGGTAAGCGAGACACGTCCGGCAAGTTCTCTATGTGGGACTTCACTTCGGCCTTCACCGCGTAGATCTTCTGTAGTTTGACGTTGTATTCCTGCAATAACACGTGGATTTATTATTACTAGTATTACTGGTCGGATATAAATAAATAATTCATATTAATTTTAAAGTTTGAACTCTATATGAGTTCTTTTGCTTTCTAGATATAAAATATTGAAATAAAAAAATGTAGGTCAAATATGTTTATGTAATGTGACAGACGTCAGACAGATTGACAATTGCGTGTCAAGTGTGTTCCCCTAATGTTATTGTACAAATGCACGGTACCTAGTGTAAGCTATTAATCTGAGGTAGTGGCATGTGTGTTGTTGTTATTATTTAATTGTATGCATTTCTAAACATTTTCAAAATAAATATTAACTTTCTGCACACCTTCCTTCAAACCTTAACTGTGCCAAATTTCACACTCCTCCGTTAGCATCTTCCCTTTTTTTGTAAAAAGGGGTAAGAATTTGTCGCTTTACGTATTAATATAATTACGGTGATGATTAGTCCTGCCGTAAACATAATCAATATTAGTAAACAAGCTATCAACTTGTCCTATTATAAGTGTGAAAGTTTGTGAGGATGGATGGATGTCTGTTACTCTTTCACGCAAAAACAACTGAACGGATTCTGATGAAATTTGAAATAGTACTAGTTTAGGCTCTGGATTAAAACAGGCTACTTTTTATCCCGAAAAGGTGCAGTTTTCCCGAGGGATACCGGATACTATATTGACGAGGGCGGAGCCGCCGCGGGAAAAAGTTTGTCTTAAATAAATATAAATATTTTTATTTTACTCGTGGCTTTTCTCGATTTTTCGGCTCGATGTTTTATTCGAAATTAATTTAAGAAGTTTCTTTCTTAGCTGATGCCCCAGCCATGAATATCTATGTGCGACAGCGTAATCTAATCCGCGCACGAGTGGACAGGCTCGATCGGAGTAATACCACGGCCCCACAGAAAACCAGCGTGAAATTAGGTTACCGGAGGCTCAAAGTGAGCAGGTCAATCCGCCGGTGTTGCGAGTGTCCGCGGACGGCGGTAATATCATACAATTACATTATTTTTTTGCCGTTTTTATAGATAATGGTAAAGAACCCTTCGCGCGCGAGTCCTACTCTCACTTGGCCGGTTTTTTATACATCGTCTGTCATTTCTATAGGTTGACCAAGATTGCTGAGAACTATAATTAGCAAATTGGTTTTACTGTATGTATGTATTATACGGTATACCTCAAGTCTAGTCTCGGCCTGTTTAGCCTGCTCCCTCTGCGCCTGCGCGAAGTCTCGCAGCATGCCCGCCACCTTCTTTCTCTTCTCCAATTCTTCGGACAATCGTAAATTGTATTCGGCGAGTAATTCCACTGCCGAATTGACGATGGCACTGAGCGCTAGCGCGGACTCCTTATCTGAAATAAACCGCCATCGTAGTCATTATTGCGTACTTCATGGTTATCTGGAAGGAAATCAAGTAGGGGAACGTGTTGTGCCTCGGAGCCAGTTGTACTGTGAGGGAATCTAATTCATAAGCACGTTGACTGTTGTCATAATTTGTTCATATTATGTTATATATTTTATATAGATATCAAACGGACATGTCATTGATAATTGTTTGTGACTGCATGTCGTCACAAATATATTATAAGAACACTCTACTAAATTCCCAGATAGTGCCTTGGCCAGTTTATGAACTTTTTTTAAACGTCTTAAAGACATGTAAGCATGTTATGAGAAATGTTCTGATATGAGAAATATGCAAACATGGCTTACGTGCAGCGAGTCAAATTGGAATAAATAACTAATAATTGAAAAACTGGTCGAGGTACAACAGTCTCCCCTACTTCATCAAATAGATGCCGTCGTTGGCCCCAAAATGGTGGTTTCTGCGTTAGTTATCGCCGACAAACGGGTGTACCATATTTGTACATTACTGTGGCAAAAAAAAAATATTACTGTGATCATATGGTACGCGGCTGTGCAGGGCCCCAATTCTCGTACCTCGAATCTCAGTTTGCCTCGCTCCTGCGCGCATGTTTGACGCATATGCGAATGAGTCAGCGCGTTAACCGAACCGAGATTCGAGGTACGAGAATTGGGGCCCAGGTGAGCGAGGTGTGAACACCTCCATTCTGAGTCAACTTATGTGCCGCGACCGGCGACATGCACTGGTGTTGTACGGAGTATAGTTTTATCTGCAGGAGGATTTTAAAAAACCTGTGATGTAGTGACCATAATGCGGCGATAATCGTTTACTATCAGGCGTTAAATGCTCGTTTGCTTCCTATAAGAACCACAAAATATAAAACACTTAAAGTAGCACACAGAGAAAAATTGTATCTAGTGCTATTGTGTACAAGCCTAAGGGCGCGTTTATATCACCGCACGATGACTGCACGAAGGCCGAATCAAATTGAGATTTATCGACTAGGCGACAACGTACAAAATAACACCAACCCAACCGAGCAGTTAGGTTCTTGTTTCAATTTGGTTAAGTCAATTTGCTATGAAATAAAACAAATGCTCGACTTTCGTGAGTCACCGCGCACCGCGGCGATCGCGCGCCTCGTCCAAATAGACGCAACGGCCTCTGCCTTTAATTTTGCGGGCAGCGGAGCCGCGGCGCGAGAGCGTTCTCGAAACCGGCGGGTAAATCGCGCGGCATTGTAGCGGCGTAGTGCTGTATCGGCGTATTTGTTTTTGTTTGTGAACAAAATTTGTGGCATAGCATTAATTTTATATTATTGTATTATAAATTAAACAACACTTGACAGGAGAGCACTGCCCGTCACCCGCTACCGCCCCAACAGCAAAATTTATGGCATCACAAATAAATTGATCAACACTATCTACGCAGACGGGCAGGCGGTCAACACTTGAGAGCAGTGGGCCGCTCGTCACGTCGAGTCGGTCCAATTGATTTGCATAGATTTGCCGCACCCCGCTCGCCACGAAATTCAAGGCAGAGGCCTAGGGGATAGTTCTGAGAACTTTTTATCACAGTGAACATAGCATTGCGATAAGCTGTCACTTGCTTATTAATTAATTCATTCTTTAAAGATGTCACACCAGTAACAACCAATTATTATGCTTATTATGAACAGCTCAGAAAACACACAAGAAATACACTCGTATTTTAAACAGGTAGGTAGTAATTTCCTATAATTCGTTTTCTAATTTGAGTTGGTAGTGTTACTACTTTTATTTACGTTTGCAATGAGCGAATGAGTTTCGTTTATAATTTTGAAATATTATCTGATAACAGTTTTTTTATGAAGACAAAACATTTGTCAGGTGGAATAAACAAAAAATTTAAGAAATAGTTGAAAAAGATTGTTTTTTTTTCGTGTAATTTCCTTTATCTTGTTATTTTAAAGTGGAAATGTTACTTTGAATAAAGTTCACAACGTGCTTACAGTTTGTGCAAATGACTATTTCATGCTATCGAGAAGATGTGTGAATTGAATAAGTCAATAATAATGAAAGTAATCTATTTCTTATACAATTACAAGTTATCCAAATATGTAAATTGTTGGCTCAGATTAAAAAACGAATTATAAATGAAACAATGTATCATAATCAACCTTTATTTGTTTGTGAATACAGCATATTTATTGGGAGTAGTTATGTTATGTACAAACATAACATAGGGATCATTACCTTCCAGCTTTGACAATAATTGCACTTCGGAGACCTCAGGAGGGAGGGACGCTATCCTTTCCCTCACAGCTTCGTCACTAGACGCACTCGATTCCAATTCCAGTAAAGCCTGGAATGTAAAATCATAATTTCCTGAATGTTTTTTTCAATTCCTGATAGTAACTTGGCTTCAAACATCCTAAATGAATTGTTCATGTGTGTTTGCTAAACAATTATAAAATATGATTTTGTTTCATTGGAACAATATGCATAATTTATATTGAAAAAATATGTGTAATGAATTTGTAACTACAACATCTAGAATCTACATCTACAAATATAAAACATTATTTTTGATATTTGTACCAACATTTTTTATAATAACAGCTCGCAGGACATGCAGTAAACCAGTGGGACGGATGACTCACGCAACTTTTTACATGCCCATCCGAGACATGGATAATTATCCTTGTCAGACAATCAGGTGATCAGCATGCATTGTCCTAACCACACTTGAAAACAACATATTTTGTTGTTCCAAGGAAGGGATCGAACCTACAGGCACTGAGCTACAGAATCAATGTAGTTTTACAAACTTATGAGCTTTAAATATTATTGTTGTATCCATGCAATAGGTACAAACCTTGATAAGTTCTTCAGGTTCTGGTGGGTCTCCAGGTGGTGTTTTCGGACTCATGTCATTATGTCCGTCAGAATCGCCCTTGTTCTCACTCTTACGTCGCTCGCGCTTGTCTCGATCTTTCGGTTCTTTATCATTCTTGGATCTCTTCTCTGGTTCCTTAACTTCTTTGTCACTTGTCTTCCTCTTACTCGCCTTTTTAGGTATAGCATCATTAGGGTCAACTAAAAGTGTTAAGTATGATATCTGTATTGCATAGTATAATTTGTAGTATTGTATTGAAAGTAATACATAATTTAGATTAACCTATCTAAGCTTATACTATGAAAGAAAATAAGTTAACACCATTATTTAGTATTTACTTATCAGAAACTGTACATTTAATGAGCTCATTTAATGCAAGAAGTAATTGTAGTATTTATATACTAGATAGAAGAAAAATTGCTAACTATTTGTACACTAATGCACTTATACGTACCAGCCTCTTTAAACTCTTGAATCTTTTGGGAGTCGTACACGCCTCTCTCCTCCCATATGTTCAGTATCCTGTGCAGTGAGTGCTTTGTTTTCTCGTTAATGCCAGTCTTGGCCATATGCTTAAACACATCAACTAAGACATCTCCGAATACTTTACTGTATTCTGGACCTTTCTTTTTACTATTCTGTATAACGTCATTGGCCAAATACATAAACGTTAACTGTTTGGAGTCTTTTACTGAAAAGTGTAAATTTGAGGTTAGGAAAATATATTTCAAATTATGTAACTTTGACTGTGTCGTACGCTAGATGGTATTACAGCAATGCATTGTTACGAATTCGCTTTGTATAACGCAGTTGGATTCGCAGAAACGTACACAGACAACGTTGCACAACTAAATGTCTATTTTCGTGTTTCAGTATGAACTGTATATCTTCTTGGGTAGGAGTTTTTATATAAGTGACGCTGTGTATTACCTTTTAACAACTCCTTATACCAAGTCTTAACAACAGCGGCATGATGTTTTCTGTGGTGTATCAGCCACAGAGATAATGTTTGAATACTTTGTTGACTTGAGTTCAACTCCTGCAGTTTCCTTATAAGTGCGTTTTCCGTGAACCCAGACATCACTGAATGATTTTACACTTATATACTACGCGTAGTTACAAAACAAATAAAAAATCTATATGATAACACCTATTTTAAAAATAACATAGAGTTTGAGGTTGAAATTTTAGAATTCACACAAATCTACACACACTCTTGGCAACAAAACTGACACTGTTAATTGACAAATCTGACAGTTAAATTTTTTTATTTTTATTTAGATATGGCATCGGCTTATAACCATTTGCCAGTGTCAAGTTAAAAAGGCGGGAAATAGAACTTTCAATGAACCTTTTGAATGAACCTGTCTCCATAAACCTTCTGTAAACTCGGGAAACCGTAGACTAGTTTGTAAATGTATTTAAATCCGCAGCAATTGTTCGTTGGGTTAGGCCTTGCTGCACTAGAGCAACAATTTGTCGTCCATATTCGTGAGAGAAAAACGTGTTTAAAATGAAAACAGACTAGCAATTAAACAATTAGTAACGATAATTCAACATGTAACAAAACAAAAAAAAGACCATTAATCACAACATTAACGTAACGAGTTAATCTTTAGTACATTGACAAGATTTCTTCTATAGAATATAGTTTTTTTGTGACTGTACCATATTTAAATTTGATTTCGTGTTTGTGTTTATTAACCAGCCTTATTTTCCAATACCAATAAATGTAAAAAGTTTGCATATTTCGTGATAAAATTTGATTGACTGTGTTCTTGCACTATGATGCAGTTTATGTGTCCGCCAGTGTAGTTTCAAAAACCTTGACCTTTGTGTCGAGAAACAACGAAATTGCAACTCGCGATTTGTAGCTGATTGCATGGAAATTTATTCTCACTGACTCTATTTTTCTCTCGTAACCCAGTGGGATGGATTACCGGCGCGACTGGCGAGAGATCAGGCGCAGGGCCGACTTCCTACATACCATGTAGGTAAGCTAGGACCAAGTAGAAAATACTGAGCATTGAAAATAGGACTATGCGCTAATACAATAGAGTTGAAAATCAAAGTGTCAGGTGTCGAGCTGTCATATATGACATTGACATTTGACTCGACACTCGAAACTTCGATTTTCAACTCTATTAAAATAGAACTCTACGCTAATGGGTAGAGTTCTATTTTCAGTGCTCGAAATTATCCCCGGCCTTCCGGATTCCGGTCCCAGCCTTAAGGTGTAGGGATACCAAAGCAAGTATATTAACTATAAGATACGATAAGATACGTAGTAACTATTTATTAATCTGTGACCAAAGTACCCAACTAACCAGTATGTAGTAGGTATGTAATACCTACCTATAAACAATAGTATTATTTACTTAATTGTAATTAATTAGGTATATCACGTGTAATATATCATGTTTCATTTAAACATCTTCCCCCTTACTAATGACTAAGACAGCACCGTTGTTTAAGTTATCCGCTGTGTAAATAGTTTTATTTGTACGGGGGATACGTATATTCAAACATCCCATGATACTATTTATTTACTAGGAATTGTATATTAAATTGTATAAGCGATAAATAAAAAATACCATGGCTTTGTCTGCGACATAATTATATTATTCTATTTATTATGCGAACCCACCTGTATGTTTTCTTTTTAGGAACAGCAGCTTTTGTGTTATGTCTTGGCGTTAAAATTACTCATTTATGCAGAATAAAATATGCCTATGTTTATAGTTCACTCCATAAATAAACTAGAAAAAGTATAATATTTGTGTTACAAATTTAATATTATATTGTTACTTCATGAAAATTCGTTAAGTAGGTACTTAAGAATAAAAATGTTACTATGTTATAACATGGATATATTATTATATGTGTTAGGTACTATTTCTTCTTACTTACCTACATATTATTATTAAAGACTATAACGAATTATAATCAACTTAAAACCGAACGATCTAATTTTGATATTTCCATTTTCCTGTTCCGTCTATAAATCAGTAACATAATTAGGACATTAGGTACAATAAATTTTTCGTATAATATTCACAATCCATATTAATCGATCTTAACAAAGATGTTATAATTGTCATGTTATTCAAGATAATAAATATTCATAGCTCATGGGCTCTACTTAGGTATGTCAGCGAGAGGTTTTTTTTTCTCCTCAGACAACCTGCGCCAGCGCAGACTTCTCAGTTACCACTTTCCGAAGGCTGCAACGCACGTGTTACGATAGCAGCCGTTAAGTTTCGGCACGTTATTTATTCTAGTACTAACTTAAATTGTGATAATGTTGTTCTTTGTAAATAAACTGCCAAATGTTTTCATCGTCGTGTCTCTGGTGCTGCTGGCGAACGCACAAAAGCCGGGTCATCGAGAAGTTGGTAAGTTTAAATATAGAATTTTGGTATACTTTTTAAATTAGGTAAACTATCTACTAGATGCCGGTAAAGGATAATACGCTAGTTTCCTTGGAAAAAAATAATGTCCATTTAACGATTTGCCTTGATTAAATAAAATAGATTAACATAATCTAAATGTTGTTTTGGAGTGCAACTCTAAATTTTAATGGGTATTGGAATTTGCAATACTCATTTGTTTTTTAGGGTTCCGTAATACATTAGGAACTCTTATAGTTTCGCTCTGTCCGTCCGTCTGTCTGTCTGTCTATCCGCGCTTCTAGCTTCTGTAATTATTAATATAAATTGATGAAATTTGGTATAGTTAAAGATCGTGGATAGATCTCGTTTTTGGCATCTTAAAATAATAATAATTAAATATTTTAGGAGTAGCTCAGCTCATATGAGTAACATGTGAAGTAAGAATGAAAAATATTTTTTCATTCTACCCCATCATGTAGGGTATCTTTAAATAAGTCTTTTAAAATAAAAGTAAGAAAAATTATTTTGAGCGAAATCGGACAATAACTTTTGAAGTAATTAAAAGAAAACCTATTGAGTATTGCGCGTTGATAGTTGCGGAACCCTCCTTAGACATATCCTGACATGCTCTTGGTTAGGTTATTTTTGTTACATTTGACATTCTACATTTAAATGAGATTGTTGTCTAATTTTTTAACCGACTTCCAAATGAGGAGGCGTTTATTAATGCCTTTAGTTTAGACACAGTTTAAAAATAATGATTTTGGTTAGTTACGTTTTAGGCGTAGGTACGTAGGTATAACGTAGCATTTTATGGACTATTTATATAAATATTTTATGTTTATAATACTTATTTAATTAATTGAAGTTAAAAATCTAAAATGAAGAATATGAGAGCTTAAAGTCTAGTTAGGCTATATAGTCAAATGATTTCGTATCAAAAATCTACCCTACTCGTTAGAATTTCGTAATTCCGAATCTACTCTCTCTTTTATAAAATGAATAAGCAAATCCTAATATTTTAGTAAGTTAAATAAAAATCTTACAAACATCAGTTTCTAGAGCGACAAAACAGTAATTTGTTACCAAATGATCCAGTTATGAATTATGATGACAGTTAGTTGGTTTTAAACTTGTGTTTCCATCATTCATTTTTATTGATCAACTAACGTGTAGACGAGAGTAGAAAGTTCGCATTCAATATTCAAATTTTGATCGATGATTGAACTAGGACCGCGCATGTTAAGAATATCAAGTGTTAAAAGTTAAAATTTTGAATAATGTACTTATCGTTTTAAATTGGCAGGTACAAAAACAATCCTTTAGTCTTTGTTATGTGGAAAGAGAAATCTCGAGATATAAAGAAAAAAATTGTATAACGAAATCCAAACAATTGATGTTCTTCAACTAAATTCGACAGAAGTTGAAGGTTATCACAATACTAATGACCTTTTCAAGACCATATGGAATAGACCACGCTAACCGAGAGCCAATAATAATTAGCAACTCCGCAGGCTTAGCATGCGCACCCTACAAAGAGCGAAGAATCGACAAAATGACAGATTGAAGAAACATTAATACCATTCGGAGCAAAATAGTTCTTATTGTAAGGCAGCAAGGTCGATGCATCGTCGTTATGAGAAACAACATTTCTCCTCTTCCCGAGCATGTGCTCTCAAAATGGCCTCTTTTGAAAGCTAAAGTAGAAACGTTTCTTATTTTAATGTCAACTACTCCATATCATGGCGGTCCAACATAAATACCTAGTTTCTTTACGTTCAGTCATTGAAATACTTGAAAATTTTATGATTTTTGACAGAAGATTTCCCGGCAGCCATTTTAAAAATATGGCTATTTAGAAATGTTGACTTCTATGGACGACCAAGTTACCAAGGATTAAGAACTATTTTGCAACAAACTGTTTTGGATAGATTATTTCTTCTTTAAAATTATTTCTTCGGATCGCCATGCTAAGCCCGCAGATAGTCTTCACGTCAAGGCAAATGGCCATCAGTGGGTAGCGAATCCTAACATGGGATCTGAAATGGTCGAATACTGGGTCAATGTCGTTAAGAAAGGTGAACGGACAAGTTTAGGCTGCAATAGGTATTTTAAGGTAGCGTAGGGCAAAGGTCATAATGCGAAATATTTAGGAAGTTGTAAAATTTTGTAGTCGAATTAGATATTCGTAAATGAAAATTGTCAATTAATAGAGTTACGAAGTAAATGAAAGTTGAAGTAACAATAGTTTTGGGTAAACACTGAATTTATTACAAATAATTACGTAACTAGAAAAATAATACGTACATATTATGATAATTCACGGTTTTTAGTAAGACATTGAAAAATAGAAAAAGATAATTTTTTATATTATTCAGCTCTAGGAACTAAAAAGCTCACCTGTAGAATATGTAGAGTTTTGAGCTCTACAGGAATACAAGATAATATTATGTGGCGAAAGTAACAGAATATACCTAAGTATCTTTCCATCAAGAAACTGGACTCCACTCACTGAGATTCTGTTCTTTTAAGTAGATATAGAAATGTGGAATTTCTTTCAAAATTAGCCCAGCAACATCACACGTTACAATGGTTAACGGTTATGTTGTAACTTGTAGGTAAATACAAAAATGAAAAAACATACATAAAAAGTAATATCGCAAACAACAAGTAAACAAGAACTTCACTTTCAATTATTTTGACCACGACGCGATGCGGTGACGTAACTTAGCACTTTCACGCTTGACAGTGACCGTTACAACCTGACAAGAGGTTTGAAGAAGTCTGCTATCATGATCAACACGTTACATAGTACCTAGGTCCCTAGTCCCTACTGGTTAGTAGGGATCTATGTACTATGTAACTTATAAAGATGTTTACACAACGGATAACATAAACAATGTTGCTATATTTGTCTGACACGTTGGAAAAGTCACTTGACAGACAAAGAAGAAACGTAGAACATAAGTTATCAGCTATGTAATATTTTTATTAGTAAGGGGTTATAACATTACGGGTGATTTAGATGCCTAAGGGCTTATTTCATTTCATATTCGTATGTTTTGTCGCTTCTCACTTTATATAAGGTTCGGTAAAATCAATTACGGATATTTTGGGTATATAATCTACTGTTTATGTATGTATGTATGTATATACGTTTAGACAAAAAAGTAATTGTTATACCTACTCGGAAAAAAAATTCTTCCTATAAAAATATATATGGGAGAGTTTGCGCTGAGCGGAGATTCACCCATTATGAGATGATTTGTTTTCTTTGAGTATGACAATATTTTTTTTGCCTGAACGTCTACACGAAAACTAGATTATATACCCAAAATATCCGTACTTTATTTTAACAAACCTTATATAGAACGACCGAGACAAAACATGCAAATATCTGTCACTTATCAGTAGATTGTGAAAGAGGTCCTAAATCTAGATGTAAGCCCCTCTAGCACAAATCGCCGCGATAAGTGCAAACACTTGATACTATTCTAGTGTAGATGTAATAGTTTACTCAATTGTTCGTTGTACGTACGATTCTAAAGTACCTGAGTCGCCGAGCTATGCTCGGAGCTCTAGTAGATAAAAAAAAAAACACAAAAATATTTTACCGGGGTTCGAACCCACAACATTCCGAATTTCCGAAAAATTAACCAAACTGACTAATAATCGAACTGACCTTATAGAGTCGAAGGTACAGATATAGAGTACACCACGGGGACAGACACTTTTAAGGCTACTTTTTATTGCGGCGAAATGTACGGTTTCAGTGGAATTTTCTAGTGGGTTCAGGAAGTCGCGGGTAACATCTAATATATTTTTTTACACTGTTGCCCGCGGCTCCGCCAGCGTGGAATAGTATTCGTTGTTAAAATTATTTTTAGCCTATTACTGTCTCGGCGAAGATTTCAAAACAAAGGATAGGCGTACATTTGACAGAAAATATCTTCGTACAAGAAAAAGTTACGCCATCTTGGTTTTCACCATATACCTCAAATGTTAGCCATCTTTATTTCACTATACTTCAAATCTCAAAATGGCCCCAAAACTCCAAAAGTGGGTCCATTTTAATAATAATAATATCTAATGACGCTGTTACGGGACAACGGAAATATTTTTAATACTTTTATACTATACATATATATTTAAGATTTTTATTACATAATATGCATAATATTTAATATACATTCATGACCCAGGAACACAGAAAACTTTTTGTTCCCTGGCGGGATTCGAACCTGCGACCTTCGGCTTGAGCGCCAACGTGCTAACCACTGAGCCATAGAGGTAGTCAATTTTAAGTGGAGACAGTTTTTGCTTATACCTGACTCGTCTACAATAATACCGCTATACCTATACGTCTATGTGTTTCGGCAAAAAGAAGCCTGTAAATCCTAAGCCTAAATAAACCACTACCATACCATAAAAATCCGGTCAGTCGTTTTTTCGTGAAAGAGTCACAAACATCCATCCTCATAAACTTTCACATTAAAATAGTAAGAGGAAGTAGGATTTTAATGTATGAAATGTGATTTCACATTTGCAATACGAAAGTAGGGACTTCTTTACCTAGTAGCATTTTGTTAATAGTCTACCACGTTCTAGAAATAAGTAGACTCGGGTAACCCAGGTTGTTTAAGCTCTGACGAAAAATTTTCGGACAAAATATAATAACTGAATAGGAGACAAATCACAATGTAATACGAGTAAGTAAGTAGGAATCTATTAAAATCTGCCGAGACAAGTGTGAGAGAGTAGAAAATATTATGTCAATAACAAGTGCGAGTCGAACTCGCGCACAAAAGGTTCCGTACATAACGGCTAAAAAAACACGTTTTTGTATGGGAAGCACCCCATTAATAATTATTTTATTCTGTTTTTGTAGTATTTGTTGTTCTTCGTCGTAGTTGTAGTTCGTACGCTTCGTCGTAGAAATACATCATCTGTTAAAATTTCAACTGGTCATCTATCACGGTTCATGAGATATAGCCTGGTGACATAGAAATAGAAGTAATATTTATTTGTAAAATTCAGGTAGGTATATACAATGTTACAGGTGTTAAAACTTAATAATGAGTAAATAGTTCCATTACATTTCCACCTTCGTCAAGGTATACAACTATTTAATAATGTACAAATGTTAAGCTTAATAGAGATACACATGTCAAAATAAATAAAAACAAACCCATTAAAAGTGTTTAAAATATTAACAATAATACTAACAATATTAATTACGGACGAACGTTCAGCGAAGTCTCAGTAATTGGAAGTCTCAGTTTTACCCTTTGGGTTCTGAAATCAGAACCCTAAGTGTTTCTAATTCCTACGCACTGTCCGTTTAGCCTCGTTGCGGATGACCGTCCGGCTGACCGCAGGATGCGGTTGCAGTTGCGGTTAACCGGGCGGCGGCTAGCCGTAACCGCAACCGGAAAGTGCGTAGGAGCCTAAGGCTGGGAAGTTGTCCGGAATCCGTAAGGCCAGAGAAAATTCAAAGCATTTAAAATAGAACTCTGTACAAATTTTACAGAGTTGAAAATCGCGCACACGATTGTCGAGATGTCAGATTTGACATCGACATTTGAATCGAACACACGAGTTGACACTCGTGTGTTCGATTTTCTGCTCCACTGTATTAGCGCAGAGTTCTATTTTCAGTGCACTGAATTTTCCTCGGCCTTATTCTGTACGATATAATTCCTTAAAAAACACACGCACCAGTCACTCCAAGGACTTTGTCGCGCTAGCACCATCTCGCCTCAACTCGCGCGCTTCGGGTCAAATCGGTTGAAGACAGCGTATTATGTACGTTATTACCTCACATTTGTAATACTTCTAAGGTCAATATCGCAACCCACAGTCAACATTACACTGTAGATGCTTAAGAAGACAAATTTGTCATTCGAGGAAGAAAGAAGGCGAGAACTTGATTTTAAACGTGACCCAGCTGTAAACAAGACCGCATTCTAATAACGAATTACGTTAATGAAACCCTAACTTGCGAATCCAGCTCTCGAACCTTTGTAGCCATATTAGAGCAAAACACAATATTTAAAAACATCACCAAGTCATTGAAACCTAAAACGGCTAGGTAGGTTATTGCTCAAGAAGAGTTGTGTGAGTTGTGAGTTGTGAGTTGTGAGTTGTGAAGAGTATGTGCGTGCGTTTCGTAAACTTTCAAACGGTTTGAAGTTTTTCAAGGTTTGAAGAATTTTTCAAATGATCTACTTAAAATGTTATTGTCCGATTTCCATCAGAATAATTTTCCTAAAGAGTATTTACTTATTTAGCATCACACATCACTTGTCAGCAAGGAAGGTTTCAAGGTATAGATGTATTATATTAAAAAGTCACACTGACAAACTGGTTCTACAACTATGTATGATAACTCGTTGGTTATATTGATTCAATTATTGATTGCCAATGGAAAAAAAAACATAAAAATTATTTTATCAATAAGCTATAGTGTACTAATATGCACTTCTAGCACAATTTTCTAGACGTGTTTCCGAACCCAACGAGGTATCATATATCTGTAGAACCAGTATCTCTATTTGACACGAAAATCAGTTTTTCGGTTAGACTAATAGTTCAGAATGCTAATCTTACAAGTATGAACATGAACATGAATATACATACAAGTGTGAACCAATTGAGAGGCTGATCATTCGAAAATACATAGTTCATTTCATAAAATTGTCGTGTATGAATCTTCGGTTTTATTTAAAAAGACCTATTCGACGATATCCTACACAATGATATAGAATGAAATAAAAATGCACAAAAAAAAAAGATTAAATAAAACTTATTTTCTAAATAATTCCCCTTTTAAATTTGGCTGAATTTTCAACTATTTCTCTACTAAATCTTCATAATTTTGAAATCAGTACCAGCCCGAACAACATCCTGATAAAACTATGTTTAAAATAGAACACGTTCAAGTTGGCTGGTACCGACTTCAAAATTTTGAGGTTTGAGTAGAGAAATAGATAGGTTTCAGCCAAATTTAAAAAGGGTGGTAACAGGTTTACAGATGATTACTGTGAGTTACATAATGGCATATGCCTGCAGTTCTTTAAACAATGTCGAAATTTCCAAACGCGTATCTTTAAAGACTGAGGAGTTCTGTGCAGTGCTTTCGGATCCTTGGTGCAGAATCTTACTTTTTGGTAGCATATGCTTGGGTTACTTCTGAAAAAGTCAAAACCACTACATGTGTCCATATAAATTTCGAGGAGTTCCCTCGATTCCTCACGGATGCCATCATCAGGTTATCACTTTTGTAAAAACGGGACTAACTTCGAAGTATACCCTTCACATGAAAAAAAGAATTTTGAAAATCGATCAACATACGGCGGAGTTATCGTTGAACATACAAAAAAAGTATATACAGCCGAACGTAGAACCGCCTCCTTTTCTTGGAAGTCGGTTAAAAATAATGACAAATACAAACACGAGATACATACACAGTCTATAACTATCCCATATTTCATCTATTCAGAATTACAGAAGCTAGAAGGGCAGACAGACAGAGAGACAGACGGACTGAGCGAAACTATAAGAGTTAATACTCAACCGGAGAACTCGGATCCATAAAAACCACTAGTTAGTAGTTTAGTAGTTTCGTTACATGTGTGTCCGTGGACACGGCAAGTCTTCTTTTTTTATTTGGTCTGAGACGACATAAGAAAATATGATTAACTTTATTCGTTAAACCTCAAATATAAGAGTGAAATATACGCACACAAAACAGGTAAGTATTCTTAAAATATTATTTTTTACGTAATGTAAAATATTTGTGTTCGATTTCAAATCAATTATTAATATTATAATTTTAATAATAATTTAAATTTAAAAATAATAATTTTAAATTGATATATTAAGTATGTTAGGAGCCTATTTCGATTAACCTCTAGCCTTCTTATCAAAATGATATAATCGTTAACATTTAACTAGGTGATAATTATAAATATTAAAAACTAGCTTTGGCCCGCAGCTTCGCCCGCGTGAGGGGAGTGTTCGTGGCAAAAAACTTCTTTAGCAAATATACCTGCAATATAGTAGTAGCACAGAGTAAAAATATATATATTACATATTACATTTTCACACATACTTTTTAATTTTAAGATATCTCCTAGATAAGGATAATTAAATTGTATCCGTCTAAATAGCTTCAGAAAATATCACATTATTTCTGATCTTTTGTTTAAACTTAGAATGGGTATAGTAACCTATCCTTAAATGATAGACATATCTATGCCATCGCGGACTTTTTTGTAGACCTATAAAAGAGATACAATATAATAATAACAAAACAATATATTGTTTTGTTATTTATCTCCAACGGTTTAGGTTAGGCAGCGTTTTCGATAAAAGTTCCCGGACTGCTTGATTTTTCCAACACCTTCAACAATTATCGTCATAAATCAAACAATTTCCACAAAACCTTAACAAATTATTATCGACCTAAACCTTCCTAAGGAACCACTCTGTCGGTAAATGTGAACGGCATGAAAATCCTTCCAGTAGTTTTTGAAGTTATCGCGAACATAGAGACAGACAGACTTGGCGGGGCACTTAAGTATCATATGTTACTTCTCCTGGTTCTAAGCTGCCTCCCCATCAATTTTTAGCCAAATCGGTTCAGCCGTTCTTGAGTTATAAATAGTGTAACTGACATGCCTTTCTTTTATATATATACCTAGTCTTGCCATAAATACTGAAACAAAAAAAAAACTATTGTAAATAACATTGACTACTTTACAGTGTGTTACTTTAATACATATCTAAATATAAAAACAATTTAAAATATAAAAAGCTTATTCGAAGTGGTCTCTATTGGCTGCAATACAGTCCTTTAAACTTTCCTTTTTTCCGTTCCCTTCCATGAGAAAATTCTTCCCTGCCAATCGTACGCATTGTTTTAGGGACTCCAAATTATCATGGCGTTTAGAACAAGCCGTACTCTCAAGAACTGACCATAAATCATAATCCAGCGGATTAAGATCGGGACTAGACGACGGCCAGTCTTCAGCTCTGCTGAAGTCCGAAACGTTCGTTTCCAACCAAGACTGCGTAGACCGAGCTTTATGACCCGGCGCCGAGTCTTGCTGGAAGGACCATTCTTGGTTATTGAACATGGTTTTGTTAAGGGGCTTCACTACCTTCTCAAGAATGGTATCTTTATACACTTGTACCGATGTTTTGATACCTTTTTCACAAAAGTATGGCTCAATCACTCCTTCATAGCTAATACCCCACCAAACCATCACTGAAGTCGGATAGTGCCCAAGTTTCACTCTGTCGACTAATTGGGAAGCGTCCTTAGACCTTTGAGCATAAATACGGTCATTTTGTTTGTAAAAATGTTGCTCAATTGTAAAAAAAAAATTCATCCGTAAACAAAATTTTTCTGTGACCTCCCTTTTGCGTACCGCTTCAGTAGTTGTTTCGATTTTACCACCCTATTCTTTTTTAAATTTTCAGTTAATAAATGACCAGTACATCTCTTAAAGGCTGCAAGTCCTAAGTCATCTTTCAAAATACGCGACATGGTTCTAGGTGCTATCTTCATCTCCCGAGATAAAATCTTTTGCTTTCGGGCAGGATTTCTTCGAATTCTTTCCCTTACTTCTTTGACCACCTTTTACGTACGAACACTACGTGGACGGCCAGATCTTTTAATGTCGCAAACAGAGAAGGTCTCATTGTATCTATTAATAGCCCGGTATACAAACATTTTACTAAAACCAAACGTATGGAGGGTTTTAAAAATTGCATTTGGCTCCATACCTACTTTGTGTAATGCAATCACAGCGATTCGGTTCTCTTTATTACCCCTCTCCATTTTAATATCGCAAAATATTGTACAATGTATTGGCGCCAAAATGAGAAAACCCAATGAACAATCATATAAAAATGACAGATTCCAAATTCAAATGTAATATTTTGTTTATTTTTAATTGTATTTTTAATTGTATACACATTTTTGTGTAGTGAATAAAATTCAATTTGATCTTTAAAATGTAGCGCCGCGTGAACTGACTGTCCCTGCATTTTAAATCTGTAATATCTTCGAAAATATTAATTTAAATTACATACTGTAAAGGGCCATATTGATCTATATTAAATGCACAATATTTTAAGGTACTTAATTGGATAAGGATTAAGGCTGTATTGCATAAAATCGCTTCGGAAATAAGCCATTATTTCTCGTTAAAAGTAAAGGATAAAAAATGGTCATTGTGAGTTATCCCTAAGAGATAGACATTACATATACCATCGCGGACTTTTTTAAGACCTTTTAAGGTTTACAATACTGTAGAGCATTATTTTAATATATCTCGTAGGATTCAGCCAGCGTTTGCAATGTAAGCGCAAAAAATGTGTTTATTTATGACATTAGAAACCTCTAAAATTATCAGTGTTTCTGTACTATATTATGTATATAAATACATATAAACCTTCCGCTTGAATCACTCTATCTATTAAAAAACCCCGCATCAAAATCTGTTGCGTAGTTATAAAGATAGGGACAGACAGAAGAAGCGACTTAGTTTTCTGGCGTCACTTTGATTTCCTAATGCGTAATTTATTGTTATATTGTCTTAAAATGGGCTTATAGTTTTATAGGATCTTTTGAGAAGGTAGATTAGAAACTGTAGATGAACGAAGTGATGAAAGGAAGTTATATCTATATATTAAGTGTCTGTTTGTAATTTGAAATTAACAGCTTTGCACTAACTGCATATTAGAGTATATAATAATATATTCGAAACCTACGCCAAAAATTAATTTTTTTTGTCTGTCCGTCTGTCTGTTTTGTTTGTTCCGACTAATATTTGAAACGGCTGGACCGATTTAGACCGGCCTTTCACTGGCAGATAGCTGATGTTATAAGAAGTAACTTAGGTTACTTTAATCTTAGGGTACCGTTTTTTTTAAATTGATTAGTATCCATTTCCGTTAATAGCTACACGCAAATGAAGTTGCGGGCACCAAATAGTATTAAATAAGTTTAAAACACGGGGAATAAGTCGAACCAGCCTAACACACAACATTATTACATTACACTCAGTAATGTTTATAGCTCCTAAAAGTGCAACGTGTACCTAGTACCTTCAAGTCCTGAATGGGTCTTTAGGGCCCAGTTAGACGAGGCGCATGAAGACCGAGCACGAGTTTTCATTCATAGCAAATTGAGCTTTACTTAGTCGATAAAGCTCAATTTGCCACAACATACACCCTTCTTTTGACGTGATAACGTCTTATAGATCGATCAACGCCGGCTTGTCACGTTCCGTAAATTGTCACGTTCCGCAATCCGCCTGAGCCGATCGTGCGAGCGAGAGCACGGAACAAGCGATAGAGAGGCACGATCGGCCTAAGCGTCCGGCTTGAGATGACGTTATCACGCAAAATTATCGTCCGTAAACCGACTTTACAGTCGGTTTTTAATCATTTTTTCCTTGGGGAAATGCTTTGTGATCCCTGGCGGACGGGGGACGTCGGCAGCCGCAGGAGTATGTGTCACTCCCGGGCGCGAGGTGAAGAACGTAGGTGTGGGGAGCTATTATTATTTTAAATATGCACTTCGAGTTTTAAAAATTTGTCCTTTATATTGTTTCCCGTTCAATTAAAATTTATAGGACATTGCTCTTATTGTCGTTTACTGATTCTTTTTAAATTACCTACTTACTTAATTCCTTATTATCGAATTATAATGTTATTGCAAGGTTATTGTAAGGGCAACGCTTTTATAGCTTTGACACAGTTATCTGTTATAAATGTGTTATAAAATAAAAAGTAAAACCTGTCACACATCAAAAGCGCGCCAACCGCCATAACCAGGTGAAAGCACTCGCGAATGCCTAAAGCAAAAGGCTATAATTAGTAATTTAAATAGAACATTCCAAACCTAGTCCGCCATCTTAGTTCCGGTTTTGCATGACATAGCATAGAGAAGGGACCATTACCAGTTTAGAATTAAGTTAGACAAAAGAATGATTCCAAAAGATGAAAGAAGGGATTCTGCTAACTAAATCCTGCAATAATACAGTTACGATCCAGTCCCTACATGTCGAAACTGCAAAATAGTATACTCATAAACGTCAAACCAATGTCAAACCCGTTTTAATTGGTCCAAACTCCAAAAATCAATTTATGATACCAGTAATCAACATAGACAAATCATTGGTCTCCAACGTATTACATTGGTCTCTATATATTTGGATATCAAGACGTGAATCGTTTATAATTCAATAAAAGTAAAAATATGATAGGGTAAGTTTTTACGTTTTAGTTTTTTACGAGAATTTAAACACGTTAATGAGGTGCCTATAACCTAACTATAAATTTCGAAGCGTGTATAGCTGTACAGCTCGACATCGTATCGGCGTCCCTTATGATTATAACTTACCTTTAAATAATATTATTAATTTTTACCCGACTACGGCGAAGCCAAAAGGAACGGTAACGATTTTGGCAGTCTATGTTATGTATGCATGTATGTATGTTTGATAATATGTCAATAGATTCGTAATAATAGCCCGGCTAAAATAGGCTATTTATATATATATAATTATTTTGAAGTCTGATTGAGATTGTCAAATTTTATTAAAATGAAAAAATGTTAAAAGCAAAGAATATTAAGAAGTACAAAAGATTTTAATTTAATACCATACTGGAGGAATAACAATAAACATAATTGTCGTTTCTAGTATTTACAGAGAAACAAAATAGTTTATTTTTCGATTTAGATATTATCTTATATATATATATATATATATATATATATATATATATATATATATATATATATATATATATATATATATATATATATATATATATATATACATATAATATTACGCCGTCCGGGTATAGTTTTTAATCTTCGATTATTCTGAAATCAATAACTTTAGATATAATATAGAATGACACTTACAGAATACTTAGGAACCGATATTTGAGCAAGCTTTTTCTGAAAGACCGGTCTGTGTTATCTGATAATATTCGACATTTACTTATAAAACTAGCAAGTAGCGTTTTTTTATAAGTCGGTATCTAAATAAACACACCGGCATATTTAGCGGAACACAAAAAAAAGGTCCATAATTAAAAAAATATGGTTTTATTTTAAAATCTACTTACTACACTTCTTTTGTTATTTAAAGTTTCATTTGTTTTACTTAAAATGAGATCTAATTAAGAACAGATTTTGCGAGTAAAGGCTATTTGTGAAAAATTGTACATTTTTGAACTTTTCATGTAACCGGGAAAAGTGAAAATTAATATTAAAATAACAATTAATTAAATTAGAAAAATGGTGATTAATATCGCGTATTTCCTCCACGTGCTCTTATTAAAGTTTCTACCCGTCTAGGCATACTGAGAATGATGTGATAGTCTCCGCCATTCCTCAACTATGGCGATTCGCAGTTCACCCACGTTGGCAGGAGCTGGAATTCTGGACTTAACTTTTCTTTTCAGCAAGTCCCAAACGTGCTCTATTGGGTTCATATCCGGTGATCTCGCCGGCCACTCTATAACAGTGATATTCATATCATTAAGATAAGCTTGAGTTACCCGAGCGGTATGCGGCCGAGCATTATTCTGCATAAAAACAAAATCGTCACCGATATATGGGGCAAACAGTACGACATTTTCTTCTAAAACTTCTCTGATATAGCGGTCTGCAGTCAGACTCCCTCTGTCAATCACTACCAAGTCTATGCGAGCTCCCAAACAAATGCCCGCCCAAACCATTATTGATCCACCACCGTATGCAACTGTAGTTTCAAAATTTGTCTGAATGTATCGTTCTCCTTTGCGTCTGTATATTCTTTGCCTGCCGTCAATTTGATTTAAGAGAATTCTGCACTCATCACTAAACAATACCTTACTCCATTGGTCCGCGTTCCAAAGTCGATGTTCCTGAGCAAAAGTTAACCGGTTTCTACGATGATTTACCTCGAGCCTTGGAGCCTTGGCGGGCACAAATGAACCCAAACCAGCTTCTTCGAACCTTCTTCGTACCGTACGCTCACTTACGGTTACACCCCGCACTGCTTCTAACTCATGTCGGGCTTGGACGGACGTCAAACGGGGGTTCCTACCTACACGAAGCCGAATGAAACGATCATCCCTACTCGAAGTGCGTCTTTTTCTGCCTTGTCTGCCTTTTCTGGTGTCTTGTAATATCGCAACAACTTTTTACTAAATTCCTAAGATTTTTGTCGGTTGATAGGTAGAATTTTCAAAACTTCTGTTAACGCTAATCCCGGATTTGATCTCTCTCTCTCACATTCTATATTAGAACGGGATAGATCGAAAACTGTAGCTTAGCGTTAAACGTCGTTTTAATGTGTTTAATGAAATTTGGGCTAACGGTCAATTCACACTGAAGCGAAACGATACATTTTTAAGATAGTTATCCAAAATTGATCTTTATTCATTACACAATACACAAGAAGATACCCGTATCATTGTAAGAGTTCGAATGTCAAGTTGCACCGCGCTGCACAGGGCATTTGTAGTTATGACTGATATCATATGAAATGTGTAGTGAATAAAGTTTAATTTTGAATAGCTTTCTTAAAAATGCAGCGCCGCGCCGCATCGAGAATCGTTTCGTTTCGGTGTGAGCTAACCCTTACTCCCGATTTCACCAATCTCTTAAAACGAATTCGTTCTTTCTCTCTCATTCGATGTTCGATCGAGACAGACATATCGAAAACCGTAGCTCAGTCCTAAACGTCGGCTTAACGCCTTGGTGAAATAAGAGCTGAATCCTATCTTTATTGAACTCGTTTTGAAGGACCTACTGATGTCATAAAACGTAAATTTTCTGTTACTTTCATTAAAAATTGTTTTTAACTGGATTACTAATTAATTATTATTATAAAAGTGTAGAAATGACTAACATAGATCATGGAACAATTGTTACTAACTGAATTACTAACTAACTATTATTATAAAAGTGTAGAAATCACTAACATAGATTAAGTAAAAATTGTTACTAACTGGATTACTAACTATTATAATAAAAGTGTAGAAATCACTAACATAGATTAAGGAGAAATTGTTACTAACTGGATTACTAACTAACTATTATTATAAAAATGTAGAAATCACTAACATCGAATAAGGAAAAATTGTTACTAACTGGATTACTAACTAACTATTATTATAAAAGTCTAGAAATCACTAACATAGATTAAGGAAAAATTGTTACTAACTGGATTACTAACTAACTATTATTATAAAAGTGTAGAAATCACTAACATAGATTAAGGAAAAATTGTTACTAGCTGGATTAGGTACTAAAACTTATGGATTATTATAAAAGTTTTCCTAGAAATTCTACACAAGTAGACTAGGCATTTAAATCCTAAGATCTAGACTTATCCTATATCCAGTAGAACTAGTAGGCCATGTATTCAATTCAAACTAGTAGGTACCCTTAATACCTACACGGTTACTTAGCAACCTCGGAAACCCAGATCGATGTAACCATACTTAAATTATAATGTGCGTCTCACTAGCTCACTCGCATAAATCGCAATCTGATAGTGCATAATTTCAGAAGTTACACGTGTGTTGTGTAGTTATTACGTTATGGAAGTTTTGCGAAACTAGGATTTCATATTTACCTGATTAACTAATATACATTTAAATAAAGATTAATTATTAATCATAATTTTTTGAAAGCGAGCGCGTATGATAGACATGTGATAGTTAATTGTGGCAGAGCCACGCTTCGGCATGAATGGGGCGGCTCGACCGGGTATTTACCACGGCCTCGTAGAAAACCGGCGTGAAATAACTTTATTCACTACACAAGCGTCAAGACTACATTTCATTGCAATAGTTCGAATTTCAAGCTGCACCGGGCGTACCGCGGCGCCCCTCTTGCAACGAAACGCGTATGTTCTTGTGTGGTGAATCAAGTTTAATTTTGAATCTTAAAAATTCCGCACCGCATCTTCTTCTCCTTCAGCTTCAGTCCATCCGGCCGACTGATGCGTTCTCGAAATTGTACACAGAAGATACGATTTAGCATCCGTTCAGGCCGAACTGAAGGAAAACTGGACTATATATGGGGCCCCTTATACTTTAAACGAGACGATCTTGTATATATGTATTGTCGGTATCTCGACGACGACTACAAGTATTATCATGAAATTTAGTATGCAGGGAGTTTTGGGGGAAAGGGGTCTTATCCCTTAGAAACTGCGCATTTTTAAGCAATATATGTTTTTTTATTTTGTCGTGGAACAATATATCAATAATTTCGATTCGCTTACGTCAGTCTGATTGGCAGCTTGGTATTCGTACTACGTATAAATTTTTGCATTGTTTGGAAATTCGGAATGTGGTGAGTTCTAATCCCGGTGAGATAAAAACTTTTGTGACTCTTATTATTTCTTTAACTTTAACTATTTTTTTTTCGTTCTACTACAACACCGAGCACAGCTCGGTCTCCCGAGGTACTGTTCTTTAACCGAGCATTTTATTGGGCTTATTTAAAATCTAAATCACTTGAAAGGTAGCCTATTTATTGCTGCAATACTGTGAAAGGCACAAGTACCTACTGAAACTCAGTTGCGTCCGAAACCCTTTCACAGTAGATACTAGATAGGTATTGCAGCAAGGTCATCCTGCTAATATTATTTTTAAAGTTTGTGAGAATGGATGGATGTTTGTTACTCTTTCACGCAAAAACTACTGAACGGATTTCGATGAAATTTCGTATGGCAACAGTTTAAACTCTGGATTAAAACATAGGCTACTTTTATCACGAAAAAGTACAGTGAAGGGATACTGTAGTTACGCGGGCGGAGCGGAGCGAGGCGGGCAACAGCTAGTTAACAATAATATTCTGCAATGTACAAATTCGGCTGGTCTAGATGTGCGGGGTGCGTTTTAATTATTTGAAGCCTTGTCTTGTCTTACGATTATTTTGCAATAAGCCTCAATAATAATTGTACCATGAGATTTTGACATTCTCCTACTATTAAACGTGAAAGTTTGTGAGGAAGGATGGTTGGATGGATGTTTGTCATTCTTTCACGCAAAAACTACTGAACAAATTTTGATGACATCTATTATGGTTAGTCGTTTAAGCTCTGGATTAACACATAGGCTACTTTTTATTCCGAAAAAGTACAGTGCTCCCGTGGGATTTACGTATTATTAATATATAGTATTTACGCGAGCGGAGCCGCGGGGAAAAAGTTAGTTGTATCATAATACTGTCTTGATATCTTGATATTAATTAATTGAAATCGTTTTATATTAGGGTTCCGTAATACATAAGGAACCCTTATAGTTTCGCTCTGTCCGTCCGTCCGTCTGTCTGTCTGTCTGTCCGCACTTCTAGCTTCTGTAATTATGAATATAAATATATGAAATTTGGTATGGTTATAGATTGTGTACAGATCTCGGTTTTGGAATCATAAAATAATAATAATTTTATATTTTAGGGGTGGCTCTCCATACATGTGAAGTGGCGATGAAATTTTTTTTTTCATTCCACGCCATCGTGTGGGGTATCGTTGAATAGGTATTTTAAAATAATGGTAAGATTTTATACATGACTTTTTTACAACGTCAACCATTTTTGGGTAATCGGCCTCCAAAGTGGTTTATAAGTTCCCCCCCTGGCGTTTCTTAACTATGAGACTTAGAACCTATCAATTTTCTATGCTGATAGATCATGCTACATACTCTTTAGGAAAATTATTTTAAACAAAATGAGACAGTAACTTTTGAAGTAATTTGAAAAAATTCCTATGACGCGAGGGGTTCCTAGTTACGGAACCCCTCTTAGACATGCTCTTGGTTAGGTTATTAATTTATAATTTAAGTCAAACATTTGTATATTTTTCGTTAAATAAAGAACTATTATATATATAGTACCTACAATTCCTTTTCTTACGTCTTGTGCGTTATTCCGAAAAAAAATACTCCTAACGAATGTATGTGTTTTACAGACCCGTAAATGTACTATTAACTATATTATATACTATAATATAATAAAGAGGTTTGTTTGTTTGTTTATTTGCATCGAAGAGGCTCCGAAAGTACTGGACCGATTTTGATTAAATTTGACACAGATATAGAGTAGACCGCGGAGAAAGACTTGGCTACTTTTTATTGCGGCAAAATGTACGGTTCTCGCGGGATTTCTTTTTGCGCGCATAAAGTCGCGGGCTACATCTAGAAAATAATAACTTTGTTCTTGCAGTACCTATACGCAAATCTAGCCTGTCCTTAATATATTTCCTATTTATCAGCTACCATCTAGGCTAGCTAGGCTAGTAACGAAGCCCTTTCCTATTGTCAGTTCCGACTTCTGTCGCAACTTGCGAGAACCACTCTCGTGAGGATATTCGAAGTTCTCAGGCTGGGGAAAGATTTTAAAACTAAAGATAGGCTACGACGTATATTTGATAGAAGAAATCTTCATACAAGAAAAAATTACGCCATCTTGGTTTTCACCATACTTCAAATGTCAGCCATCTTGTTTTCACCATACTTGGAATATCAAAATTGCCCCAAAATCTCCAAAAGTGGCCATTTAAGTGAGGACAGTTTTCACCTCAACATACCTCGTCTATAATATACGTCTGGGATAAAACATATATGAGGCTGGGACTATAATACGAACCGGAATCCGGCGGGCCGGGGAAAATTCAGAGCACTGAAACCAAAGAGTCGAGTGTGGAATTGTCATTATTGAATTTGATTCGACAATTGTGTGTTCCATTTTCAGCTCTATTGTATTAGCGCAGAGTTCTATTTTCAGTGCTCTGAATTTTCTCCGGCCCACCGGATTCTGGTTCATATAGTCTCTTACTAAGAGTTACATTTTCGGTTTACGTAATGTGCCTACTGCCTGTATCGAAACGTCCACGATCTAAATTCTAGACCACTTGGACTTTCACAGTCATAATTAATGGGACTGAATCTAGGCATAGACTTTAGACTACAGTTTTAACTACAGATGATATCTTGTCGACCGATATAATGGTTAGTGTTACACAATTACTTACCGTTTGTAGGAATTAGGAGTAGTTTGATTTTATTTTTGCTGTAGGTAAGTAATTATGTACCCAAGGACAGTCACAAGTTACAACTCACAAGTACGAGAATATTGTAAAATATGATAGAGATAAGAAAATGAATGAAACATATCATGAAGCAAAAACACAAATGTAAATAATGAAAATGAAAGGTAAAAGGGGTAAATGTAAAATGTAAGCAAGAAAGCATAGTCGTAGATGTAAGTAAGGAAATGTAACCAAAAGAAAGAACTGTGATATAAAGTAGTAAATATTGTAAATTGTAATTGGTGAAAAGTGAATGTAACAATGAGAAAGAATTTAGAAAAAATGTGACAAAGTAGAAAAAATTGTAAATTATAATTAGTGCAAGTTAAATGTAAGAAAGAGAAAAATTGTGAAAAAATGTGACAAAGCAAATGATAATGATAATTGTAAAGTAAAGTAATTGTAAAGTTAAAAGTAAATGTAAAGTTAAATATAGTTAAATAGCGGAAATGTACAAATAATAGATAATCGGTATTAAAATTTAGTAGTAAAATTAATAAACAACAAAAATGTATACATGAAAAAAGTAAAAAATTGTCCTGGCTAATGGCCGGGGGAACAAGCAAAAAAAAAAAAAACACTCACAAGTACGAGCATTCAACAAAAACATTCTACCTCTTGTATAATTAATATGTAAAAAAATACTTATCAGGTGCGGGTTCATTTCAGGAGGTCCATATTCCTTTATAGCACGGTAAATGAGTGAAATCAATTTATTGACTGCATTATAGTGTACTGATGTCTTGTTTACAAACAGATTAAACTGAATCTGAAGGTCGATTCTGCTGGTTAAATCTTTCTAATTTTTGTTCACAAATAATACAGTTACAACTCTAGTGCAGTACTATTAGGCCATACATAATATACTACTAGTAAGTGGTAAAGAAATAAAACCTAACGAATATTTAAAAAATAAAAGTCTATGAAACTGAAATATTCTAAACGTATGCAAATCTCGAGGGACCAAGCTCTACATTATTTAATATTTACACGCCTATAGGAACATAGATAACAATTTGTTACCTACCAGATTGGTAACAAAACGGTGTGCGTTTGTGCTAAAGGAATTGAGACTTTATGGCGAGGAGATAAGATGGAATATTATGCAGAGTTTACTGCTTTGGTTAGACGAAAATGGTAAAATATTTAGCGTTTACGGTTGCTTGAGGCAAGTTTGTATCAATTGTTATAGACAGGTTTAGTATCCATTATGATCAGCTCCTGTTGTATCTATATCTAGTTATCAAAATCCTAATTATTTGTTTTAACTGCAGGTAGAAAAACTAAGTTTATTTTAAAAGCTAGGTTTCGATGTTTTTTTAAATGCTTTTCAAAAATATATAAAAAATAATTATATATAAAAAATAAGTATAGAATTGAGAAAAATATAAAATAATGGGCCGCCCGAACAGGGACTTGAACCCTGGACCCTTGGATTAAAAGTCCAATGCTCTACCGACTGAGCTATCCGGGCTCTACTAAAGATGTTTAAATTACGTAATATATCTACAGAGCGTTATTTTTAAATCTTATTGTGATAACAAATTTTTTTTGTCCTTGTTTTGTCCTTGTTATGTAATCTAAAAATAGTTTAAATGCGTGTTGAGTGTTGACGCCGCAACTTGAGGACAAAGATGCCTTCTCAAAATAACGGAATTATTTTAGGTCAGACCACACCGAGGCGTGACGCGGCGCGGACTTCTTAAGACAGCGATTCAACAAAATTTAACTTTATTAACAACACAAAAAGATACACGATTTATTGGAAGAGTAAGAATTGCGAGTTGCACCGTTGTGCGCCGCGTGCCGTCGCTTTTGTAATGAAACGTCTATCTTCTTGTGTAGTTAATAAAATTCAATTTTGAATCGCTATTCTTAATATGCCGCGCTGCGTCGCTTCTAGGTGTGATCTGACCCTAACAGCAATAGTACTGAACCACAAGTTAATACTTAATATTAAAGCAGTTGTCACTAGTTACAAACTCTAACATGGCCATGCAACAATTTTTCAAAAAAGATCCTCGAAATAGTTCCATGATATGTATTCATTTTTTCAAACAAATGTGTTTTATAGTTACGAAAGTCATAGACACAACTAAAAGTTTCTAATATTAGGTACCTACCTACACTACTAATCTCAAGTGCTAAAAGTAGTCACAAGCTTATCTTCAAGTAGAAAACCATTCAATAGTTGAGTTTATCGAGTCTATCGGCTACTTCGGATAGCTTCGACCTACTTTCTTCGAGTAGTTAGTACGGGTGGCACTTGAAAAGCTTACATTGGCCAGATAAGATTATTACATTTATTATTTCACGGCCTCTGTGGCTCAGTGGTTCAGTGCTCAAGCCGGCCATCGCGGGTTCGAATCCCGCCGAAGGAACAAAATAGTTTTTCCGTGTTCCTGGGGTCATGGATGTGTATTAAATATGTGTATAATATAATAAAAATCTTAAAATCTTTAATACAATAATAATAATAGCTTCCCACACGGTAGATTTCGGTAACGGTGGCCGGTTTCATTGAAACCAGGCCAGCTACGCAGGAGTTATTTTATAGTGCCCGAGTGTGTGCGCAGTACACAAGAGCACTCTCTCTTCCTTTACTCTCGAAACCCAGTGGGACGGACAGACCGACACGACTGGCGAGAGATCAGGCGCAGTTCCTACATTTTTACCTGCCCATCCGACGCATGGATCATCATTCTTGTCAGACAATCCGGTGATCAGCCTGCATTGTTCTAACCAAACTTGGAAACAACTTTTTTTGCTGTTCCAATGCGGGAATCGAACCCACGACCTCCGATTCGAGAGCCAAGCTCTAAACCACTGGACTACGGAGGCTTAGAGGCTAAATATATGTATAGTATAAAAGTATTCAATGTACTTTTGTCTAGTACCTGTAACACAAGTTCTTCGGATAACTAGCACGGGGCCAGCCTGACGTGGTGTGAAGCGACCATAGATATTATTATTATTATTATTATTTAAGATTATGGCCTATTCATTACTTAAAAATATGTTTAGTTATGTAGACTTGCAAATGTCAAAAATTAACTATTTAGACCCAAGTAAGGCTAGGGGCTAGACTATATGATCCGGAACCCGGTAGGCCGGGGAGCATTGAAAATGGAACTCTGCGCTTATACAATAGAGTTGAAAATGGAAATTTCTCGAAATGTTATATGTGACAGTGATATTTGACTCGACACTTATGTGTTCGATTTTCAACTCTATTGTATTAGCGCAGAGTTCTATTTTCAATGATCAGAATTTTCTACGGTCCGGAGCATATAGTCCCAGTCTTAGCCAGTTTTTGACAGTTGACAGTTTGTTGCGTGTGGAACAAGGGTGAAAACAGTTACGAATGATCATATTATCGTTATTTCCACTTTACTGGTGTCTGGAACGCCGAATTAGAAGACACTTATTTGTGATATCTTATATAATCATTTGCAGTGTTATATTAAGAATCACGTTACGAAATCAGTTTTAATGTTTCTCGTTAAAGATATATATGTAAAAGAATATAATTTGCAACAGCCCGGGTTAACCAAAAACCATGGTACAATTAACAATTGTAACCCAGGGTACAGATTACTGAATAGTTACTACTAACCCAGGGGCCCGGGCCATTTCAAAAATATTTAAGATACAGGGTTAAACTCAAAACCCATAACTCAAAATTTCCTAGTTACGGGATCGAACGTCGGAAATTGTAGCAAAGGGTTACATCACCGTGGATGTAAGTGTAACGCATGTTTTACCATGTCATTACCGTGTTCCACTTTCTGTGCCCAAACCCACCCGGCCATGCATGAAAATGTATGGCGATTTGCTGTTCTGTATAGTATTGTAATAGAGTTATTTACAAGTTAAAAACTTGGTACAATTTGCCGCGACAAGCGCGAGAGATTCGGGAAGATGTCAAAAACTGTCGCGCTTTGACACATTCTCGGCTATGTCGCGGTTAGCGCGAGAATAGGTTAGACGAGGGCTAGACGACTGATTTTTTTATTGCTTAAATGAATAGTACCCTTAAACATGAGTAACTTCACAGAAGAAACAGTATATTAAAAATCAAAATTAGTAAAAATCAAATAGGACAGCGATTTGTTTACAAAATTTCGCAAGTCTCGTGAAAACGCTAACTGCGAAGTTTTTCCCTGGGAAACTGCACATTTTAAGCTATACATGTTTTTTATTTCGTCGTGCAACAATATATCAATAATTTCGACCTTATAATGTCAGTCCGATTGGCAGTGCTAGGATGCTGGTAGCTTAGTACACGATTCAATTGCCGACACTGATGAGAGGAGAATTGGATTAATTGTGCTATAAAATTTTATTAAAAAAATAATCTTAGGATTAGTTTTCATGTGACTGAAATACTCAAGGAATGTAATTTACTACGAGTACAATCATTTTTATTAAAAGTTTAATAGGTACTGTTGTAAATTATAATTCTGCATGAGGTATCATAAGCATCTTCGTGTTGTGTTGCGTCATTTGTGTAAAACCACAGGAAAAATGGAAACTTGTATTCCTGTCATGTTTCCTTATGCTAGTTGCAAAACATTGTTATCCGACCAAGGATTTCAAACTCAAGATAGGCTATGACATACATTTGACAGAACATGCCTCGTCTATGTATCCGACAGAGAAAATAAGCTTAGATAGTCCGCCTTGACATAAATATAGATTTTGTATATAATATATTGCATCCTGTGATATTTAACTAGACAAAAATTAAAAAAAAAATGTTATAACATATATGCCATACCACGATAACCACCATTTAAATAATCCATGACAGTGCCCCATAAAAAGATTTGCCTCCATTAAAATTTTTTTTTTTTACAATTTTCTTTCGCGAAACGCGTCCACACAGGATGATCATTACGGCAGTTATGGCAAGGAATATAAGTAATACCAATATGGTTATGGTGGCAACAATTCGATTACGCCATTGTTATAATCACACTATCATTATCGCCTTATATTGGCATTACACACATGACTTACATCACAATACCCATAAGGCCATGGTTTTTCTGTACAAATATTACAAGAATTATTTTTTCTGTGCCATGTTAATATTGTAGAGATTTTATAGCGATGTTAATTTATTCGTGTAAACTCGACCTCATTTGCTTTCCTGTATCTCGCCTGACGCCTCACATATTCAAAGAGAATTACCCTAGGAAAAGAGGGTAAATCGACATGCACATTGCATGTATTTATACCCGACTACGGCGAAGCCAAAAGAAAGTGTAATGATTTTGGCAATCTATGTATGTTTCTGTAGTGTCTAAGCTACTGATCGGATTTTCGTCAATTATACGGGTTACAGTTTTTAACTTTTGATTATAAAAGATTTTTGCTGTAGCGTTGCGTCGCTGTTGCTGTACCTACTTAATGTACTATATGTAATAATATGTTGAATTGCCAAACAATCGAAAACTAAATATCCTACTACTATTATAAATATGAAAGTTTGTGTAGATGGATGGATGGATATATGGATGGATGGATGTTAGTCTTTCACGCAAAAACTACTGAACGTATTTTGATAAAATTTGGTATGGCAGTAGTTTGAGCTCTGGAATAACACATTGGCTACTTTATATCCCGAAAAAGTACAATGTTCCCGAGGGATACTTTATTTACGCGGATCTGTGGGAAAAAGCTAGTTATTTAAATACTAGCGTTCAAAACATGTAGTTCTTTTGTTCCATTCTCCCCTTAAAAACTTCGGCAAACTACAGTAGTCTGTTCTGCAAATTGAAAACTTCTAATTAATAAAAAATAAAAAACCCGACTGCGACTTTTACCTCAAGAGCATGTGCAGTCAGCAGCTCTCATTAGAGATCCTAAACGGTTATTCTGATTGAAAAACTATATTAGAAACCTGAAAATGATTTTTAAATACCCATTCAACGATACTCCACTTGACATGGTTCGTCGATTAACTTTTTTTTCTTTTTGACACTTTGGCGTCCATAATCAGCCATATTGATTTTTCCAAATTTTAACATTCGTGCCGTCACGACGATTTAAACGACGTATCATTTATCAAAATCGGCCCACGCGTTTGGTCTAAATAGTGCCACAAAGGGACAAACATACATACATAGGCTGATAAACACATTACCCTCCTTTACGTCGCGCAAAAATAACCTCCCAGGTCTTCCAAAGACAAATTTTGTAGTTCCTCCGAAAAATAACATAGTCGACATATTTTGTAACTTCTCCAAAAACAATAGTTCTTGGAAAGACGACAGAAGTAATGACGATGACAAATTTTGTTGCTATTTTTTCTTAGGCTCAGCTCACAACGAAACGAGACGCAACGTAACTTTATTCACTACACAAGAAGATACACGTTTCATTCCAAGAGCGGCGCGGTGCTATGCCCGGTGCAGCTCGAAATTCTAACTCTTATAGCTATTCAGCTATCTATAAAATAAAAATATATACAGCCGAACGTATAACCGCCTCCTTTTTTGGAAAGTCGGTTAAAAATGCAGTATCTCGTCGCGGTGTGAACTGAGCCGCGATTCATTGCAAGAGTTCGAATGTCAAGCCAATCAAAGTCAATGTCGAAGGCGCCGATCTCGCAATGAAACGTGTATCTTCTTATGTAGCGAATAAAGTTCAACTTTGAATAGCTATTTTAAAAATGCAGCACCTCGTCACGTCGCGTGTCGGTATGAAGTGACGCTGGTCTGAGATGTTGAGGTTTAAGCAGGACGCGGCGTGCATCAGTGCGAGGCGTCACGCTCCAGTTCGGCCGAGATTTCGTCCGTACATATTAGCTTCCACTGTTGATTGTACTACAGTGCTTCCGGGAAACAATGTAATAGATAACTCGCTATAATAGATTCAGTTAAGTGATGCCTTGATTAGATTACATGATCTACAGGTATCCCTTCGCTTTATCTAGCTTCAATTCTTCGGATTTTTCGCCAGTATTGTTAAATAAGGACAGCATAGAAGAGACTATATTATTGTCAGTATTGAAATCCTAATGGACTGAGATTCCAGGCCCGCCCGATCACCTTTATATTCATACTGATCAAATGTATATCATACTAGTGAAATCCTAATGGACTGAGATTCCAGGCCCGCCCGATCACCTTTATATTCATACTGATCAAATGTATATCATACTAGTGAAATCCTAATGGACTGAGATTCCAGGCCCGCCCGATCACCTTTATATTCATACTGATCAAATGTATATCATACTAGTGAAATCCTAATGGACTGAGATTCCAGGCCCACCCGATCACCTTTATATTCATACTGATCAAATATATATCATACTAGTGAAATCCTAATGGACTGAGATTCCAGGCCCGCCCGATCACCTTTATATTCATACTGATCAAATGTATATCATACTAGCTTTTGTTAGCAGCTCCGCCCGCGTAATTACAATATCCCACGGGAACACTTTACTTTTTCGGGATAAATAGCCTTTGTTTTAATCCAGAGCCTAACCTACTACCATACCACACTTCATTAAAGTCGTTCAGTAGTTTTTGCGTGAAAGAGTCACAAACATCCATATACATCCATCCTCACAAACTTTCACATTTATAATACTAGTAAGATTGTAGTAGACTACTAGTTTATGCCGTGGGCCAAATTTAAGGCACAAGGCGCTAAAGTTGCGGAGATTGTACTCTCGTCGTATATAAAAATATGTATATTAACAATACTATCTATTAATTTACATTTTATTAATAATAATGTAATCGTAGTCATGCCGGCCTGGGATCTCAGTCCATAACGGCTAACGCAGGGCCGGATTTAGGGGCGGGCAACCGGGGCTACAGCACCGGGCCTCCACAAAAGAGGGGGCCCCACAGTAGAGTCTTCGGAAAAAACCCTCTCGATTACGGCGAAGCACAAGATGCAAATCTGTCACCGAAGCATCCGCGTTTATCCCAGTAGTCAACCAGATGTTTGTTAAAAAATTAAGAATCTATACTTGTTTACGCGATAAATTATAATTTATGGGAAAACTCGACTGAAAATAGTGACCATTTTATTTGGAAAATAATTTAGGTCCAGGGGGCCTCTACTCTTTTCTTGCCCGAGGCCTCCAGACCTCTAAATCCGGCACTGGGCTAACGGCTGAGGCCCTCAAGTCACATGTATTTCCATGTCATTCTCTCAAGCGGAGACAGTGAGAGCTTGTGATTTAGGGAGTCCCTTAGTTTAACAGGCGTTTGAGAACTTATGACTTAACTGATTTAAAATCTAAAAAAAAAAGAAAAGAAAAAAAGTATTTCTATGCGTTCAAGTATTTCAATGATCCTGGTAGCAACTAGCAAGCCCACCTGATGTTAAATCATTTGATGGCTACTAAACCACAGTCATTAATAAGCTTAAATTATAAACTGTGGTTTTAGTAGCCATATAAAAGCAGTGTTATTAATAAATAACAAAATTCCTGGGAGTATATATAGACGAAACTTTTAATTGGAAGGCACATGTAGGCACATGTAGAGTATGTGTGTCACAAACTTAATAGATTTGTCTACGCTCTTTACAGACTGAGACAAGTATGCGCCCTACCGACTGTTCTCTCGGCGTACCATGCTTATGTAGCATCAGTACTTAGATACGGCCTGATGCTATGGGGAAACTGCACAGAAATTAATAAGGTGTTCATAGAACAAAAGAAATGTGTCAGAGCGATTTGTGGTAGACCACCTTATGAGTCATGTAGACCACTTTTTAAAACACTAGGAATACTTACATTACCTAGCTTATATATATTTGAGCTAGCCAATTTTGTAAAGCTAAACTATAAAAATTTCTCAGAAGCACGTGATATTTACTCGCGTAGCAATAGAAAAGCTGACAGATTGGTACTCGACATTATTCCAAGAATAACATTATATCAAAAACAATACCATCCTATGTGCATTAAAGTATACAATGCTATACCAAAAATGATAAAAGAGTTGCCTTATATTAAATTTAAGAAGGAAATTATTAAGTGGCTTATATGTAAAACGTTTTATTCCATAAATGAATTGCTAGAAACCTAGAATTATTTGTAAAGAAACGAGAATAATGATAATAATAATTTAATCGATTAATTTAGATGGACTAGACTAAAGAAAATAATTTGACATGAATTCTGTTTTTAGTTTTAAGTTGACATTAAATCCCTATGTTATTAATTATATTTATTATACATAATTATTGTCATTGATGTAATAATGAAGTTATAGTTATTAGTAATGATGAAATGTTTAATATTATTGTATTAGGTAATTATATTTAAACAATTAACAGTAAATGATGTAACTTTAAATTAGACTTCAATTTAACAGTATTTGCATGCTATTGTGTAGCATGAACTTTTACTTATGACTAAGTAAAATAAGTAATAAATTTTCTAGGCTAAGACGATTTACGAAGCTTTACGAAGTAGCCTATGTTACTCCTTATTAGCTATCTGCCATTGAAAGTCCCGTGAAAATCTGTCCAGCTGTTTCAGAGATTAGACGCAACAAACAGATAAAGCAGGAGAAAAGCAGTATAAGCTGATATATTTAACTAGTTAAATATATCACAAATTATGTGTAAGACGAATATATTATGTAAATGTTTTATTTGACGTATGATTATATTTCAGTAAAATACCGTGTACATTCAAAATTATTTATAAGTCTATCGGCATGATTTATAAATCGTTTTATGGTAAGTTAATATGGATAGGTAATGTTGACTGCGGAATTCTAAAAAGAAATTCTTTTAACTATATGTGACGATATTAGTGAGGTCAAAGGTTAAATATTTTTAGATTGACCTTCCAACTCGTAATTGACCTTCAAAGAAAATGCAGAACCCCTTATGAAATGTTAAGTGCTGCAAGTTTTTTCTATGTTAATAAAAATGTACAGGAACGTTATTTTTTATTTGAAGGAATGTTTGTTAATGTTTTAGCAATGTCGTATAGTTGAAATTAAAGACCTTAGGGTCGCTATAACAAAAAAATACTAAAATCAGAATAAAATAAATATTTAAGGAGGGCTCCCATAAAATGAAAGTGATTTTTCGCTGTTTTACTCATCACGCGAGTGCGACACTTAGCCGGTTTTTAAATGAAAAATATAGTTGTACACTTCGGTTTCAAAGAAATCGTTGTTTCAATATCGCGCATATCGTATTCTGAGTCTATAGAAACATATTTTTGTGTGGCATCTTTATCCGTGTACCATTTTGTGCAATATGACAATATAGTTAGTAAGATTGTGGATAGTACAAATTAAACAATATTTTTCGTCATTATGTATGCTCTCTTATGTTACTCAGTGCTCTAAGTAGGGGAAAAAATCAGCAAACCGGTAAGCGGTGTTGCCATTGCGTAAATCATACGAGACCTAAAGACATGCATTTTTGCGAGCACTTGCATTTATACATGAGAAATTTTCAAAGAACATCGATACATAAACTAAGAACAGGGTCAGGTTACAATTTCTCTTACTTGAAGTAATGATGTATGTATTCGAGTGTACTTGTAGACAATAAACACCTATTACACATGCAACTTCACAAATGGAGGTACATTTCTTAGGTTGGGACTATATGATCCGGAATCCGATGGGCCCGGGAAAATTCAGACCACTGAAAATAGAACAATAGAGTTTAAAATCAAAGTGTCGAGTTTCGAGCTGTATATTATATGACATTGACATTTGACTACATACTTGTGTGTTCGATTTTCCCCTCTATTGTATAAGGGCAGAATTCTATTTTCAATGGTCTGAATTTTCTGGGCCCGCCGGATTCCGGATCATACAGTCCCAGCATTAATGTCGCTATATTAAAAATCCGCATTCCTGTGAAAATGTCTGTAAACGTAGCTTAATAACTTAACCCGGAAATGGTTCCTGCGGGATACAGTTTCTTGCGAACGAAGTGTTCGTCATAATAAGCGTTTTGTGTGTATTTAAATTAACATTTCTTGTTTTCTTGTACAGGTAAGTTGTCTGGTGGTCAAATCTAAATTACTACACATAACCCAGCTCTACAATGTATATTCACGTAAGATAAACTTATCCTACATATCATAAATGATGTTTTTGTTATTTTCTAATTAAAATTCGATCGCTTTCCGTTGAGTTTTCCAAGCATAAGCTTCCGTTCACACCGAGATGAGAAGCGAAGCGACGCGGTGTTCCATTTTTAAGATAGTGATTCAAAATTGAACTTTATTCACTACTATAATTACTTTCTCTTTCATGACTATCAGCTATTGAAGAGTGTCCCATGTCCATGGTTTACCTGGTCATGGTTTGAGTCAGTGTAGATTCGAATCTGGATTGAGCCTTTTCGCATTGAGGTCAGACTTTTAGGTCAGACCTTCTTTTAGGGTTAAGTCTGAATTGGGCATTGACAATAATTTTCTTATAACCTTTCAGACTCGTAGTTAAGAAAACGAATCGGAGGTATTACATATCAAACTTTTAATTTAAATGTACTATTATTAAAATAACACAAAATCTATTTAATCTGGTGGATGGTACATTTGGAATTGTTTTACCTTCTCTTGGTACATTCTATGCTTTTCTTCTAATGATTTTAAAGCATCAAAGTTAGGAGTTTTATTTATCCTTTCACGCACTTCATTCGTCTTCCTATCTAAATCAATTTTCTCTTGTTTCTTCTTGGATTCTTTAAAACTGTTTCTTATATTTTTTGGTGCAGACGTTCCATGCACAATCATTTCTTTTTTGTAGAAACTTCTTTGGTCTTTATGAATTTGATCAGGATCATGACTTTCTATTTTATTATCATCTGAAATGCCATTTCGTGCATTAGCAGATTTGGATTTCTTCTGGCTAGATTTTCTTCCTTGTAATGATTTGTTTACTAAATATGTTGGCTCGTTGTTCTTTTGGACTGTTGCATCAGTTGAATATATTTTCTGTTTCCCTTGAAAATCTTTATTAGATTTGTTTGTATCATCTTGAACCGATTTTTTATAAATTTTCAAACGATTTTCGATTCTCACCTTCTCAGAATATCTCTGAAGGCTTTTCGCTCTTTCTAGCCTTGGCTTTATGTTTTCTAGATCAGGACCTAGGCCACCGAGACGAATATTATGTATAGGTCCAACTGAAGCTCGTCTCGAACGCCTTCGTGGTTGTGTCAATTCAGAAACACTTTTAAGATTATTAATAATATACTCATTGAAAGGATTATTTATAGCGTCTGCTATTTCTTGATTCATTATTTTTTCGTAGTAAATATCATTGTACGCTTCGGTTTCAAAGAAATCGTGGTTTAGATTGGTTTCATTATCGCTGATGCTATCCCTTTCCGTATCTCCGAATTCAGGGGATATTGAACGTATTTCTTCTACGTTTTTATTACTCTGGGGAAAATCTGGTGGGAATTTCCGTCTAAATGCCTCAAGATAAGACGGTTTCCTTAGTTTATTTGTATTTTTATTAACAAGATATGACTTTACCTCTGTGTCTTCTTTCCTATTATCTTTGGCATCTTTGGTTTTGGTTTGTTTTCTTTTAAAAATCTTCATCCGAGATTTTTCTATTTTTACAAGCACGTCTTTTTCATAAAAAGGAACCAGTATAGTGTCACCGTTTGTTGAGTATATTTCTTTTGTTGCCTTCTTTTCCTTCCAATCCACATCTAAGCTATCTTGCGATAGGTCATTGCTAGAGCTAGATTTTACACTCATTTTCATCAAGTTTTTTCAGCAATATACTGTTTATATTATTTTAATGGTGTTTGCGTCATAACATAAAATATTAATTTGACATTAGCACAGAGAAGGTTCTTATCGTAGTTAAGCGCCATAAATGCCTTACTCACCGTCCAGCCTGCAAATCCAACACCGGTACTAATTAAACTAACCGGTAAAAACAGCCGTCATTAGTGTCAATAGTGTCGATCATATAACATTTTTGCCTACAACTCCGCTTCAAGGCCGCGGTATTGAATTTGCAGGCTGGACGGTGAGTAAGTCGGCGTACTCACCGTCGTAATGACGGCTATTAGTACCGGTGTTGGATTTGCAGGTTGGACCATGAGTAAGGCGCTTAAGCGGCTTTAATCGCTTAATATCCATGGTTTTTAACAACGAGTTGAAACATGAATTTGAAACAAAATTAAAAAAAACAGGTAGTTATATGTTTCAAGTGTTTCAATATGAACCTGTCTGTCATTATCGGCGCTATATACGATATGGTACTGAGTATTGAAATAAAAAAAACCGGCCAAGTGCGAGTCGGACTCGTGCACGTAGGGTTCCGTACCATTCTACCAACATTTTACATGTTTATTTATTTCACTTATTATTTCATTATTTTTGTACAAAGTTTTCCAAGTAAGCGCATTTTACATGTAAGGCATCTGTAACTAACAAATTTATATGAGCCGTTATAGTTTTCCTTTAAAGTGCATCACGTGGACTACCATCACGACTTTTTTAAAGAATTTTCGAGCCAGGCGTTTAGCAAAAAAATGCTCTTTAAACTTGAATATCTCGCAAACGGATACCTAAATCAAAAAATTGTTTCTGCAACCTGTCAATGTTTTTAAAATACCTATCACTACATAGTATAAAACAAAGTTACTTTATCTGTCTGTCCCTATGTATGCTTAGATCTTTAAAACTACGCAACGGATTTTGATCCGGGTTTTTCTTTAACATATAGAGTGATTCAAGAGGAAGGCTTATATGTGTATGTGTTTCAAGATTGTGGCGCTAATTAGTCCGCCACATGCGCGAAAAATATATATTCGATACGAACCCGATTTTACCCATTGGGTACGAAACCCTAAAACATTTTCAATTTTGTATACAGAAGTTTATTGCAGTGAGTTGAGTTATTTGCTGAAGAAGTTTCTTCTCCGAGAACACATTCCACGCGGGCGAAGCCGCAGGCTAAAGCTAGTATCTAGATAATAATATTATTGTATATTAACTGGATATTTATGTAATATATTAACTTCTAGATCCTTGTAAACCTGTTGCTATACCTATTATGATCGAATTGTAGTTAACATTAATTTTTTTAAGAATATTACTTTAAAATCTTTATTTAAACGGTGTTTTTTTCAGTCAACGCCCAAACTTTTGAGATTGGATATACTCTTGAATGTAAGCAACTTTTACGATAGAATCAACTTTCCACTTGAAAAAAAAAACTGCCGTTTTCTACAAAAGTTCTACCTCAGTAGGAAGCTTTTTTTTGTCGTCACTCATAAATTTTTGTCGTCGTCATGAAACATTATATTGGTTGCTGAATTTTCTATCGGTCATTGAACAATGGAATTCTTATTAAAAAATTCACTGATAAGAGTTTTTTGTACCATAAGCCAGTCCAGATATACATACGTCTAATCCTTACTTAATGTTATAAATGTGAATGTGAGTTTGTTTGTTTGGTTGTTACGCTTTCACGTAGAAACTACTTAACCGATCATCATGAAATTTAACACAGATATAGAGTTGACTATGGGGAAGGACATAGGATACGTTTTATTGCGGGAAAATATACGGTTCCCGTGGGATACTGAATCCACGCGGCTGAAGCCGCGGACAAAGCTAGTACATACATACTAAAATATATATACTCAATACTCGAGTTTCTTACGCCGGTTCTTCTCGGCGGGTTAGGGTTGAACCGGTGGTAGCTTTTTCTGTTGACTTACTGAAAAAAGCTCGTTAAGTTTCATTTGGAAATAAAAAAAAAACATTTCATTTCATTTCAATAGCAGGTAAACCTAGCAATATCATTCAAACATGGGCGAATTTGTCATAAACTACTTGTATATTTGGAAAGCCCTAGATGTTGTCTCTAAGGAAAATTACAATCAAAACAATTAGCACATAAAAAGTGTTATTTTTGTGACATTTAGGTTGGTAATTAACAGCCGGTTATTAAAATGAACATTACAATAATTTATGGTTTTGTAGTTCAATTGCCAAAAGTCCCAAAAGATAACGTAATTTCCGAAGAGTCGCAAAGTTGTCTATTTTTTTACTTTTTTCAAAAATAATGATGTAAAATGTGATCCTGCTAGTTAAATAAAAAACCGTTACAATTAATTTTACTACAAAGAAACCTCCCCTTTTTTCGAACGTATTACATAATATTAAATATGGAACTAGAATAATAAGCACCGAATCCATAAAATCTAGTTGCTAATTCCACTTCTTAACGTATATTTACTTAAGTTCTTCCAAAGTTAAATGAGGAAATACTATTTTTATTTAGGTACCTACACTACCTAGGTGTGTAGAATAAGTTAAAACGTTAAGGGCCTGTTTCACAATCGCCAAATAGCTTATCCGGCAGTTCTGTCGCTGCTTACTTTATATCGAGCGACAGAGACAAAACATGCAGTTTTGCTATCTAACACTTAGAAGATTGTGAAACGGTTTAAAAAAACGGTTTAACTGGCCAAGTGCTAGTCAGACTTGCGCACGAAGGGTTCCGTACAAAACGGCAAAAAACAAGTTTGTTGTATGGGAGCCCCGTTCAAATTTATTTATTTTATTCTGTTATGAGAGTTTGTTGTTATAGTTGCAACAGAAATACATCATCTGTGAAAATTTCAACTGTCTAACTATCACGGTTCATGAGATACAGCCTGATACAGACGGACAGACAGACGGACGGATAACGGAGTCTTAGTGATAGGGTCCCGTTTTACCCTTTGGATACGGAACCCTTAAAATGTATAATGAAACCCTGGCCATTAAAAAAGATCATACTAATGTCAGATTTATTAATAGGAAATAATTATTTATTTCAAGGATTTTTTTTTTTGACTTATGGCTGCTTATGTACCAGTTTTACGTTTTACAGTACAGTTTTTAACTAAAAAAATTGGCTTCCTTATTAATTCCTAAGTAATTTTAACTACATAAATAATTAGCAATATTTCTAAGTTGACATTTGATTGAGGATTTACATAATTAATCTAAAAATATATAAAAAGCCATTGCATATTAATTATTTGATAGCTTTATATGTTTTATCGCTTATATTATATATGTTTTATATGTCAAGGATGCTTATGGATAATTTATTAAGTCGATCAATTAAAGAAGATGAGTATGTGGCATAATAAATGATCTATATTGATCTATAAATATTTTGGGATTAATGAAGGATTTCCTTATGGCCCGACCTCGCTTCTGTACATTTTTTGGCAATGACGTAGGTAGTGTAGTCATATGGTTCTATAAATTTCAAACTGAAATCTTCTCAAATAAAAATAAATGTTAGGTCTTTAACTATGAAATTGCCGTTTTGTATGAAAAAATGTAAACTAATTTTTTTCATGTATTTTTTATTTGTATTAATCGAAGTAATCACCCATGCAATCAATGCATCTTTGCCGACGCAGTGGCAGTTTATTAATGCCCTTCTTAAAGAAATCAGCTGGCAACAAATTCTTCAAAGGCATTTTGTACTGCCTCTCGGGTATTGTTTTTTTTCCCGCCAAGAAGTTATCCAAATTCTGGAAAAAGTAGTAGTCTGTAGGCGCAAGGTCTGGTGAGTAGGGCGGATGACGGAGAGCTTCCAACCCCAGTTCTTGCAACTTGGAGACCGTCTGCTGTGCAGTATGAGGTCGCGCGTTGTCGTGCAGGAGCAGCGGAGACGAGCGATTGACCAATGCTGGTTGGAGATTTTCCAGCTTCTCCATCATTGTGTTCAGTTCTTCATAGTACACATCTCCAGTAATGCTCACCCCGTTTGGAAAGAAGCTGTGATGAATCACACCGGCGCTAGACCACCAAACAGTGACCATCACGTTTCTAGGGGTAAGTTTTCGTTTAGGGCATTGTTTAGGTGCTGAACCAGGATCTAACCAACTTGCTGAGCGCTTGCGGTTATCAAACAGAATCCATTTTTCATCGCAGGTAACAATGCGGTTCAAAATTCCTTCATTTGTGTGTCCGTTGAGCAGTGCAAGGCACGTCTCGACGCGTACTTCGCGCTGGCGATCATTGAGTTCGTAAGGCACCCATTTATCAAGCTTTTTTACCTTGCCAATTTGACGCAAATGGACCAATATTGTTTTGACGCTAACGTCGAAAGCTGCTGCTAATTCGGCCGTAGATTGTGTATCATCAGCTTCCACAATCGCCTTTAATTCGTCATTGTTGACCAAAGTCTTCGGACGACCGCGAGGTTCATTTTTCAGGTCGAAATTTCCAGAACGGAAGCGAGCAAACCAATAACAGGTGGTGCGTTGGTTTGTAGTGTTAGCTCCGTAAACGTCGTTGATGTTGCGTGCCGCTTGTGCCGCGTTGCTGCCACGACGGTACTCATATTCCATAATTACTCGAATTTTTAACGTATCCATGATGATGAAATAGATTTAAATGCGATGAAAATGTAACACTAATCCAATAAACAAATGACTAATTTTGGAAAAAGAATTCCATGTTTTTAAAATAAAATTAATTTGAAATTAGAATTCTTAGCCAAACAAAAATTATTTTGATTTGAAATGGCCAGTACTGTACCTTCATACGGCAATTTCATAGGTAAAGACCTATTATAATAAATACTTAAGCTTTACCTCCGTTTTGCTTCGGATATAGATATTAGATGTGCAACAAGCTTTTACGCGTTTTGTTCACGTAGGTTAAAAGGCTAAGGCTGGGAATATATTGTCCGGAATCAGGTAGGCAGGGGCATTAATACAATAGATCTGACAATCAAACACACAAGTGTCGAGCCAAATATCAATGTCATTTATGATAGATCGTCACGAGACACTTCGATTTTCAACTCTATTGTATTAGCGCAGTGTTCTATTTTAAGTGCTCCGATTTTTCCCAGGACCGCCGGATTCCGAAAAGCCTAAATACAATAAACAAATAAAAAGAGAGCCAAGACAAATAAAAAGGGTTTATTGACTTAACAAACAAGTAATCTCGCTTTTACAATTATACCTATTAATATTACTTAAAATAAATTATAAGCTTAACGAAATGGGCGGATGGTCTATGAATGTCGTAAGTGTATCAAAGAAAGTCTTTTGTCATTAATAAACGACATACACCTTGACTTACATGTCTAGGGTTGTCAATTTATATAAAATCTACTATCTAGATGTTTTCCGAAACCATATCGCACGAGAGCCGTATTTTGCCGAAATAAAATATAGAACATGCCCTTTTTCTAGATCTTATCTATCCCTGTACTAAATTTCATCACAATCAGTTTCGTTGTTTAGGACAGACATAGTTATTTTCGCCTTCATATTATTACAATAAGGATTTCATTAGGTACTTTCGTAGCCAAATTGTAGGGAGAATATTTCACGATTGGCAACCCTGAGCCCTGAGGTATTGCCTAACCGCGAACGCGTCCTAATTTATGTAACCTTTATTATTCTTTGAGCTGGTTTCGATGATACTAGGTATATAATATAATGTATATATATATATATTTCATATAATGTAATATATATATTTCGATGATACTGTAAAGCTTCTTAGCTACGGAAACAAATAGTGTAATGGTCAGTTCACACCGCGACGTTATTTTTTTAAGATAGCTATTCAAAATTGAACTTTATACAGTGCACAAAAAGATACACGTTTCATATGACATCAGTCATACACTGCACATGCTCTGTGCAACGTGACATTTTAACCCTTACAATGAAACGTGTATACAATTCAATGAAACGTCAATTTTGAATAGCAATCTTAAAAACAATGCCGCGGATGGTTTCGTTCCGGTGTGAATTGACCTTAATCGTACGGAAACATTACTTATATATTACTTATTTTTTTTATATTTGTTTGGCTCTTTTTTTTTTTTGAGTCCAGCCAATAAAACGGAAGTTTGATTATTAAAGCGGTTGAATCGTTTTTGAGGTTAGCACACACATAGGATATACACATACAACTACGGATGTAGAGGTGTAGAGATACTAAAGTTACAAACAGACAGCCAATTTTTGTTACATATAGCAAGATGTTGAATGAGAGAAAAATTTCAGTGAAATACCTACATTAAATGATTGCTCTAAGAAAATTTCAAACTAGTTTCACCGGTTCCTTTGAATTGCATTATTTCGTTATAATAATTAAAATCTAGAAAATGTATACAAAACAAAATGTATTATGTTAATACGTTTTATTCTATCATAATGATATATTATGTAAGAGCTATGTAATAGGTCTTTGCTCTTTTGTGTAAAAACAAAATTATAGAAGTTTAAAATATATACTTACTATAGAAGTTACACACACACTAACACACTACCAACTACAATACAAACACAATATATCAGCAGATTTGACGCCCGACACCACCCGACACCCTGAGCCTTTAGCCGAATTACTATCGCTAATTACGACGATGAGGCTCGAAAACAAAAATGGAGTTTGGCATAAGTATCGCTATTCGCTATTATTTACGATGCTTATGTCATATCCCATACATTTTTGTTTTTGCACTTTGTCGTAATTAGCGACGGCAAATTGGCTAAAGTCTCTGGGCGTCCGGTGACATGTGGGGCTTGGGAGTCATCGCCGGGCCGGTGCCGGGTCGGTAAGTGAAAAAACCGCCCATGTGAGAGTCAGACTCGCGCACGAAGGGCACAACCGTTTTCCGTAACAAAAATCAAGTTTGTTATATGGGAGCCCCCTTAAATAATATATTATTCTGTTTTAAGTATTTGTTGTCATAGGGGGAACAGAAATACACCTTCTGTGAAAATTTCAACTGTCTAGATAATATCACAGGTAAGGAAATGAGGGGAGTCAGGAGAGACAGCCTGGTGACAGACAGACGGACAGACAGCGAAGTAAGTTTTCCACTTACTTTACCTACGCCCTACAACATAACATTGTCCTTCTATCCATATTCGTCATTTACTCAAACATTGCCGTCAATTCGATCCATCGGAAACAATCGTAACTGGATTATTGTAATTGACCCAGAACACTATCGAAAGCGGTTAGCTACGTTTTTTTATTTCTATCTATCACGGTTCATGAGATACAGCCTGATACAGACGGACAGACAGACGGACGGATAACGGAGTCTTAGTGATAGGGTCCCGTTTTACCCTTTGGATACGGAACCCTTAAAATGTATAATGAAACCCTGGCCATTAAAAAAGATCATACTAATGTCAGATTTATTAATAGGAAATAATTATTTATTTCAAGGATTTTTTTTTTTGACTTATGGCTGCTTATTTAAAATTAAAAATTATAATACGAATAATACGAATAAATAATAAAAAGTAAATAAATTTTTACTACCCGACTGCGGCAAAAGGGTTATGTTTTTCGAATGTATGTATGTATCTATATTTCTCTGGAACGCTCTAGAGCCTAAACGATCGATCTAATGATACCTCGCAAGATCAAATACGCTTGTCGCATAATCGTCAATCATTCGATTCGACTTCGTCGTGAGACTTGAGAGTGACACAAATAAAAAAATTTAAGGCGATAATTAAAAAATTATCGCCTTAAAAAAAAATTTAAACTTAAAAAAGGCGTCGAAAAATTTTCTTTCCGAAACGCATTCGGATTTTTTGTTACTATATATTTCGATAATATAATAATAATCGTAACGATATAATAACGATATATTTGTATGTACCTAAAATTAAAGAAATTGAGTGTTTAGGAGTTTATCATACCCATCATTTTTTTCGTTAAAAGTTAATTTCCCCGACTCTACCTTAGCTATAATGCTGGTACCCGCTACCTACTAATTAAACAGCTGTGACTGTGAGATCATTAGTGAGAGCCGAGAGGCATTGTTGACGTGCTATGATATTGTAGTAAAACTCCAGATCACACAAATAGTATTTTTATTATAAAGTGTTTCCAGAAATGATTTCGCATTAAATCACATATGAATTCTAGTTATAGTTATTGTAATAGTAGTCTTATCATATCCTATTATGTAGATAATTAATTAACAAATTCTCGCAACAATAATAATCAGTATGTAAGAACTTCGAGACTAATGACTTACCAATAGGAACTGCTGAGGTCTACGCTGATACCAGAACTGATCCTCAAAGAACTCAGACCCCCTATTTTATACTGAAATATCCCTTCCGAGTCCCTCCAACTGTTATCAGTGTTTACCTATTTGAAGGAAGTCAAATATAACTTCCTGTTAGGAATAAATGTAGTTTTATTTTAACAATACTAGAAAATACCTAACACAATCTTAATAAATATTACATAATTTTATAATTATTATAATAACATTTGTTAATTTTTACACAGTCCATTTAATTAATACAAATTATCTGTCACTTCGTCTAAAGGTTCAACTGTCAATCAAATAAAGTAAATAAAACGTATTAACTTTGGAAAAATCATAATACGAGCCAAATAATTATGCGATTATTATAGTTATATAATTTATGTTTTTGATTTAACATTTTGCAATTTATAATAATTGACAGTTGCACAATTTGAATAACAATATTTCTTTAAATTTGACCTAACAATATTTTATGTCCGAGTTATACCTCATATCGCACGAAATGTCTCCATGTATACAGGCCCTATACAATAGCGCCCTGTACACGTAAAGTTCGGCCTGTGTTCCAAACCGTAGAAGGATCTGTGTGGTTCGGACTGCGGATTGAACTGTCATGCTAAATACTATTTAAACGTTACGGTTTGGTCATACTGCGCGGTTCAAACTGTGGAAAACGCGCTGTCTGCTCAGACTGTCGACCCCGCGCATTTACACGTTCGGTTCGGAGCGCGGATTGGAACGGCGCGTGCTATTTCCCGCGGTCAACTATACGTGTGACGGGCGCTAATGTCCTTTGTGTGACTTTGATAACAAAGCCGTTGGAGTTTTGCCGGGGAGTTCAATGGGTGACGTTGTGGAATTTGTAAAACTTCATAAATTTGTGTTATCTCGGTTCTTAATGTGTAATATTGGTAGAATATTAACCATAAAATATTCGTTAACGTGCACAAAAGTGGGCAAGTGGTACAACTTCTAAAAACGTGCTATTTTGTGTTCTCGCCAAAACTCCCTAGGAACTTTCAGTAAAGCTTCTACCACTTTACTGAATCGACTGACATGACTCATGGACTGTACTGACTATATATTTGGACTTTGACTAGACTTTCGACTTGACGATTGAGAATACGGTGTTGAAAATTGAAACGAAAGTTCTATTTCCCGCCTTTTTAACTTGACACTGGCAAATGGTTATAAGCCGATGCCATGTATAAATATAAAAAAAAACAAAGCCGTTCTAGGCATAATAACGTCTACATACAAACACGTCGAGCAACCTTCTTGTAAAATAATATGTAGACTATTTCTTTAGAATTTGATTGCATACTAGATGTTGCCGCGACTTCAGGCGCATAACAGGAAATCTCTCGGATACCGTACATTTTGCCGCGATAAAAATCCTTGCCGCCTATGTCCTTCCCCGCGGTGTACTCTATATCTGTGCTAAATTACATCAAAATCGGTCCAGTTCTTTCGGACCCTATTCAATGCAAACAAACAACAAACAAATCGTTCCTCTTTAAAATATTATAAGTATAGACTAGGTGTCGGCCGCGAAATCGCTTGCGTAGTAACCAAATTCTATTCATCCCACGCAACGAGAAAACGACTGTTATAATATTGACTGTTTCATGTTTAAAACAAAGTTTTAAACATGAAAAGGCAACAAACTTAGTGACAGAAATCATCATAAATAAAAAATTTAGAAAAAATAATTAGTACTTTATATATAAGTATAGTTAAGTGTAGTCCAATAGATATTATTTAATACACAATAAACATTAAATCGTTTAAAAAAAACATCTCTAAATAACCCTTTTCGTAAGCTCGACATGTTAAAAAGGCAATAATAATAAAGAACGTACTGAGTAGTGAGTACGTTTGCCGCCGGGGAGCTTATGGCCTGAGATCCCAGCCCCGCCAGAATACACTTATATTCTTAGTGATAAAATGTATACATCACAATGTAGTATTAGTGTGTATAATGAACGTATGCAAACTAGCGGGTAGTTTGTGCCGTAGCCCATTTTAAGGTACAAGGCGCTGAAGTTGTGGAAAATTGTTCTCACCTTACTTACATTCTGACAAAGTGTCAATCATATATTTTGGTTTTAGAATAACGTAAGAAACAAAACTTATTAAAATCATTTTTCTATAAACTTAGTATGAACAGAGATAATATACAGATTAGAAATTTAATGATTTTTATTTCTACGTGCATAATTTTCTGTTTTTTATTTTTATGAAAACTAGAACATAAAATAAATAATATTTGTAATGTTCAATTTATAGTAATATTTAATTATCATTATTCTACTACACCATACGTTAGAATAACTTCAAAGGCTGTAAGAAAAGTTAGCACGTACAAAAAGTATATATATATACAGGGCCTGTACCTGAGAGTTGGCCCACTGCACAAACTAGCGGGTATACATATGTTCATTGTACTCACTAATACTATTGATATACATATATAAATATGATATATATTTGATCAGTAAGAATATAAGGGTAGCCTGGCAGGCCTAGGATCTCAGTCCATTACAATAAAACCTAGTGAGGCAGACGGCAGTACCGGCAGCCGACCATTTCAAAATACCTTCTGATACATGATATAACTTTCTCAATGATATAAAATCTAATATAATTTAAATATGTGCCAACGAGCATAAAGGAATTGTGGTTGGAAATCGCGCTATCTTCTTAGTTTAACTTTTTTTTATTCGTTATTAAACTTGGATTTGTTTCCAGTTTTGCTCGCTTTAAATCTTCATCACCATCACTAACGTGTCCAATCTCGGCTGGGGTCATGAAGTACCTGTTTAGTGTCCTGTGGATTTTGGTATCTCCCCAATTTGAGGATTATGTCCTCACTCCACATACACACATAGTGGTTTGAGCATGTTGATGGATCCAGTAACGGTTTAATGAAACCCAAAAACCTACCGACCCAAAGCTCATTCCACTTTCCCTTTCTAAAAAAACCAGGAAATCGAAATACGCTTTTTAATATAAACTTGAAAAAAAACACCAGCCTTGACATATTTAATACCATAATGTGTTATTTAATTCCCAAATTACATCAATTCAAATTCGACCAGACATTTATTATCCTGCTGCCTTTTAGAGACGTTTCTAGACGCCTTGCTCCAATTATTGGCCCACTCTACACACATCTTTGACATAAATTATCATAGGTAATTCGCTAGTAGTTTTTTGAAAGGTAAAAAATATGTGTATTTTGTTAGTAACATCAAAAAATATGTTGTAATATAATTAATAAAACTCGTTCAAGATCACAAGATTAGATGGACTAGCCTGATTAATGATTTACATAAACGGTTTTTATGATTTAAAAATTAAAAAATAAATACATTATTTAACGTTAATATAATTTATCTATTAATTTGCTATAGTAATAGCAAATTAATAGATAAATTATATTAACGTCCGCCAAACACGTTAAAATAGTGAGAACTTAAATGATTTAAAATTTGTAACCTGCACGAGAATTCATAAAAAAAGTTTGTCATTTCTCCACGATCCACCAAAACAAAATACAATTTTTACGCAAAACATTTATTTTAAGACCAAAAGATTTCAAATATGATTGCCGTAATAAGTCTGTGTTACAACTTCCTACTGATTCCTTATAGGAAATGCCGTTTGTAAATTATATGCCACATTTGGTAAGAAGTATTAGTGGTTTAATATTAGTAAACTCTTCTAAAAAGTTGTATTTTAAAACTTTTAATCACTCTACCATTTGGCTTAAATTATATTAGTTTATTTAACCAATTTATGTAAGTACTAAGTGGGTACGTAAACAGCACTTTTTTTCGAAAAAAACGTTATTATTTTCTGGGTCAAGATTAACGTACTTTTTGTATGGCACTGGCTATATATGAAAAGGATAGAATATAATTTGTTTATTTCCAAGAAATTTGTTACAGAGCGTTACAATAATTAAGTTTTGTTACAATAAATTATATGGGATAGGACCTTTAGACTAACCCTTAAACATAACTTAAACAACGTTGCTTATCTTTTTCTATCATGTGACATTTCCAACGCATCAGACAAAGACGGCAACGTTGTTAAAGTTATCCGTTGTGTAAATAGTTTTATTAGTAAGGGGGTATCTCGTTGGTCTAATCACTCTAATGCTCTCTTGCCCGACTGAGTACCTCGTAGTAAATTTATTTACTTTGTCACATTTATATTGTTTCTATTTACATGGACAGACAAAAAAAAAAGAAAAGTCCCTTCTAAAGATAAAGCATATCCAATAACATACAGTGCCTAATTTACTTTCTGTAATACCCAATAAAATACACTTTATGAACTACAGGTTGTAAAGAAGACATTTTAAAGGACAATACATAAAGTTTCTCAATAAAACTCATTTCATACCAGTTCGAGATTTTAAAATGTACAATTAAGACACGTCTTCATTGTTACATTGTTGGGTGTGCAGATCGTTCTCTCGGTCTGTGAACACGCCTTGTTGAAAATATTACCAAGAAAACAGTTTCAATTTAATACTTAGCATTTTGTTTATAGAGGTTCTTAGATTGATACCTACTACCTAGCTGAATAAGGTATTTTGGGTCAGTAACACGTCATATTTTGCTTAAATATCTCAAAACAAACCAGCAGCTGTACCACAGAGTCTTAAAGCAGTAATAATTTAACAATCCCTTTGGATTTCGCGCAAATTAAAAATATATTTTTATCAATACTTATTATTATAAAGAGGAGAAGTTTGTTTGCATTGGAATAGGCTCCTAAAGAACTGAACCGATTTTGATGTAATTCAGCACAGATATAGAGTACGGGAAAGGTCATAGGCTACTTTTTGTCGCGGAAAAATGTACGCGAGATTGCGCGGTTTGCGCGCACGAATCGCGGGCAACATCAGATCTAGTTTATTATAAATTCATTAAAGCCCCTGAACGTTAATTTTCTTTGTACAAATCATCTGTTTTAGAGTCAGTTGACACCGAAACGAGAAGATTATTCTACTACACAAGATACACGTTTCATTGCAAGAGTTCGAATTTCGAACTACACCAGACTGCATAGTGGATAAAGTTAATTTTGGATCACTATCGTGTCGCGTCGTGTCACGTCGCGTTTCCGTGTGAGCTGCCCCTTAGGGTCAGCGTCTGCGCTGTCTGCAGAGAGGAATAATCCTCGGGCATTTTTCTATTTTATATCGGGCGTATCTTCGAGTACGGGAGAGCATTTTTTGTTAGGTTCAAGCATGTATGCACTTTATTTTACTAATTTTAAAGTTGATTTTAGAGTGCGTTAATAAAATCCTCTCCTCTGCGCTCCTCTCTGTCTGCACTGGTTGGTGGTCTCTTAGTGTTTCATTATAAGATTAAAGCACATCCTTAACGTAGAACAAAGGCGCTCATAGCTAGGGCCCTAGAGGCGGCGATTACGCCTTATCTACACGTCCTAGCAGGCCATTTTCTTACTGAAGTGGCCTAGGTCCTAGGAAAATTAAAAGATTTCCTCGAGAAGTATGAAAGTGAGAGTTTTACAAACAAAACGTGATGTTTTTTTTTATCCACTATGAAAACATGTTATCTATACGAATTTTGAAAACAGGAAACATTTGTTTGTTTGCATTGAATAGGCTCCGAAACTACTGAGAATGTAATATAACAAATCCACTCTTATGTCCACAAAGTAGGTAATGCACATAATCTGAGACAAAAAGAAACGTTGGTGGTGTACAGATGCGTCTTTTTTTATCTTAGAAGGAATATATGCATTACATTATAGACATAAGGGTATTTTTGCTAAATTAAATCTCAGAATTTCGCTTCCCTTCGTCGACTCTGCGTTATTATAAACTGACCCTAAGTGTAATGGTATAATGTAGGTTTGTAATAAAAATATATGTCTGACCTATTGAATGTCGTCTCCAAGCAACTCACGAAACACGACAACAAAACAACTCACGAAAAGAAATCATAAATACTGCATAAAACAATGGTGTGTACCTAAATGCCCATTCCGTGAACGAGATTTATCATAAAGGCTATGCAAAAGGTTTTATTCAATTCCTTTTTTGAATTTCCTTTTGTTTTGCCGCAAGATACGAGTCTGCATGTACAGCCTTACGTTAAAGTTTAGGTCTATATGTTGAATGCATATTGTATTCATTAAACATACTAACCTAAACATTTTTTAAATTATTTTTTTTATATAATATATGGATATATATTATATATAGTATATGGATATTGGATATAATATATGGATATATGGCCTCGGCCTAAACCGCGAGAAATAGAATTTTCGTTTAAATTTTCAACACCGTATTTCTAAATCGTCAAGTTCAAAGTCTAAATAAATAGTCAGTGCAGTCAATGAGTCAAGTCAGTCGATTCTGTAAAGTGGTAGAAGCTTTACTGAAAGTTCCTAGCGAGTTCTGGTGAGAACACAAAATAGCACGTTTTTTGAAGTTGTATCACTTGACCACACTTGTGCACGCTAACGAATATTTAATGGTTGATATTCTACCAATATTACACATTAATAACCGAACCGAAATAACACTTTATGGTAGATATACAAAAACCAGAACGTGACCCATTGCATTCCCCGGCAAAACTCCACCTAAACTTTTTAAGTGACGTTATTACATCAGCAAGATATTTCAAACCAATGTTGCCCGTGACTTCGTGCGCGCAAAAAGAAAATCCGCGAAAACAGAACATTTGCCGCGATACAAAGTAGGCTATGTCCTTTCCCGTGGTCTACTCAATGTCTCTGCCCGGAGACTATTCAATGGAAAGTAACAAATCATTAGTCTTTACTCTTTATTATCTAGTGTAGGCAATCAGGCACGTTTATGCGTATGGTCGCTACGGTAGAGCTGATGTACCACTTTTTATTATATAGTGTATGCACTAGGCAATCATGCACGTTTATGCTTATGGTCGCTACGGTAGAGCTGATGTACCACTTAGGCTTAAAGAACTTTATTTCTTAAAAAGAACAAAGTCACTCACATGAGAAAATTACAATATAAATGGTACAATATCGTGCTTATGCTGAGAATACAAAATGTGTGAAAAAAAAACCAAAAAGGAACATAGTTATTGGTACAAGATGGCTGGCTAGGTGCAGCACAATCAAAATTATGGTTAGTAGGTATAATTGTAGTTCAATGTTATTTGATACATTTGTCTTCAATTAGTCTTTGTCCTAACAGCTTCCGTGGTCTAGTGGATAGAGCTTGGCTCTCGACTCGGAGGTCGTGGGTTCGATTCCCGCATTGGACCAACAAAAATGTTGGTTCCATGTTTCGTAAGGACAATGCAGGCTGATCGTCTGATTGTCTGACAAGAAAGATGATCAATGCGTCGGATGGTTATGTAAATAAAAAGTCGGACCTGCGCCTGATCTCTCGCCAGTCGTGTCACTGGGTTATGATAGTAAAGGAAGAGAGAGTGCTCTTGTGTACTGCGCACACACTTGGGCACTATGAAATTACTCCTGCATGCAACTGACCTGGTTTCAATGAAACCGGCCACCGTCACCGAAATCGGTGTGGCGGGAGTTAATTCTTTATTAGTTTCTTAGTATATTATTATCTTAAGGGTAGATAATATTACTATTATGAAAGGAAGTAAAAATAGGTACGTAGTTCAATCATGGTGATATTGATTTCTTATGTTTACGTGAATACTACTCATTTTACAAATAGAACAGCTGATAAATAATATAGTAAAAACGCAATAAAATCCGTATAAGTTTTTCCATTTATGGATATTTACAGTCAATGGCATATGATTATCTTATTTCAAATTTGGCGCCCTAGCCCTACGACATGAAGTCTTGGGATCAGTAACTAAGACCACTATGGTGACGTTTGAGAACATCCTTAAAATCTATTATTCCATTCATCAGATATGCCGGTACACCGAATTCGTTCCGTAATAAGCTATAGTCAGATACCACTTATGAACTTTACTGGCTAAGGCCGAAATATTCTCTTTAAAATAGATCAACTAAAATGGAGATGGACAGGGCATAATATGTTGCGAGTCAGACAGGAAAAGTGGAGGTCACGCACTGGTACCCCGAGATGGCAAAAGGAACGAGGACGGCAACACACTAGATGGGAAGACGACATAAAGATATCGGCTGGCCTAAACTGGAGGAGAGTTGCTATTGATAGGAATCAATGGAAATCGTTAGAGGAGGCCTATGTCATGTGACATACTGAGGTAAGAGACATCATGTAACAACCCTCATAAGAACGAGAAGCTCAGGATAATTAGGCTACAAAGAATAGAAGAACAGGCCGAAAAGGGGTACGCCTGATCAGTATTCGACTGGACAATTACTGACAGCTAAAGTTATGCGACCGTTATGCTGGAATTGAGTGCCAGTAAATATGTATTTACAATGTAGATGTTGACGAAACACCTAACCGCAAAACTAATGATAACCAAGGCGATATTGCGCACACGCATACAATATGTGATTTGTTTGTTGAGGTCGTTTTGATGTAAAAGAATGAACAGTCATTCTTTTTTTATTAATTCTGTATGAAGTAGTCTTTTAGGTAGCTTTTAACTAGGTCATACTACTATGCTTTTATTTTTTATACAAACGCATGATATTTTTATTAATTTTATGTATATCTAATCATTATTTAAAAAATATCTTTCTGCACTCCTCGCTCCACATAAACTTTAACTGTGCCAAATTTCATATTACTCCGTTTGCATATTTTCGTGAAAAAAAGAAGATTTCGCTTCACGTATATTTTTTAAGGACCTTTTGCAAACGGCAGGAGTATTAATGAAATGATTATGATTTTTGCATTAAGCTGTATCTTCTAATAGACGCACAGTGGTGTAACAGCCAATCTCGTAAAGTATATTTTCATAATTTTCGCCGGACATCATTTAGAAAATTAATCATGTTACAGTATACAGGGTTACCTTTTAAGTCGACCTAGATCCTTTATGGGGCTGTAGTTTAGATAATTTCTAATTGATAGACTATAAAACACCATATCCTAAACCCAACGGTTTTCAAGATAATCTAATTTTGAGTTTTTTTTTTTAAATGACATTTTTTTGTCTTTTGTTGTGTCTCTTTTTTGTAATTTGAGCCTCTGGTATGTTCGTTTATACGTTTATTTTAGAAGATGGATTGCTCCATCCATTTTAACTTAAAAATTCTGTTTCCAGAATAAAATGAGTCGTAGAAGATGATGAATAGTGAGATATGAAACAAAAAAAATATTAAAACTAGTTTTTCTTTCTGGAATATGACAAAAAAAAATCTATTGAAGTTAGATTGCAGATATGCTTAAAAACATCTCCATTTTGTCAGCTTTTCAAAAAGGTATAACAGTATTGGGATTACTTAATGAAGACTTATTAAGCAGTCTTCATTAAAATAAAACTCACATGATAGGCCCCCGGGAATTTTAACCAAATTATTAGTTAGCCATAGAAAATGAAACAAAACCATGTAAATACTCGTAGTAAAACGTTTATAAAAAGATTGCTTACAACTCGTGTTCTACATGTCCGCCTCTGTTTCGCACACATATCCTCATTCTTTCATCTCTCTCATCATCTCATCTCATCATTCACACGTGGACGACCCAGGTCAGACCGTCTTCTTGAAACAGAGCCAGTCTCTCTAACTCGTCGGTAAACTCCATCAAACACACTGACGTCCGGAGCGCGGCGGTTGGGATACCGTCGTATGTATTCAGCACGAGCTCTTGCTGATACAACATCGCAATATTCGTAACAGAATAACATATCAGCATATTCCTCGTTCGTATAGGTCGCCATTTTCAACAGTTCCAAATCAGAAGCATAAAACCAAGTCCAATAAGCAAGCACAGTCACGAAAAAGAAAGATTGAAGTGTTCTTCAATCTTTGGACTGTTGTCCAGAAATACAAGCTGAGTCGAATTAAAATGGAGATCACAGAGCAAGAATCGTATCTACCACGGACGAATCGCATGAGCAGACTAAACAAATAAACTTTTGTTTGAGCATCCAAAATACTTAAACTATCTTTTTCTTGCTGACACTTACACAAAACGAATGACATCCCGCTCGCATGCGCATCAATCATCGCATTTCAATCAAAGACAGTAACAAAGGACCGGTTTTTTTTGCTACCTGGGGTCATTTTATCTAAGTTTTTATTATGAGGTCTGATGTTATCCTAAATTGTTATACCTTTTTTGATAGCTGATAAAATGTACATGTTTTTGAACATATCTGCAATCTAACTGCCATAGATTTTTTTGTCATATTCCTGAAAGAAAAACTAGTTTTAATATTTTTTTTGTTTCATATCTCACTATTCATCATCTTCTACAACTTATTTTATTCTGCAAACAGATTTTTGAAGTTAAAATGGATAGAGCAATCTATCTTCTAAAAGAAACGTATAAACGAACATAACAGAGACTCAAATTACAAAAATTAGATACAACAAAAGACAAAAAATGTCCTTTTATAAAAAAATACTTAAAATTAGATTATCTTGAAAACCATTGGGTTTAGGATATGGTGTTTCATAGTCAAATCAATTAGAAATCATCTAAACTACAGCCCCATAAAGGATCTAGGTCGACTCAAAAGGTAACCCGGTATACGCATTTTCTTTTGTGTTTTCCCGAGGCTAGCCTAACTTACGATGATTTCGAACAATACAAGGTGAAGGCTTCCTCGCATTGAGCACTTGTATTAGTAATCGTAACAATAGCACAGTAGTGTAAGTTTTTATCTAATTTAACCTTCTGTATTCTCTTTTATTGTGATCTACATAATGATCTTTTAGAGGCCGTCCTATGTTTATCCCAAACGCAATAGAGGATATCCGTTTTCCGGGCAAAAGTTTTGAAATCATCTTCAATAGTGCAGTTAAAAATCTAGAATATTATCTTATACTTTAAACGAGACAATCTTGTATATATATATAATCGGTTTCTCGAAAATGACTGCAAGTATTACCATGAAATTTAATATTTAAGGAGTTTTAGGGGAAAAAATCGATCCAGCTAGGTTAAGACAGGGACAGATAAGTCCCTGGGAAACTGCTCATTTTTAAGCTATATATGTTTTTTCTTTCGTCGTGCAACAATATATCAATAATTTCGACTCGATTAAGTCAGTCCGATTTGCAGTTTGGTATGCGTATGAATGATTTTACTTTATTCGAAAATTCGGATTTATCAGAACTCCGAGCGAAGCTTGGTTACCCAGGTACTATTTATATAAATGAGTTATCTATAGTCGTGGAAGTCCTGAAGTAAAATAGGTTTTAAATGTAGTGAAACTGCACTGGCGGACACATAAACTGCATCATAGTGCAAGATTACTTTCAATGAAATAATATAATTAGTGAAAGTGCAAACTATTTTAATTTATTTCAATGATAATGCTAAGACTGGTCTTAATCTGATAAAAAAATCAATTCATGTGTGTATAGGTCAACTTTTCTCACTAAAAGAATCAAATTACTCCTTTTGCAGCTTTTTGGAATGAAACAGTGAATAGAACAAAAACGGCTTTATTATGAAAATATTACAATACCAAGAAAAGAAAAAGTTTTTTTTGTTTTTAATAAGGTGTATTACCTCCTCTTGCTCTAATAACTGATTCAAGCCGGTTCTGCATCGACCTGATCAGTGTTTTTAAAAGATCTTGCGGAGAATTGTCCCATTCTTGTGACAATGAAACTCTGAGCTCCGCAACCGTTGTTGGGACCGGATTTCTTGTAAATACAGCTCTTTTTAGGTGGTCCCACACGTGTTCTATCGGATTGAGGTCCGAGATACGTACTGGCCAATCCATGGAAGGAATCTCAACCTGAGTAAAGTATTGCTCAACTTGTATATCCATCGATATGCCGCCAAAAACCATATAGACCTGCCTCCAAATGGAACCCTCTCCTCAAAGCAATTATGAGCATATCGCTCTCCCCGTCTACGGTAGACTGGTCTGCGACCATCAGCACCGTACAAGCAAGTCCTACACTCATCAGTGAATAATACGGAAGCCCTTCTTCTTGCTCTTCAGTCCAATTTAAGTGTTCATGAGCAAATCTTAGTCGAGCTTGCCTGTGAGCTGCAGACAATTTTGGTCCATTTGCGGGTCTGAAAGGTGTGATATCACGCTCTTTTAGCCTTCTTCTTATGGTTCGTGCACTAACTGCTACGTCACGTACCTGGTGGAGCTCATTTTTAATGCTTATAGACGATTTCGCAAGGAATTTGTCACAATAAACCTGTCGTCACGAGACGTTGTCACCCGAGTTCTGCCGGTTCCACGTCTTCTTTTCAATGAACCTGTCTCCATAAACCTTTTGTAAACTCGGGAAACCGTAGACTGGTTTACATTTAAATCTGCAGCAATTGTTCTTTGGTCTAGGCCTTGCTGCACTAGAGCAACAATTTGTGCGGCTTTTTCGGACGATAGATCCGTTCGTGATTCGTGAGAGAAAAACGTGTTTAAAATGAAAACAGACTAACAATTAAATAGTTAGTAACGATAATTCAACATGCAACAAAACAAAAAAAAACCATCGATCACAACATTAACGTAACAACGAGTTAATCGTTAGTAAATTGACAAGATTTTTTCTATAGAATATTTTTTTTCTTTTGTGACAGTAGCATATTTTTTATTTATTTAAATATATGGCGTCGAGTTAAAACCATTAGCCAGTGTCAAGTTAAAAAGGCGGGAAATAGAATTTTGGTTTCAATTTTCAACACCGTATTCATATAAATCGTCAAGTCTAAAGTCTAGTCAAAGTCCAAATAAATAGTCAGTGCAGTCAATAAGTCAAGTCAGTCGATTCAGTAAAGTAGTATAGAAGCTTTACTGAAAGTTCCTAGGGAGTTTTAGTGGGAACACAAAATAGCACGTTTTTGAAGTTGTACCACTTTCCCAAACTTGTGCACGTTAACGAATATTTAATGGTTAATATTCTACCAATACTTGTATTACACATTAAAACCACAACGTCACCCATTGAATTCCCTGACAAAACTCCAGTACCATATTTAAATTTGATTTTGTTTTTATAAAACAGCCTTTATTGTCCAATGTAAAAAGTTTGCATATTTCGTAATAAAATTTGATTGAATGTGTTCTTGCACTATGATGCAGTTTATGTGTCCGCCAGTGTATTATCAATTTCTGCTTTAAGATATTTAGCTAGTATATTTTGCTAGGGGTGTGATCTTTTTTCGTTTTAAATAAATGTCAGTTCAGTTAACTTCTGTCAGAAGAATTAAAAAATTCCCTGAAATTAAAAATAAATAAATAAACAATGGAAACGCTGGAAAATAACGTTTTAAAATAAAAAATAAAAAAAACAATGAAAACTATTAAATGCGTTGAGTTTTCCAATGGTGACCAATAGAGAATGGTGAAAGCAGATAAAAATGACGTCGACACAGTTTGTTCCCTATGTGACCTTCAAAAATTTTAAGAGCCAAGTCTACATGAAAGCGTCTTAAATTATGATGGAATCGTGCTAAGTCACATTTAGCTGGTTTTGATACTTGGTACATTGACATTTCAACCCTACCAAGTACTAAAAATGGCAAGAATAAAGTGCTTAGAAATACTCTTTGAGAGATTAAAGCAGCTTAAATAGCAGACTTGGCCCTTTTCGCGTGGTCATTTTTATCTGATTTTTTCCTTTCTCCACAGACGTAGAAGAGTTGGCGCGGCAGAACCAAATAACGACGAAGATATTAGAGGCTTTCATACAGAAGAAGCTGGGCCTGGCTAGCACTAACGTAAGGGCGCCATCCATCTTTGACATCATACCAGCGAAGAAACGAGAGGACCGACTCACCAGGGATTCAATGGGAGAAAGGCATCGAAAGAGACTCAGAGAGGAAGGCATACAGGATAAGATGGAAGAACCGGTTCCAGAAGAGAGGATTCCGGAAGAAACAGAGACTTCTCCGGAATATGTGGACATACTCCCAGAGGAGATTCCGGAAGAGAAAGACCAACTGCAGAGTGTAGATACTGAACACATTGATTCTATATTTACAGAAGGTAATATTTCTTTACATAGCTAGTTATTAGAGCCCTCCCCAAGGAACTCATAACTGAGACTGCGTTCAAACCGCGGATGGATCTTTGCGGTTTAGACTGCGGATAAAACTGCGCTAATAACGATAAAAAGGCGCCCAGTGCAGACGGATCTGACATATTTAGGCGAACGTTCCAAAGTGTGCGTGTAAATGTGATTTCAAGAGTTTAGACTGTAGTTTCGATGGAACGTTATAAATTTTAAAAATTTTGTCGTCAGTAGTAAGTCGACGCTCCAAACCAAATTGTCTTATATGGCGTTCACACATGATACGCGGATAAAACTGTGGAAAATGCGCTCGCATCTACATGCCAGATCGGATTGTCAGCCCCACGCATACTGTTCGTTTCGGAGCGAAGGTCAGAACGACGCGTGCTGTCCCGCGGTCCGAGCTTTACGTGTGAATGGCGCTTAAACACCTAGTAAACAATGTCTCTTCTCACGTTTGTAGACGCTTCGATCTTTTAAACGCAACTAATTTTAATGCGATTTTCAATACACAGAGGAACAGAAGGATTCAAGAGGATGGTTTAAATGTACCTAACAGTCGGCTGTACCTTTTGGTTTGCATTTTTTTTTTTAATGACATTTGCAAACGAGCAGATGGATCGCCTGATGGAAAGCAATTACCGTCGCCTATAGACCAGCGGAGTTGCAAGTGCGATGCCGGCCTAAGTGTAAAATAATTTTGACACAGAAAATAGTGTTGGCATAGGCGGATACCAAAATAGATATTTTCCTTGACCCGCTAACGAGCGAGTAAAATCGTAAAACAAACAGTCATAATTACTGTAGATTAGGCAAATCGGGGATTTAACGTGAGTTTCAAATCTACCGTCAACATTACGTATGACATTGGGTTATACATGGGAGGTCAAACAACAGACACGGCGTGTTAAACTATTACAAAAGTGTTGATCATTGATGAGTGAAGTAAATATTGCAATAATCATACTCTGTCTATTTACGGATTAAAGAGTTCAGCGCATTTGATGAAACATTCCTACAAAAATAACGTATCTTGTATCTACATATAAAATTGTTGGAACCGTAGAAACGGTTGGATATATGTTATGCTTGTTACTCTGTCGTGCCAGAACGATAAATTAGATTACTATATTTGTGGATCACAAAGCTTAACGAACTAAGACTTTTGGAAGTCAGTTAAAATAACAAATAAATCGGCCGGACGAAGATTACCGCTTTCGTGCGCAAGTCCTACAACCAAACGGCAAAAAGGTCACGTTTGTCGTATGGGAGCCCCAGTCACGTTTGTCGTATGGGAGCCCCAGTCACGTTTGTCGTATGGGAACCCCAGTCACGTTTGTCGTATGGGAGTCCCAGTCACGTTTGTCGTATGGGAGCCCCAGGCACGTTTGTCGTATGGGAGCCCCAGTCACGTTTGTCGTATGGGAGCCCCAGTCACGTTTGTCGTATGGGAGCCCCAGTCACGTTGTCGTATGGGAGCCCCAGTCACGTTTGTCGTATGGGAGCCCCAGGCACGTTTGTCGTATGGGAGCCCCAGTCACGTTTGTCGTATGGGAGCCCCAGTCACGTTTGTCGTATGGGAGCCCCAGGCACGTTTGTCGTATGGGAGCCCCAGTCACGTTTGTCGTATGGGAGCCCCAGTCACGTTTGTCGTATGGGAGCCCCAGTCACGTTTGTCGTATGGGAGCCCCAGTCACGTTTGTCGTATGGGAGCCCCAGTCACGTTTGTCGTATGGGAGCCCCAGTCACGTTTGTCGTATGGGACCCCACTTAAATTTTATTTATTTCAATCTGTTTTTATAACGACAATAGAAGTACATCAATGACATTTTGTGTGCAGGCTGTGAACATTTCAACTGTCAATCTATCACGGTTCACGAGACCCAGCCTGGTGACAGACGGACAGACGGACAGACAGTGGTGTCTTAGTAATAGGGCCCCGTTTTTACCCTTTGGGTACAGAACCCTAAAAAAAACTTTTAAGCCAGATGAGCGATTATTATTATATAGAATGACTACATATTACTTTTAGATGCCTTTATAAACGAATTAAAAACTATTCATGTATGCTAGGCTCCGAATACAGTATTTAAAACGTAATATATGAGCGATCTCACACAAATCATCACCCTCGTGACCGCCTGACCGTGTACTGTAATCGCCCGAAAGGTTAAGGTCCGTGTTCTATACTTACATCATATTACCACATTATCTCTGAAACATCTCAAAATCAGGGTTACCATTATATTATTTTGATTGCATGCATGTTATTTCCGAGTCTAAATTTTTTTTACCTGTATTTAAATACCACAGCGCCGCTATAAAAGCGTATATATTAGTTTCTACTAGCTTTTTGCCGTGTAAATAAATTTACAATAAAGCGTAAAGTAGCATAATAAGTTAATCCAAAACTACTTCCTTGCCAAAAATCAATAATCGTTCAGTAGTTTGTGCGTGAAAGAGTAACAAACATCAATCCATCCAACCATACTTCATATTATGTATTTTAGTATAAGGATATGAGTTCATTAGCCTATTAGAAAGTTTATTAATCCCGAAAAACCGTACATTTTTTCGTTGTAAATAGATTCATAGGTTTTTGATAATAACATAGACAATTGAATACACATCATTCTCTATATTAATATTTTAACCTTTTTGATTTTATTACATTTGATTGGACCATAAACTTTTTACTAAACCAAATTATTATTAAGCAATACATGTATCGTTTAACCTATATCGTGATTTATTAACCATTTAGAAATATCGGATTTTAGAAACTAAAACGATTTAGTGAGAAATATGTCGTAGACACTAGATATAGACCTGTGAAGATGCAAGGTTACCTGGGCAATAAAACATCTTGCAAATTCACGCCTTCTCGCCTTAGTTGTCAAATCAAACGTTGATATTTAAAGTTATTTTACTATTAAAAACCGGCTAAGTGCGAGTCGGACTCGCGCACGAATTTACTGCACGAAAAGGTTACGTACAAAAAGTATTAAAACACGTTTGGTGTAAAGAAGCCCCACTTCAATATTTTTTTATTCTGTTTTTAGTAATAATTTGTTGTTATAGCTGCAATGGAAATATAATCTGTGAAAATTTCAACTGTCTAGCTATCACGGTTTCTGAGATACAGTCTGGTAACAGACAGACAGACAGGCAGACGAACCGTCCCGTTTTTATATTTTTTGTAAGTAGTGTGAACCCAAATTGTCGTAATTAACTTACAATTTTATTTTACTTTTATTGAATTGTAAATGAATCGTCTTGATATCATAAACGGATTTTTGGAGATTGGACCAATCAAAACGGGTTTGACGTTTAATGGAACACCGAATTGGATCGTAATTGTAGTATTGCAGCATTTAATTAGCAGAATCGACCTTCTTTAAAACGAGTTATCTTTTCATCCCAAAAATCTAAAGTACAGTTTCTGGGATAGGCGGACGTTTCCTGGGATAGGCGGACGTTTCCTGGGATAGGCGGACGTTTCCTGGGATAGGCGGACATTCTTAATGAAAGAACCAAGTCGCTTACAACTTTTAGTAACTTTCACGTTAAAAATACACATTCTCTATCTACATACATATTCTACATAAAAAGAAATTTTAAAAAATTAGTTTTCAATATTCTTTTTATCTATATAAAATATGTATAGGTATTATATACAAATAAATAAAATTGAAGTGTCTGTTTGTAATTTTAAATTATATATGAAAATAGGTATATTACCTATAAAAAACGGTACTTACAATAAAAAAACATATTTTTTTTTTCTGTCTGTTTGCTCTGGCTAATCTATGACACGAGACTTTCACTGACAGATAGCTAACGTTATAAGGAGTAACATAGGCTATATCATTTATCTCAGCGTTCCGTTGAAAAAAGTAGGGATCCGTTTCCGTTAGCTCTACACGAACGAAGTTGCGGGCACCAGCTAGTAATGAAATAATTAACTTTAATATAAAAAATATGTTAAAACTAGCTGTTAATTATGTCCAATAATAATTTAAATACGCTTATGTAATATTATATAGTAGCTATATTATGTGTATGCTCATTTGCATAGTTATAATTATTATGACACAATTATTATTATTGTTTGAGCGTTTTCCCCTTATGCGATACGGTATGGGATATATGCCTGTCTTTGTCACTATCGGCGCTATATCCGATATCGGACTGGATATTGAAAAAACGCACTCAAACTAAAGACATAGAGCGTTTTCGCTCTGTTATCGGATATCGGTGCGATAGGATGTGAGAACGCTCTTACTTGCGGCTTATTTATAAAATACAAATTACATAAATATATGGATATCCTTGTAAAAATAAGCAAGGTCATTGGGTAAAGAGAGGCATAGTTTATTGTTCTTGAGTCAAGAGAAACATACCTAGTGTTTGTATGTGGCGGCCTATTAATACCCAAAGACGATTTTGCCCCAACTGACAATAGTACTTGAAAAAAAAAACACCATTAAAATTACCAAAAGAACCTACTTCATACTAGCATAGGACCTATTACACACTAGCTAAGTTCTGTTACTGTCCGTTTTGTTCGCAATTGGGGCAGACGCATCAAAGGAACATTTTTGGATAATTTCCAAAAATCCTTGTGACTTAGTAGTCAAAAATTAGTATTGGGAGTACTCGAAATTACAGATTTCTCTCTTTCTTTCACTTGACGTTTAAATCAACGTATTTTAAAAACTTATGGGGGCTCAAGTGTTATAGGGGAGTGTCAAGTTATATAGGGGATATCTGATACAAATCCCTGTATTCAGTTTAAGTAGGTAAATTAGTATTTTTTTCACAGATACTCTGTTGGTGGTCGCAGATTCTTGTAGCCAGATAAATTCCACTTATGTCTGTGGCAGAAATTTTTTATAAATAATACGACATATTTGGAGGAAATTAGGGTTAAAAAAATAAAGGATCTAGTATCCCGAGTCTCCCCTGTAATTTTTTAAACTTTTAATTTTTTTTAGTTATAAGTAAATACCTAACTGACTAAGGTCAATCAAAAGAGATACCTACGTCCGAGGTTGAACCCGCTACTTTCAAATTCTTGCCACGAACCTACAGGTTTAAGATAATGTAATTAACAAAACGAGTGCTTTAATTTTTTTAACGCATTTTATGACAAAATATCCGGTACAAAAGATAAGAGTTAATTCTACACGCTGATATTTTTTAACATCCAAAATACATTACATTCGTCATGTGGTTTTTTATAGAAGTGCCTCAAATATATTCCGTACAAATGCAATTTAATATAAATCCAAACAAAGTGAAAATTGACAGAATGCGGCCAATTTTATTGTTATTTAATAAAGATTATTTTTAAACAAAAAATTAAAACTGACTTCCAAAGTAAAAATGCGAAAAAAGTATAATATCATTGTTATTTTATAAATACATCTCCTTTTAAATTCGGCTAAAACTTTAACTGTTTCTCTACTCAATCTTCATAATTTTGAAACCGGTACCAGCTCATATCCTGCTGATAAAAACATTTTTTTATAGAACTTACGTTCAAGTTCGGATCATCATCAGGTCACGACATTGGTATCAAAAGAACCAATTTGGGATTATACCCTTTACGATTAAGAAAGTCATATATACTAGCCGAATGTATATCCGCCTCCTTTTTTGGAAGTCGATTAAAATACAATGACAAATTAATTTGGAGGAATTTAATCTGTTTGTTTACGTTTATATTAATGGATCTGAACAGAGTATGATATGTTCCTTTTTTAAACCATTCCACACAAAAACTCTAGTTTTTGTGTGGAATAGTTGGTATCTAGTGGAATAGTTCAAAAGAAAAACAAAAAATTAAACTTTCATATAATTACTACTAGATACTGCCCGCGACTTCGTGCGCGCACGAGGAAATCTCGAGGGAACCTTACATTTAGCCGCAATAAAAATTAGCCTATGCCCTTCCCCATGGTCTATTCTATATCTGTGCTAAATTTCATCAAAATTGGTCCAGTAGTTTTGAAACCTATTCAATGCAAAGAAATAAACCTTTTCGCTTTAATAAATTAGATTATTATTATTATAAGCGCGATTTACTCAAAGCTTTACAATTTTTACCATATTGCCTTCTTTTATTTCAATTAACCTTATCTATACTTGAAACGGGTAAATGTTGTATATATGTAATCGGAATCTCGGAAACGGCTGCAAATATTTCCATGAAATTGAGCGTGTTGGGGTTTTGGTGAAGAAACTTGTAAAGTGCGCATTTTTAGTTATATATTATGATATTTCCTTTCGTCGGGTAATTAGATATGAGTGATTTCGATTTCCAAATGTCATACCCGGTTGGTGTTAACGTTGGAATTTTTGCGTTGTTGGAAAATTGGTGTCTCAGATTCGAATCCCGGTCAGACGAATATTTCTTTGACTATTTTTATTTATTTTTCTTATATGTATATTTTTTTAATTTTAACTGTTTTATCGTTTTAATAAACCTCCGAGCAAAACTCGGTCTCCGAGGTACTCATAATTAATACTACATAATATCTTTGCAATAAAAAATTTTCGATTTTTCAATTACAATACAAAATTATAAAACAGTAAAAAATATAGCTAAGAAAAGAGAAAAGATAAGCTTAGCCGAATATTTCTCAGAAGTTAAAAAAATAAAAATTCAGAGTCAACTTTACAGCGAAATCTTTTAAAATAATTTTAAAAAACACAAAGAATGGAGTTTTAAATAACTACAAAGAATGAAGTATTAAAGAGTTTAGTAAAAGAATGGAGTATTAAAGTATAATTATTAAAATACCGTAGTGGAGAGTTCAAACTGCACTTGACGACTTACGTATGAAAGATTTAGCTTAATTCCGTAATGCTTTTAACTAGGGCAGTCAAATTCCGGATACGGATACGGGTATATTACGTAAGAGGTTACTTGTGGCAGTCATATTTTATCTTTCTTTACAAGTCAGGAGGAACATGCTACTGCTATTATAAATGTGAACGTTTGTGAGGATGGATGTATGTTTGTTATTCTTTTACGCAAAAACTACTTAACAGATTTCTATGAAATTTGGCATGCTAGTAGTTTAGGCTCTGATTAAAACTTTAATACTTTTTATCCCAAAAATACACTATACGTGTATATTGTGGTATACTAGTACCGTGGTATACTATATTTACGCGAGCGGAGTCGCGGTATTTTCTATATATCGCTAACTATCACCACCCATAGACCTTCTTACCTCAACTGTCAATAAAAACTGTATCTAAGAGGTTAATCTTATACTTTAAACGAGACAATCTTGTATATATATATAATCGGTTTCGCGAAAATGACTGCAAGTATTACCATGACATTTAGTACGCAGGGAGTTTTGGAGGAGAAAAATCGATCTAGTTAGGTCTTATTTTATTATTATTTTATTCTTCATGTAGACATTAATAAAGACACATTTGACAGTTAAAACAATACATTGGCTAATCCCTGGAAACAGCTCATTTTTAAGTTATGTATGTTTTTTCATTCGCCGTGCAACAACATATCAATAGTTTGGACTCTAATAAGTCAGTCAGTCGATTGGCAATTTGGTATGCGTATGTATAAATTTTGCTTTGTTCGAAAATTCGGCATGTCGTAGGTTCAAATCCCGGTTAGATAATTTTTTGTGACTCTTTTTTTTAATTTATCGAAGCTCGGTTACCCAGATACTATTATCTAACTAGCAAATTTTTGTTGTTCGTGGAAATATAAGTTGGTCGTGGAAATATAAAAGTAAATCGTAATTAAGAAAATAATGAAATTGCTGCTTTGGCTGGACAAAAATCATTATTTTATGTATACGTATAGTCTGTCCTTTCCTAAAATCCTTTAAAATTTCGCAAACGTATTCGGTTACGGTTGTGGATCAATTTTGTATCAATGTCGGATAGTTTCGATTACGGTTACGGAGCTACGGCCCCATCTCTTCCAACAATCTCATCTCGAATGCGACGCGGATGCGAAAAAGTGTAAAAGGAGCATCGTTAGAGCTCTGAGTTCTGACCCATTTCAGAAGTAGGGCTACCGCACCCGTCATTTTGCAGTATTACACCTAGGGTCGGCAAAAACTATGGAGGGTTTAATATTATGATGACTTCAAAACTCATATTCCTTCATTCGTGCAATATATAAAGCCTTAAACAACTCAGCTTGTCGATAGCAACGAAGAGATTTGACGTTGTTTATTAAACAAAGAAAACCTAAGGTAAAGTGACATTACTCCGAAACGAAACGATACGAGACACGGTGCTGTATTTTTAAGATAGCTATTCCAAATTGAACTTTATTCATTAGTCAAGAAGATACTCGTGTCATTGTAGGAGTTCGAATATCCGGATAATATACATAGGAGTTGAGCCGCGCTGCACAGCGCATGTGCAGTGTATGACCGATATCATGAAATGTATCTTCTTGTGTAGTGAATAAAGTTCGATCGTTACGTCGCGTATCGCCGCGGCGTGAGCTGACCCTTACAGATCTATAGCCTCTTACTCTCGATGATGAAAACTGTATACAAAACCAGATCCCCAATTGTCGTATTTAACATAGACTTTCAATTTACTATCAATGAATTATTATAAATGAATCGTCCTGATGTTATTATAAACTGATTTTTGGAGTTTGGACCAATCAAAACGCGTTTGACATTGTTTTGACGTTTGTGAGAATACAATTTTGCTGCTTTAACTGTGTATTTAAGATCGTTGGTTTTAACATATCGAGACTGCATCGGAACTGTATTATAGTATTATTTAATTAGCAGAATAAATCTTCTTTGATTTCTATCATCTTCAATATAATTACGAAATAATAAAGTCATGAACAAAGCAAACCAGTATTGAAGGAAGCGTTTTGTAAAGTTGATGAAGAATTTCCACTCTCAACCCTTTCACAATAGCCCTTCGTTGGTTTAATTCTCCAGCCGCAGGGCATAAAGACCCTTAACCCTCGAGTGAGATTAGTTTTTATTCCGACAACAATAACCAGCCATGCTTCGGTACGAATGGTCTGGCTCGACCCGAGAAACAATACAGAAAACCGACGTGGAATAACGCTTGCGTTGTGGTGTAAAGATGGTACCGGAGGCCCAAGGGTTTGGGGTTTTAGAGATCATGAACGCACTTGTCACTTCTCTAGTATTGTACCAATGGCGTCAGTAACCATCAGGCGATCCGTCCGCTCGAGTCCCGGTCTTTTGACTAGTCCATAAAAAACTTAGAAGTAGCAACCCTAGGTTCGCAAACAATTCCGTCTTATGTTTTCCTTTGAGCTTTTACCGGGACTTTCTTAATTTTGTATGCAATTGTTGACGAACTTTCGTAAATACCCCTTTTTGTGACGAAATTCTTCACAACTGGTTACACAACGTGTAACCAGCCGGCACGGTCCGCGGCTACTGGGGCTCTTCACAATTATACTTGGCATACTTTAAGGGTACATTTAATGTGTTATTTTTGCAGTTAGTCAATCGTTTTTACTGAGTTCATGATGTTTTGTAGAACGGAAAATGGTTATTTTCCTACCTTTATTGTGAAATCAACAAATTGCATTTGCAGTGGATTGTAGATTGTAAAAGTCTGTCTTTTTGTGTTATAAAATTTTAGAATAAAAACAAAGGGACTCGTGTTAAGTATGTTATCGTGTGTTTTAATACGTGAAGTAAAAACTTTGAGTACAGTTTTACGAGAATTGTGTGAACGGAGGAGTATGAAATCTGGCACAGTTAAAGTTAATTTGGAGGAAGGTGTGCCGAAAGATAATATTTTTTAAATAATGAATAGAAATAAATTAAATTATTTAAAATATAGTTTTAAGTTACACACACTATCTCGCTTACACTACCATGCGTATTGTAGACGGTGTTGGTTTGACTAACACAATAATTGTCAATATTTCTTTCACATTCCAATACAATACAAATTTTAAGAGCGTATCTAAGAGGCGAAATAACCTTAAAAAGATAACATGAAAATGTCAATTATGGTCGAATTTCGCAAACAAGTATAGAGGTCGTCACAGTCTATACATGTTTTGATATGTCTATTTTGTTGCAGGTAGGAGCAAAAATTATTCCTCCCCGTCCTCCCCGCCCTCAGCATTCGACAACGATCTAGAGCCCAGCTATCGTAAGCCATTTCTGAATTTATCACCAATCACCTTCAGTTTCTAATGTATAGAGGGCGTCACAGACGGCGAAGATACTATAATAAATTTATCTTAAGATGCCTGAATGTATTTCATATAAAGTACGTAATATGAAAATATATATTACCTTAGCCGTCTGTCATACAAACTGTATAGCAATCGATATTTTATCATAACATAAAATATTATTATACACACACCGGCATATTTAGCGGAACATAAAATAATGGTTTGATATCAGTATCATATAAGGTTGCTGGCTGGTTTATACGTCATTTAATTTAAAAAGAAATATTTTCAAATTAAGAAAACGCTATATCAGAGAAGTTTTAGAAGAAAATGTCGTACCGTTTGCCCCATCTATCGGTGACGATTTTGTTTTTATGCAGGATAATGCTCGGCCGCATACCGCTCGGGTAACTCAAGCTTATCTTAATGATATGAATATCACTGTTATGGAGTGGCCGGCGAGATCACCGGATATGAACCCAATAGAGCATGTTTGGGACTTGCTGAAAAGAAAAGTTAAGTCCAGAATTCCAGCTCCTGCCAACGTGGGTGAACTGCGAATCGCCGTAGTTGAGGAATGGCGGAGACTATCCCAGGAGACCATCGATAACATCATTCTCAGTATGCCTAGACGGGTAGAAACTTTAATAAGAGCACGTGGAGGAAATACGCGATATTAATCACCATTTTTCTAATTTAATTAATTGTTATTTTAATATTAATTTTCACTTTTCCCGGTTACATGAAAAGTTCAAAAATGTACCATTTTTCACAAATAGCCTATACTCGCAAAATCTGTTCTTAATGTGATCTCATTTTAAGTAAAACAAATGAAACTTTAAATAACAAAAGAAGTGTAGTAAGTAGATTTTAAAATAAAACCATATTTTTTTAATTATGGACCTTTTTTTGTGTTCCGCTAAATATGCCGGTGTGTTTAGTATCTTCGCCGTCTGTAATGCCCCTGATAGTAAGAAACGGATATTGTCAAGGGACATAATATTGTCATGGGACAGATCCTAGTAATTGAAAATGATATCTTTCGCAGCAATTTTTCGTTGACTAATATTTCAATAATTTCGTGCTGTACGAGTATTAAAATAGACATATTTTAATACTTTTCTAAGCTTAGGTTTGTGTATATATGTGTTATTCTCGAGACGATAAAATAACCACCGTAGAAATCTACGGCTTCTTTGTACGGAAGAATAGACAAAATGACAGATTGACAAAGGGAAGCTGTCTTTTTGTCCATATTACCTGTCAGTATGTCTATTCTTATGTAGACAAAACGCATTTCTATGCTGGTCATGCGCGTGTAAGCGTGCCGTAAGACGTGGGCTGCCGCTGCGTATTGAGCTTTATTGACTAGGCCACGTAGTACAACATTCAAAATTGAACTTTATTTATTACACAAGAAGATACACGTTTCATTGTAAGAGTTCGAATGTCAAGTGACACCGCGTTACACAGCGCATGTGCAGTGTATGACTGATATCATATGAGACGTGTATATTTTTGTATTGTGAATAAAGTTCAATTTTGAATAGCTATCTTAAAAATATCGCGGAGCCTCGCGGTGTGAACTGGCCCTAATGGCAATCATCCAACCGCGCAGCTAAGATAAAGCTCAATTTGCGGTGGCCGCATTGTATTTTTTTGTGTTCGTACCGTATACACGCACCCTTACGTGTCTACATAAACGTAAATCAAAATATGATATTGTTCCTAATTCATACTGCTACGAAATTACGTACAAAACATTTCTAGCACTTCGTTTCATATATCATCTATTATAGTAATAGCATGAGTTACATTTAGCTACGATGTCAGTTTCCGAGGTTTGTGGAGCAGACAGACAGACATTAACGAGGCCACAATAACGTAGGACGGGTTCATATTGTCATCCTATTGGATGCTTGCTTTGTAAATTGTTAAACATCTAACAGACAGTCTGTTGACGATGTGACGCGTCGCCACGCCAATATGATACAAAAATGCGGTGTTTTTCATCTGCCAGACTGCTCGGGATGGCTCTTTCGTTTATTTAACTTTTCCATGCAAGTGCCTTTTTTTGTTCAGTAAGTTAATGGAGTGCTTTAGTTATAATATGATTTCATCGTCGTTGATACTAATACATGTAGTCTACAACTATGTAAAGTAGGACAAATTGGCGGCGAGCTCAGGTCTGTTTTTTTTTAATAATTTCGAAATTGTAATAAAAAAACGATTGAAAATTATAGTACCGTTACTGACATCAATTTTAAAGACAGTGAAACTAAAGCTGCCAGACGTTATAGGATTGTTGGATATTTTATAAAAGTAATTACTAAAATGTAAAAATAATTAGCCATAAAAGTGTCATTCCATCGTTCTTTTAATAATAATAATTTTTATGTTTTATGGATTATTAAAAATGTAATTAATAAGATATAATTGATGGCAGATACGATAATATAATTTATGTCAGTTTTTTTTTTTACCGAAAATTTCGAAATATTTATTAAAAAAAAATAGACCTCGTCACAATTTTTCATTGTTCACATAGTTGCAGACTATATTACGTCTGCGCGCGCATCAACGGCGATGAAATCATACACCTGAATTGCCACCAGCCCCCCAGCTATGAAGTCTAAGATGATATGGAGGAGGGGGAGATGGATATTGTTGTCATACTTTTTCATGAATATAGTCATATTTTTCTTCGCCTATTATAAATCGTTTGCGGATCTTGATATATACGAGTATTTGCCATATTATAATAAATTAGAATACATACGTTATTCCCATGACATTTATTAGGTCCCTCCGTCCGGTTTACAGCCTAACAATTTAAATTTTAAATAGTATAATAATATATTTAACTAAACACATTAAAAGCTATTTAATTATGTTTCAGTACGCGTATTACTAGTTTGATTGAAACATTAAATTATTGTAATGACGGAATTGATATTTGTGTGATAACCGGAGTTGTGTTGTGACCTTTTGAACTGAATCCGTTGTGATGGTGCCGATTCTGTAGGCTATTTACAATTACAATGTATTATGCAATATATTTGAGGACTTTTCAAGGGAATGTGTTAGGTAGGCGCAAATCAAAAGAAACTCTAAGAAACAACTTAAAATATTGGTAGCGAAAAATTACCGAACATTGCTCATACGTCTAATAATGGTCGACAAGCAGTTTTTGATGAAAATTTTTCATAAACGTAATGTTGTATGGATGGATGGACGGATACTTTCACGCTAAAACTACTGGACGGATTTAGATAACATTTGGTATGGTAGTAGTTTAGGCTCTTTATTAAATGCATAGGCTACTTTTTATCCCGAAAAAGCACAGTATTCCCGTGGGATACTATATTTACGCGGGCGGAGCCGCGGGAAACATTGCTTCGCGCTTCACCCCACGTCAATCTGGCCCTGTGCTAAGTACTCGAAGAACTTGTGTACGGGGACCAGACAACAGACAACAGACAGACAGACAATACATTTTTATTACATTAAACACATATTTAATACACAACCATGACCCTGGAACACGGGAAAACTTTTAGTCCCTCCGACGGGATTCGAAACTAAATAATAATTCGATCGACAACCGTACGGAACCCTTCGTGCGCGAGTCCGACTCTCAATTGGCGGTTTTTTTTTTGTTAATATTTCTTGGACAATCTGTTCGCAATTATCGCCGCGCTATTGTCACGGGGTACAGCTGGTACAAGTAGGTCAGGTGATGCTGGAGCACCTCACGAGAGAACTTCAATTTGTGCTTTATTTTTAACTTCAACGCTTTGTTTTAAAAACTGTTTTTTTACATCTAATGCAGGTCAATCGTCCTATTACCCGTACAGATACAATTTTATCTACACCTAAACAAAGAAATAACAGCTGGCTATAACGCAACGCTACCAATTTAAATGTCACTTACCGTGCAATCAAAAATATAGTTCGTTTGTGTAAATATCATGCCTTCTCTTTCATTAATACGAGGAACGAGAGAGATAACATGATATTTAATCAATGATTAAGACTGGGACTATATGATCCGGAATCCGGAAGGCCGGAGAAAATTCAGAGCACTGAAAATAAAACTCCGGGCTTATTAGCCCAGATATATTGTATTAAATGGAGCTGAAAATTCCACCATTTGAAAAATTGCCAAATCTGACAGATGTTCACACTTTAGACAGTTATGAGGTATCGTAAACTACCGATATAGAAACTATAAAATTAGATATTGACGACACAGCCTCTTTAAATTTAATGCACCAAGTCTCCCGTAAGACTCATTACCCTTCGTTTTGTTTGTTTTTTGTCGGGCAGAAACGACGTTTATGGCGTCGAATTGTGCTACTGTATAGTATACGACAGATGATTCGTGCAAAATAATTTCGATGTTTCACATCCACGAAGAGTATCCATAGAATACAACGAAGTCGCGGCGAATACATTACATTTCACTGCGCAGAATTATCAATTTGAATATCACTCGTAACATCTTATTTTAATACGTTATTGGAGGAATTGAAATATAGGCAAGTAATTTCCATAAAAGTATTTAAAATTCATCGTGGTCATCATCATCACATCCCGAAATGTCATTGGTGATATATGTGTTAGTTTGACCAGAATGTTTTTTGATGAAATGTCAGAACCATAAATTTTGCAAAGATCACTCCGGTCGCAGGTTTCCAATTTATGATTCTAGATATTTTAAGTCCCATTAATTAATTCAAACACTCATCCTAGCGATAATTTAAATAGAACTCCGCTGTGCTGAGGCGCTTTTAAAATATTTTTTAGTACATTATTATAACGATAGAAAACTAAAAAAAAAGTATATTATTAAGATAGAAAGCAACCATTTTACTAGAGAAAGAACTTACTTTTGGTAATTATGAACCTACTATCAAGGCATGTAGGTATTTAATTGTTGGATTAATATTGATTAAAAACTAGGAAATATCTTTGATAGAATGATAATTTTACTCACAATGTGACACACTCAGATGTTTATAGATATTTTTAAAGCTCATTATTATCCGACTACGGCGAAGCCATTGAAGGGTTTTTGGCAGTCTATGTATGTATATATGTTTGGTCCTCCGTAAAGCCTAAACTGCTGATCCAATTTTAATGAGTGTGGTGTCTATATATTCGTAACATAGTCCCGGGTAACATAGACTATATAATTTGCGTAGTCGGGTTGCAGTTTTTAACTTTTGATTATTATCAAAATATAGATTTAGGATGACGTGCAAGTTGTAACTTGGTAGGTACACTGCAAAAAAGTTTTATATTTTATATAACATAACATATTATTATATTTTAATAGAAAACTATTAATTCATACCTACCACCGAATAAAATTAAATTTACATTTAAAATCGATTAATTATTGTTAGTTTATTTAATGAATCGTAATACACGAGCAGGAGAAATCGGATTCCAAATTATATTTTTATTTATTATTATTTAAAAATTATGTCGTTTCGCAATACCTAATGCCATCTAATACTTTGCAAATTAAAAAGCAAAAACCAGAATATTGTATCTAAAATACCAAATCGTAAAATGATATTTTTATGCTATTAAGACAAACCTAACTTTGATTGTTTGGAATTATTGAACATCTATCAAATTCATGATGTTAGAAAATCTAACAAATTCTTGTACTTATCATGGTGATATGTTTTCATTTATACGAAAATAGATTAATTAGATAAATTAAAAAATAAAAATAAATTAGATAAACTAATAACAACACATTTTCAAAAATAATACAATGGCTTTTAAATTATTATCATAATAATATGTTAGTGAGAAAAGTGAATAACATATCGCAGTTACTTCTTACCAATGTTGCTTGAAATTGCTAATAAATTAAACTTATAACATATTCCATTACATGAATACCCACAAACCTTGCCTAATATTTCATGTATTTAATGACCCATCAGTATTGTCTTTTGTCTTTTATGCAACTTTCCACTGAACATTACATAATCGGAACCGCGAAAATGTTCACCGCAGTAGAAATTGTTAATAAATTGTGTTTCGCCAACAAATTGCTGAGTTTTGCTCGTAATAAGCTCGGGTACAGTCGGCAGCGGAAGAGGAAACACCCAATAGTGTAGGTTACTGACTGCGTGTAAAATATTTAGTCTAATTATATATTCAGAAATATTGATTAATTACTAGGTACTTGATAAATGTCAAAAAATATAAAATTTTATGTGTATTTTTGTAATTAGGTGCATTTATGACGTATATACCTCTGTGACTCAGTGCTTCAGGGCGTTGGTGCTCAAGCCGGGGGTCGCTGGTTTGAATCCCGCCGAAGGAACAAAAAGTTTTTCTGTGTTCCTGGGTCATGGATGTGTATTAAATATTTGTATAATATAATAAAAATCCTATGTATATGTTAGTATATAAGTATTAAATATACATCCCGCTTTCTGGTACCTATAAATCAAGTTCTTCGGATATAAGTATCCGAAGAACTTGTGCTAAGGCACGGGGCCAGATTGACGTGGTGTGAAGCGTTCATAGATATTATTATTATTATTTCGTAGTTACAAAACAGTTAGAATATTTTTCATACATAATTAGTGGAAAAAAATTTATATCTAGTTTACTTACATGAAATACAAAAACATTAATTATAGTAGTTAAAAAATTAACCGTAATAATTTCGGAGATATGTTTCAACTGCAGGAACGCGTGACGTCAGACTTTTGTGTGTAGCGTTTTCACGAGACTTGCGTAATTCTGTATTACAAATTGCTGTACTTTTGAAAATGTTGATTTTCAATATAGGTACTGTCTCTTCCAAGAAGTAACTCTTATTTAGGAGCATGTTACACGCCAAATTTTCTAGTAATGTACACCTCACGATTCGTTTATATCAGCAATACACGTAAAACATTCATTTCTAACTATATGTAAGCCTTAATGGGATGATTTTTAGGTCACGATATTGTTTGCAGGTTGTGGGTATTTTTTCGCGGGATATTGCTAAACGTCAACCTCCTTGTAAATAGCTCTGTACTCAAATTAATAACAATTACATATAAGATTTTCTACAGAATAAAGTGAAGAAACTGAGCGAATCACAAAATTGCGTAAACGCTTCGGTTCGTTCAAAAAAATTATTTGCTAGTCCTCTGCCAAAATATGCTGATCTGGTTAAACCTGGATACCTATATTTTAATCTCCACTCGAATAATCTTTTACTTCCAGGCATTTTCAATATGGTAACACGTTGCGCTTGGCAAACTAACCATCACGTTAATATACGACAGAATTTTAAAAATACTTTCAGCACACTTAGCATAACCACCGCAGAAATGGTTTCTTTCTACGGGAGAATAGACAAAATGACAGATTGACAAAGAAAATCTGTCATTTTAACAATATTATCTGACAGTGTCTATTTTTTTATAGACAAATCGCATTTCTGTTGTAGTCATACTAAACGTGCTGGGCGAATTATACTAGTACACACAATAGGCTACTTGACCTTGTTTTTATTTATGTCCTAAACGCTTCATAATTGTTTCATTACACACAAAAAAATAATATAACATTATTTTGAAAAACCGCCGAAAACACTATTCGCCATGTTGGTTGATAGATTATCTGTGCTTTGACGTCATACTAGTACTATTTGTAATCTGTGCTATAGTCCATAGTAGTAAAATGGCGGTGTTACGTTCCGTTTGGCGTACCTTTTTTGACATAAATAACTTTTTAAGATGTCATGAACTATTTATTTACAGAAACGTTCCATTTCACTACTACATATGTGTTAATTGTGTTTTTGTCGTCACATCCTTGCCGAAAGTTATTTCGAGGTGTTTTCATCAGTAGAAATTAAACACAAAAATACATATTTTTAAATTAACTTTATTTATCGATCTTAAGTTTTTAATTTATGATATCGCTAGAATACGTTTTCCTAAGCCAAGTACTAAAGGAAATACTCCTTCAATGTATGAAATTAAATATGAGTCAAGTAGCCTATTATACTAATAATTATCAGATAGCTTCTTTGCATGTTTTGTCTCTATCGCTCGATATAAAGTAACCAGCGACAAAACTTCTAGGGTATCCGACACTTATTTGAAGATTGTGAAACAGGCCGTTAATGTTCTAATTTCTAAGGCAACCTGCTATCTTTAGGGTGTGTGTTAGATGCTGATGATGATGGGTCAATAGGAACCCGTCTGGCCTGACATTTGACCCAAGGCCGGTGCTTCACGCACTTTGCGCAGATCGAGTTGCACCAAATACTACCACGGATCGCACTCACGAATACTTCCTAATCGAGTTGTGCGCGAGTTAGAAAAAGTTCTTGTTTGTGTCTGTTAATAGCATCAAATTTTAGGTGTTAACCGATATGCTGTTGCGACTTACGGGACGCCTGGCCCGTTAGTCGAAATCGAATTCTAAAATCACCAAATTTTAACTACAAACTTTTTATCGTCGTGGATTGCCATGGAATTTACTGAAATAATTAAGTAATGCAAATACTAGAGTATTTTTATAGTTTCCACACGCCATAATTAATAAAATAGTTGTCTGTTAAGTCGGTTTACGGACGATAATTTTACGTGATAACGTCATCAGTAGCCGAACCCTTAGGCCGATCGTGTCTCGCTCATCGCTTGTTCCGCGCTCTCGCTTGCACGCTCGGCTCAGACGGAAAGTGACTCAGGCGGAACGTGACTCAGGCGGAACGTGACAATTTTTCGTGCGTGCAGCCGGCGTTCATCGACTTATAAGACGTTATCACGTTTAAAAATAATTACCTGCTTTGCCTATAAGTTCAATATTACTCATTACAATGTAAAACCAAATTCGACAGATGTCGGATCGAGGACTCGTGGTAGGCCGCTAATTACTGCACAATACTTATCGGATTTCATAATGAAGACATGTGTTGGCGACTAGATTTATCAAGGTTATAATCGATAAAAATGTATTTTAGTCGTATACAAAAAACAGAATTTTCGGATACGCCGCGCACGTACTGACTACTACAGAAAGGAGAATGCCAAAGCTCCATACAAAAAAAACCCAGCTGCAGGCATAGTGAGATGTATCTCAAAAAATCAGTAATATTATGTAATATAATAATTACTATACGGGATCGTGGTCCTTACTGGCAGACAATCGAAATTGCCTGTTTTATTATTTAGGCGGTGTATTACTTTTTAATGAATACTTTTATTGTTTATTACTCTAAGGCCTCAAAATACGATAAAAGTACGTTAAATACTTGAGAGGCCCGATAGTTCAGTTGGTAGAGTGACTCTGCAATACGGTTTAAAAGGTCGTGGGTTCGTTCCCCGCACAAGACTAATATTTGTAATCATGTTTATAAATATTTTGTTGAGTCTGGGTGTTTCTATATATAATATGTATGTTTGCATAAATTGCCTATTTTTTTTTTGCCTTTCCTATCAGATGTAAATAATTTAATATATAATATAATATATTATTTACATAAATAAATAAATAAAGGTGTAAAATAAAAATCAAACCAAAGTGTAGCCATAATATATTTTATATTTTGTAATTAATTAATGACTACGCTGTCTAACATGGCAGCAGGACGGTTGGAAGTTTCCTCATGTCTGGCCCAACCTAAAAAATATAAAATGCTGATAACATGGGCACAGCCAAGAGCCAAGTCGCGAAAATAACATTCAAAACACAGGTATAAAATATAGCACAGAACACCACGTAACAAGCGCTAGCGCAGGTCTGCACCGTGAACCGTCGCCGTAGTATTTCGATCTGTATGGCGTCACTATTTCTCTCTTTCTAACTACAGCGTTTACTATTGCTGTCTCGCTCGCTCGGTCACTAGTACTTTTTACCTGCTGCTATCTGATAACGTGACCTATGCCACTTTCCCATTTTATCATGATTATATTTACCTATCCCTTTAAAAGAGTATAACAGTTCCTTTTAAAGTTAAAAAACCCAGCAACTGGGTTTTTTTTGGCAATCTCCTTTATTTCAGTCAATTATTTCTATACCCCCTGTACAGCTTTGTCAAGGTTACTTCTTTAATTACAACCACAAAGTCCTAAACCAAAAATGTATGGTATTGACGTATCTCGCGCTATGTTACTTAGCGAGCGTTACTTTCTTTTTTCGAATTTTGTCAAAGTAATTATTGATGGCATCTTGGCTAAGTGCTCAGTCCCTTTATGGTATTGACGTATAACGTCACTTAGCGAACGTTATGACTTATGTCAATAACATATATTTTCAATTTCGAAGATCGTCATTGTAAATAACGGTACGGTAGTCTGAACGCACACATGAGGTATTAAATATTGCTACTTGTGAATAAATTTAAGCATTTAGTAGGTATAAGTAATTTTTATGATAAGGTTAAAATGTAAGAAAATGGATAAGACTATAATATATACTTAACTATATACTTAACTATAAAATACTTAGAATCTAGTTAAAGTAAATGTCACACGAATTTAGATAAATCGGAGCTTAAACCTTGAGCCCAGAAGACGCCTCAAAAGATTGTAAGTAATAAATTTGTGAATATTAATCCCTTATCAATAAATTATCACCAAAGCCCATATGTATTTTTTATTAAATAAGATATTAAACATAAAATTATTTAATAGATAATAATATCCGATGTCATGTAATATGCGGTGCGTCGTCGCGCGTTGAAATCTTTTACAACAAAGGAATATCCATATTATGTACAGACTTGTAGTCCTTTACATAATTTAGGTAAATAAGTACGGTTACCGTTGTTGACGTTACAATAAATTAAATTATCATATAGTTTTCCCTTGACTTTAATAAATTATAAATAAATAAATAAATTTAAAAAATTTACTTCAGACCAAGTCCCTATGTTTAGCCAGTACAAAAGTTATAAAATTACAAAATTGTAAGTTGGATTTACACCCGGAGCCCCTGGCTGTGACCCACACTACTTCATCGCATGGAGTTTAATCCATCGCTGTAGCAGTGGCGTGTCCCAGCGGCCCGCTATGGCGCGCACCGGGGTGTTGCAGTTGGGACTGCCGCGCGCGCGCCGCACAATGGAGGCGCAACGCGCAAATTATAGCCGCGAACCCCGCCGTGCCCGACTCCGCACACATGGAAGAGGAGCTGCAATGACGCGGCAGACGCACCACCGTCCTGTATGCGTTATTATATTGCACGCGCAGATCACTGTGTACCCGCTGCGTGAAGTTGACCATGGACTGCACGTGTAAATGACTGGCAGTAAGCTTTAAATAATGTAACTTTAACCTGCTTAGTACACCGTGGGATCCCCGGGCCAACATGTTGCAGCGGATCGGATCGACACTGTCGCTTCTATTCTCCGTCGCCCAGTGGCCCAGATACTTGAATTTGCTGTCTTTTTTAAGATTTTCATTATTCAGTATGAATTCGGGTATGGACTACGGTGGTATACCGTTTGTGAGAAGAAAAAGCGAATTCATGGTGCCTGGATTTATCAGGCTCAAATATCATCAATTTGCTCTTCTTCGCATTATATTTGAGTCCATGGGCGACCGCGTGGGATTCACAAGCTTTCACAAGTCTTTAACAAGCTTCGGAGTGCGCTACTCGAGGAGCTCAGCAGCACCATATCATCTGCATAGCTGATATTATTTACGCACACTGCGTTCATATGGCAGCTGATACGTGAGCCGCTCAGCTCCTCGATTAGCGCATTGATGTAGCTATTGAAGAGCGTAGGAGAGGTCAAACCCCCTTGCCTCACTCCGCACTCCAGCCTGAACTCCTCCGAGAGAGAGTCTCCCCACCTCACACAATTTATTTGCCTACTTTACCAGGGTATAAACAGAGATATGATCTCACTAGGTAAGCTTGTTTCGCATCTCAATTTCTTCCATAGTATCTCATATGACACTATGTCGAAAGCTTTGGATAGATCTAGGAATATAGCGAATACTGGAGTCCATCTCGCATTGTAGTACTGGAGGCAGAGGATAGCGCTTTCTCAAGAGAGTTCAGACCGAAAACCGAACTGCCCGTCATGTAGCCTTACATGCTCATTCCAACTGCTTGCTAAGTAGGCTGTCCAGTACCTTTGCTATTATTGTAGCTGGAGATATAGGTCTATAGTACTTAACATCAGAGGCATCGCCAGTCTTATTTTTTACAACAGGTACAACTTAAAAATATCAATTTAGAAAGATACAAAATTCATAAAATGTATTTTTGTTAAAAACTATAAATGAACTATTAAAATTCATAAAATGTATTTTTGTTGTAAAAACTATAAATGAACTATTAATAACAGTATTAAAAAGTTGAATTATTTCAAGTTCTAAGGGATTTCAAACCTAGAGCCTTTAGATCTTCTTTGGATACGAAAAAACCTTTCTTTACTCGACTGCACTAGAAGGAGGGTACAGTTTTTCGAGTGTTTGTATGTATATTTATTTGGCATGCTCTAGAGCCGTTTAGGCATTGGACGTTGAGAGGTATTAGATTCTTCTTAGTCGAGAAAGTGACACTGTACATCAAAATTATTTAACGCAGTTTTTTTAAAATTATTATGGTTATTGGTTTAAACTCCCTTTATTTATAACTTTATATCCACTTGTGTTAATAACAGATTCCTTTATCCCTTTATGCCTTTAGTAAAGTATGGTAGATAACCTGCTTAATAATAGTGTGGGTAATTTAACCACGGTTCAAACAAGAACAAATAGGGCTTAACCTTGCCCTTTAGCTGATCATCGCTCTCACTCAGTTAGTTTTTACAGTTTACTGGCATTTGCCGTACTGGTTAGGGCAGATGAACTGTCTTAAAATAGATTTTGTCCTTGGAAACATCTTGTATCTATTTTTATCTTTTTAATAAAAAGGTAATGATCTCGCTCGACATTGGATACGGACATGTTAATTAGACCTCATAGCGTATTTAGTGTTTATTTTTATACTGACCCTCGGGTGACATTGACCAATGTCACCCGAGAGATATAACTATGTTGTCACCTGGCTAGATCATTAGTACCCGACTACGGCGAAGCCAAAAGGAAGAATAATGTTTTTGGCAGTCTATGTATGTATGTTTGTTCCACCGTAGCGTCTAAACTACTGATCCGATTTTAATAAATGAGGGTCAATAGATTCGTAATAATAGCCCGGGTAACATAGGCTATGTAATTTACGTAGTCAGGTTATAGTGTTTTGTAAAAATTGTAGTTATTTTTATGCTTTCGTGTCGTCGTTTAAATGCCGATATCAGTTCCAATAACTTCACATATTAAATATGTGTGCTAAACAATAAAAAATGACCGCCGAAGTCAGGTTACTGTGAGCGAGCTGATGATGATGAATTATAGCTAAGAACACTCTCGATCATGTCAGCTTTCAAACAAAAAATACTAGATCAAAATCGATTCTTCCGTTGATCCGGTGAGAGCTACGATGCCACGGCAGACACACACACAGACAGAAAGAGAATCAAAATTACAATAGCCCTCTATTTTCGTCGGAGGTTAATAAATAACCTATATCTGACGACCCAGACGACTGGGGAAGTTTTTCTATTTATAGGCATTTGTAGGGATAGTTTTATTTCTAGATAAGTCTTTTTTTTATTTAGTATTAGTTTTGTTATTTTGCTTTATCTTGTAATAAAATTAATTAATTTCCACCTTTACCCTGAATATTGTTTACTCTACGTAAACCTATATGCTTATTACACGTTTATTAAAAACTGTTAAAAAAATGTTTAAGTGTGGTGTTAAGTAAATTGACAGGCGAAATCTTCAGCTGTCACATTAATTATCACCTGCCAATGATTTTGAACATTGAGATTACCTGATGCAAGTGTATATTTTTAGGGTTCCGTTGCCAAAGGGTAAAAACGGGACCATATTACTGAGACTTCGTCTTCGGACCGTCTGTCTGTCACCAGGCAGTGTCTCGTGAACCGTGAGAGCTAGACCGTTGAAATTTTCATACATGATGTGTTTCTGTTGCCGCTATAACAACAAATGCTAAAAACAGAATAAAATAAATATTTAAGAGGGGCTTCCGTAGGGAAATATTGTTTGCTGTTGAACAAACGTGATTTTTTACTGTTTTTACGGAACCCTTCGTGCACGAGTCCGACTCGCACTTGGCGGGTTTTTTGCTCTACCGCTCACAATACTACATTCCTACATTAATTCCTGATGTATAGCGATTCAATAATAAGAACAGGTTTATAATTAGTTATGTTATTTACTTAATACTGTAATAATTAAATAACATATTAAAAATGCCATATGATTGTTTGTCAGTCTTCTACGCTGAAACACGCCTCAACAGATCTATTTCTAGCTTAGTAGACATAAAAGATGCGCGAAGGAAGATTATTTAAAATTACAATATAATCTAAGTACTAAATACTTGAAGTAATGAGCGGACCCCAGCTGATTGTAAGTGTAACAATAGGTCACTTTGACATTCAAGTTCACTGTCGTGTTTGGTTGCTGGTTGCAAAATGTGTGGTCACAGGTAACTGCTAAATGTCATCTAGCATAGAAAAATTGAATCGTACGCATTCATGATGTTGAGAGTAGAGACATTAATATATGTACTTGTCACATTATTAATCTGGGTTCCTGATATTTAAGTAAGTAATAATTAGAGTTCGCCCAGTGGGCGAAATTCGCCCATAAGAATTCAAAATATAATTTATAAGTTTAAACTTTATAAGGATTCTTTTGCCTCTTAGATAGAAAAAAAAAATGACAGATTGACAAACGTCAACGTGTAACAAGTTGTATATATATTATTTTTTTTAATTTAAATACATGGCGTCGACTTGAAACCACTTGCCAGTGTCAAGTTAAATAGGCGGGAAATAAAATTTTCGTTTCAATTTTCAACACCGTATTCCTAAATCGTCAAGTCTAAAGTCTAGTCAAAGTCCAAATAGATAGTCAGTGCAGTCCATGAGTCATGTCATTCGATTCAGTAAAGTGGTAGAAGCTTTACTTAAAGTTTCTAGGGAGTTTTGGTGGGGAACACATAATAGCACGTTTTTTGAAGTTGTACCACTTGCCCACACTTGTGCACGTTAACGAATATTTAATGGTTAATATTCTACCAATTTTATTTGTAATATTACTAGCTTTTTGAACACCTCCCTCCCAACCGTTTTCTATATCTTTAAGCCTATCAGGTTCCCAAAACCTTGCGAAGGTCGCGATGAGCTAGCTGGTTGCTGGTTGCCGGTTGCCGGTTGCCACATACGTTGCGCCGTCACTGTCAGTTCGACGGCGGTGGCGAGTGTGTGCGCGCGCGCAGTATTAAGCTGTTAAAGTTTCGCGCGATCGAAGTGCTGAAGTTGTGTTACTGTGGTTGTTTTGGTGGTTTATAATTAAAGGGTTTTTTTTTTATTTTATACTATTGGGTTGCGACTTTTTATGTAGGTTGTTGAGTCGTTACGTCGATAAAAGAAAGTTTATTTAATATTTTATAGATCATTAGGCAACGTCTTATAGCAGTTGGTGAATACATATCTACATATTTTATTTATACTACTTTTAGTTGGTTTATTTTATATTTATAGTCAATTATTATTGAATATTCGTATGCTGAAGTTTACTATTATTACAATGATAATTAGTTATTTTATTAAATAGTAATGCCGTTCGTACCTATCACTAATCACACTATTAATTTTGTCACTTTTTTTATTTAAAATTTTCCGATAACACGTTTCAAAGCTTTGCAACACTATTAGCTATAGTAAAGGAAATCAGTATGTTAGAGTATATACCTACCACACGATAACTATAATATATAATTATACGATAATTTTTTATAAGAAGCTATAACCCGACTACGTAATTTATTATAGCCTATAACTATATTAATAAATAAAAAAAGTTTTATTTCACACCAAGGTCCATATTACCCGGGCTATTATTACGAATTAATAAAAATCGGACCAGTACTTTAGGCGCTACGGTAGAACAAACATACATACATACATAGACTGCCAAATTCATTGCCCTTCCTTTTGGGTTCGGCGTAATTCGATGAAAACCAATACGAACTTCAGACAGCGATGCATTTATATAACTATTGGAGAGCATAATTTAATGTACTCTAGTTTTTCTGTCAGTAATAAGTTGAAACTCCAAACCGCCACGTTTTATTTTGCGTTCACACGTGGTGCGCGGATAAAACTGTGGAAAATGCGCTCGCATCGACATGCCAGATCGGACTGTCTGCCTCGCGCATCTACATATTAGTTTCGGAGCGAGAGTTGGAAGGTTGTGCTGTTTCCCGCGGTTCGAACTTTACGTGTGCAGGGCGCTATTGCAAATCAGCTTTAAATTCTATATCCAGATTTTATCGATCACAATGACTCATATGATCCTTCATGGCTGACATTCACCGCCGAATATCATTGACTCGTGAATTGTGATTCATTACCCCGGTGGACCAGTTTGTCCCACACGATAAAAATCAATCCTTTCTCAATATCACTTATTGCCAAAGACACCAAACGATCAGTTGTAACTTACCACTGGTAAGAGTTAAACGAATCTCAAAGCGCCCTGTACAGTTCGGCGTTTCACTGCGTTCCTAACCGCGGCGGGATATGCCAGATCGGACTGTCGGCCCTGCGCACTACGTACTAGTAGGTTAAAAAAAACCACTAAAATAATAGGTCTTTACTTATGAAATTGCCGTGCAGTACTGGCCATTTCAAATCAAAATAATTTTTGTTTGGCTAAGAATTCTAATTTCAAATTAATTTTATTTCAAAAACATGGAATTCTTTTTCCAAAAATAGTCATTTGTTTATTGATTAGTGTTACATTTTCATCGCATTTCAATCTCTTTCGTCATCATGGATACGTTAAAAATTCGAGTAATTATGGAATATGAGTATCGTCGTGGCAGCAACGCGGCACAAGCGGCACGCAACATCAACGACGTTTACGGAGCTAACACTACAAACCAACGCACCAACTGTTATTGGTTTGCTCGCTTCCGTTCTGGAAATTTCAACCTGAAAAATGAACCTCGCGGTCGTCCGAAGACTTTTGTCACCAATGACGAATTAATGGCGATTGTGGAAGCTGATGATACACAATCTACGGCTGAATTAGTAGCAGCTTTTGACGTTAGCGTCAAAACAATATTGGTCCATTTGCGTCAAATTGGCAAGGTAAAAAAGCTTGACAAATGGGTGCCCCACGAACTCAATGATCGCCAGCGCGAAGTACGTGTCGAGACGTGCCTTGCACTAGTCAACAGACACACAAATGAAGGAATTTTGAACCGCATTGTTACCTGCGATGAAAAATGGATTTTGTTTGATAACCGCAAGCGCTCAGCAAGTTTGTTGGATCCTGGTTCAGCACCTAAGTCCTAAACAATGCCCTAAACGAAAACTTACCCCTAGAAAAGTGATGGTCACTGTTTGGTGGTCTAGCGCCGGTATGATTCATCACAGTTTCTTACCAAACGGGGTGAGCATTACTGCAGATGCATTTGCAAAGATGCATTTATTGCATGGGTGATTACTTCGATTAATACAAATAAAAAATAAATGAAAAAAAATAGTTTAAATTTTTTCATACAAAACGGCAATTTCATAGGTAAAGACCTAATATTTGTCAGACCGGGATTCGAAATCGAACTGTCATTAGGACTGACATTATTCATTACTAGAGTCAAAAATATTGGTATTTGGTTCATTGTTTCACGACAAAAGAATATATAACTAAATGCGCGATTTTCCAATTTCCCAGGGGTAAAAACCAATTTTTCTCCTCCAAAACCCAATGCATACGAATTCCGAGATTCTGACTAAATATATACAAGAATTGCTCATTTAAACCTCATTTTATTTAAGATAACAATTATTATTATATTTATTTCACCCCGAATAGACTATGGCAATCCACAGTAGGCTAATCTTCCTCACATTGAGGAAAAACCTGAGCCTCACCACTCACCAGCGGAAACGTTAGCTGTCGGTGATGATCATTATGACTTATAACAAGATACAACTTACAACATATTACAACTTACAACATAAAATATGTCAAGTTTACAACCATTTCCATATCCGATATTTTCGATATGTCCATCACGATCATCCGATTATGATAATACTTTGCGAAAGTAAGTTAGACAGGTCTGCGATAGCAACGCACATAAAGTTCACCCGGCGGCGGGCGCCGCTTCTGTGGCAAGGTCACATTCTGGTGTATCTATTGCTTAGATCAGTCTCATCACGGTCCACTAATAGTCTTATTTATTTATTATTTAATAATAAAATGCCTATTACCTACTAATTTATTATTTAATATAGCTCTGGAATGGCTGTGGTTGGGTGCCAATTTGCCACAATGTAATTATGAAACGCGTTACGCGGCAGCAAGAACGAAGCTTTAATTGAGAATTATTTATCAATATACTAATTTTACAAAGAAAAAAAAACTGTTTGTTTGTTACGTACATACATACATAGTTAGCCACTTTGATTGAGTGTTTTTAGCCTATAGCAAAGTACAGCAGAGATGTTAAGGATAACATTTCGGACCTGGGTACGAGTATAGGAATAAAGTCAAATCGGTTTGGTTACGGTTAGGGATATTAAATTAGTGAGTTTCAGATAATTTCGATTAAGGATATTAAGTTTATGAAAAATGTGAGGAAAATACATAAAATGATTTGCATTTACAAGTTTAGGTATGTAACCATTTGGCCTAATAGCAAGTGAGTCGGTTTGACCGACAAATTAATCCGATCTCCGTCAATATCAGAAATTTCCCGAAGCTTTTATTGCGGATCCGGTAACGGTTACGGATAGATTATTTATTTCGGACATCCAATAGGTTACGGAGTTCCATCACATCCCTGCAGCACAGTCAGGTAGCGCGTTTTGAGTGTGTGGCGGACCAACTAGCGCCACGATCCTGAATCGCGCTATCGAAGTTTCTGTAGTTCGGCGCTATATTATGTATACAACATCTGAATTGCATACAAGTGAGCTTCGGCCTGACCGAGCATACCAACTCGCTCGGTCGGAGATCTGCTTTTGGGGCTCCCCACCAATCCCACAAGTGTATGAATCCTATAAAGTATATGATCAATCAACCTCTACCCCCAAGTAAATCCATTGCAACTATTTTCAAATAGCACGCATAACTGGCCGTAAGTGGCCTAACATTTGAGTTGGGCAACTGATGGATGTTGCCCAACGATGGGAATGTCGCTATCCGACGCAACGCGTTTTGTACGTTTATTTAAACGTACTTTCTAGTTTAGGGTATGTAGCATTAGAATAGTTACGGTCAAAAGTTATTATCTACTTAGTTGCCTGTGAGTTTAGTAATTCAGAGCGTTCGTGGCGCAAATGTAGATAAATCGCATAGATTGATGCATTTCGGAGTCTTATCAAAATCGGATCATTATAATTGCATGTTTAGTTTATTAGTTACTAGATGTTCCCCGCAGCGACAGAAGAACCCCATCCCTGAGGAATCGTACATTTTGTAACAGTAAAAAGTAGATTATGTCCTTCTGTGTGTTCTATGTGTTATATCTGTGGCAATATTTTCAATAACTATTAAGATAGCATAATTTAAAAATGCAGCGCCGCGCATCAACGCGGTGTGAACAGACCCTTAGTCCTTTTGAGAACGGAATTTCTTCAAGTTAACATATCAGACAGTAACAAGAACAATATCAATACAATTTCATGGTATGAATATTTTCCGTATTATATCGTCAATGTAGCAATAGCAAACATTGGTACATATTTAAAATCGTTTCCACATAAAACTCGTAACTTGTTATGTTTGTAAATGTTTCTTAGATTCCAAACACATAATTGTTGGTAAAAAACATGGTTATGTCAATGGCAGGAATATCATAAATGACATTCTTAGGCGGCAGTTACTTACAGTCACTTTTTGGTAGCGTATGGATAAGTCTAGTTTAGTATCAGAATTCAGGGGGCCTAGCAGGAACATTTGACAGCGTCGTAAACATAACGTTATCGAATGAAGTCATTATTTTGACAGATTTTCATACAATTCCCATTCGATAACGTTACGTTTACGCCGCTGTGAAATGTTCCTGCTTGGCCCTCAGATTCAATTCAATCTGAACGTAAACAAACAAACACCCTACAAAAGGCAATTATTCTATGATGAAAATATACTTCAAACTATTGATATGTTATCACTAAACATTATGTATAACTCAACTAACACTTTGCTATAAAATATGTATGATTTTTAGAAAATATCAAAAATAAAATAACAATTTTTTCACGCAAACCACATGATTTAAAACGCACAGTCGTCAAACGTGACGTCATATTCTTGTACTTTTTTTTTACGTAGTCGGGTTGTAGTTTTTTTTAATAGAAATGGAGTTATTGAAAACTGATTCTATAATTATTAGTACGATTATATATAATTAAAGAACATACCTACATTTATTAAAACCCACATCAGTATAATTAATTGCCTAGTTTTCATTCCAAATCATATGTTAGTTTGTGACATTTGTAGACCAATCTACAAATACCTTTTAAAATCGACCCGTTAAAAAGTTCACTTGCCAATTAATGCTTTAAGTACTATTCAAAAGAAACGGGAAATAACTTAAAACAAAATGTAAAGTAAAAAATTACTGTATGTAACATTAAAAACGGATGCCATATTGTCCGGGAACAGGATTAAAAGTAGCAATTTACTTCGTTCTTCCGTGTATGCCAGCTGTGTCCCTTTTTACTTTGAAGAAACAACTACTAAAGTATGTAAGGACAGTCGAAGAATTAACTAGATTAATTACTAATGCCTGGTTTCTGATGTGAATTTGTCCGCAGCTTATCTATATATTAGCGCTGTTGGTTCAATAACAAAAAAGTAACTGATTTAAAACTACTAGTTTTTTGACTGTGGCTAACCGTCCACATATATACAGTATCCCACGGAAACACTGTACATTTTCGGGCCTATGTGTTAATCCAGAGCTACTACCATATCAAATTTCATAAAAAAATCGTTCAGTAGTTTTGACGTGAAAGAGTAACAAACATCCATCCAACCATCCACCCATACATCCTCATAAACTTTCACATTTATAATAGTAGTAGGAAGTTTAACTTAACTGTTAGGGTTCGTTAATCCAATAGGGTCCGTTTATCGGTTCCATAACGTGTAATTGACATAGCTACATTATACATCATTGAAAGTAAATTTAAAGCCTAAGTAAAATACGAGAATTGGGGTTCTGGTTAAATATTTTTTTTTAATTCAAATTCAACTTCGAACCACAGATTTTTGACACAACTTTACGATCTTTTTAATTTCCAGTAGGTAGCATCCCCTTAGGTAGTGTTGTGTATAGTGTAATCTGTGAGGATCTAGTGTTGTGCAATGGTTCGTCAACAATACCTCCCGGTGGTGCTGCTAGTGATGGGCTGCATCGTCGACACCAAGACTGTCAACTATCAGTCGCCGATAAGCAACACTATCCCTAAATCAGGTGATTTTAAGGGCCAATTTGTTGCTTTTGAACTGGAGGGAACAATATCTATACAAATATTAATATTATTGACGACCTCTGTGGCTCAGTGGCGCGCTTAGCGTTGGTGCTCAACCCACGACACCCGGGTGTCGCGGGTTCGAAGGATCAAAAAGTGTTTCTGTGTCCCTGTGTCATGTCTATTAAATAAGTGTATACTATAATAAAAATATTAAATAAATCTATATTGTATAGTATAAAAGTATCAAATATACTTCCCGTTGTCTGGTCCCCGTAACACAAGTTTTTCGAGTACCTACTTACTACCGGGCCAGATTGACTTGATGTGAAGCGTCCATAGATATTATATATTATTATTATTTTAAATAGTTATATTTTATAAATAAACAATAATCCAAAATAAATAAAATTAAAGTGTCTGTTTGTTGTTTCAAATTAACAGCTTTACAACAGATACTTCAATTTTATTTACTTGTTTGTATGTAATATATATATTACAAGTTTCCTCCTGTAAAATTGTGTTTTTAATAATGACATCATAATCTCTACCCGGACTTGAAACTAAACTAATGTCACAACCGGATTAGTTTATAAATAGGAAAAATTTGGGAATGCCTTTCTAATATCATTCGTTGACAATGTATTTAGCATAAGACCGGTGTGTCAAGTGCGAGTCGGACTCGGGCATGCACAGTTCCGTACAAAACGGCAAAAAAAATTATAAATAGTTTATTGTACTAATAGAGGCCCCCCTATACTTATTTTATTCTTTTTTTTTATTATTTGTTTTTATAGCAGCAACAGAAATACATGATCTGTAATTTATATAAAGTCTCTAGCTGTCACGGTTCATGAGAGGCAGCCTGGACACAGACAGACAGACAAACGGACTGACGAACAGCGAAGTTATAGGGTTCGTTTTTACCCTTTGGGTACGGAACACTAAAAAGTAAAAATATTTTGGATATGACGTCAATTTGTACCTTTTATCGCAGAGCTAATTTAAGAGAAACTTTTAAAAAATCTGAATAAATCGTTTTATTACATTCACCGAATCGATTAATCTTAAGTTATATTAGTTTCATATGTCGTAATATGAAACAAGTTGTAAAAATGTCCATTTTATTGTTTATATTTAAATTATTATATACATTCACATACATAATATATCCATATTATCCATCGTTTTATTGCATTCACCGACATGATTAATCTTTATGTTATATATATTATATATTAGTTTCATAAGTCGAAATATCAAACAAGTTGTAAAAATGTCCAAAAAATCTAGGCGACTCTACCGAGTGTTAGATTTTTTTTCCTTATAGCGTTAGGGTCAGTTCACACCGCGACGATTTTTAAGATAGCTATTCAAAATTGAAATTTTTATGCCCTACACAATGCACACAAAAGATCCACGTTTCATAATAAGACATCAGACATACACTGCAACATGACATTCGAACTCTTACAATGAAACGTGTATCGTGTTGAGTAATGATAAGTTCAATTTTGAATAGCTATCTTAAAAATGCAGCGCCATGTCGGTTCGTTTCGGTGTGAATGGATGCTTATGAGCATGATACTAAACTGTAATGAAACCTGTGTCTAAACTCTTAACAATGATTTCACGGCTCAGTGTTAACTAATGTCTTATTAAATATTAATTATAATATCAGAATAACTTCTGGGACAAAATCTTGTGCATAAACTAAACCAAACCCCAATTAAACCAAGAATTTTAAAGGTCTGTTTCACAATCTTCTAATAAGAGTTGGATAGCTTATTCGGAACCTTTGTCGCTGCTTATTTTATGTCGATGCGACAGAGACAAAACATGCAAATAAGCTATCTGACACTTATCAGTAGATTATGAAACTGCCCCTAAGGCTGGTACTATATGATCCGTAATTCGGAACGCCGAAGAAAATTCAGAGCTCCGAAAAAAGTACTCTGGGCTAATACTATAGAGTTGTAAATCGAACACACGAGCGTCGAGTCAAATGCAAATTTGAGTGACACTCGAGTGTTCGATTATCATTGTATTATCGCAGTTCTATTTTCAGCGCTCTGAATTTTCTCAGATTTCCGGATTTTTCATGCGTATTGCGTACATATTATGTCCAAATTTACCCATGTCGCATGTGCCATGTTGACCAAAATAAAGTAAACCATTTTGACATAATATGCACGCATGATTCACTGTCTTCTTAACGCGAGTAGACTATAATGAACTTCGTATTAAAATCCAATTTTATTGACATTCTAACGTTCGTTCGCAACAGTGTGTTAAAGTGCTACAAAACATTTTTACGGTCGAAAATAAAATTATTTAATTATTTATTTAACAAATTATGCATCTCGCGTTTAAGGCTAAATTAGTATTACGATAAGATTGTAATAGCCATCCAACCTTACAACCGAATTATATTACTTCTCGCTTTTTCCCGCGGCTCCGCCCGCGTTAATACAGTATCCCCCGGGGACACTGCTCTTTTTCGAGATAAAATGTTTAAATCCAGGGTCTAAACTACTACCATACCAAATTTCATCAAAACCCGTTAAGTAGTTTTTGCATGAAAGAGTAACAAACATCCATACATCTATCCATCCTCACAAACTTTCACATTTATGATTGTAGTAGGACTTATCAGTTGCGTGGGGTTCCTATAACTCAATTCCACTTACCACTTACCTTTTGAAGACCTTCATCCAAATCCCTAAGTATTATTCAGGATAGGGCTTCCCTGTGAAGGAATGTTGAGGAGGTGTTTGAAACCAGGATATGTCAGAAATCAGAATCAAGAACCCTTTAGTTTTGTCTTCACTCTACTACAATCTAGAAATGCACCCATGGCTTCGAAATGCATGAAGTATTTCTGAATTTAGAAGTATTTTCTTTTTCAATAGTGTTATCACAATACAATGGGAATTATTTACCATCCATTCTGTCTACATTTGCCAGTGTTTCGTTTAAGCGTTTTTATATATCAGCCCTTTGTTTTTTTTACAGAATGCTCGAGTTGCAGTTCAGAAGACGATCTAGGAGTCACAAGATGGACGATGCCACTTCTCAAGTCCGGGGAAAAGAGATACTACCTAGGAATCTTCTTTAAGGTAATCACTCCCTTTAGAACAAAATTATTCCGAATCTATAGATACTCGGAGATATAAAGGATACAGTTTGCTGAGGGCACTTTGTTTCACGTCTACTCGCCGTGAACTACCTACCTACAATTTGTATGGCATCGAATTAGTTGCCGTTGTTTGCCACCAGGGGCGTTGTTTCAATGCCACACAAATTGTAGTTATCTTCTATACGGCGAACAGCAAAAACTCGCACACAGTGTGCAGTACTATTATTTGTGAAATCTGCTGTTTATGTTATGCTTCGTCACGAATGGACCTGTATGAGTAGCCACTGTCCGCGGCCTCACAAATAACCAGCGTGAAATAACGCTTGGTGAAACGAGACCCTATTACTAAGACTCCGCTGTCCGTCTGTCTGTCACCAGGCTGTATCTGATGAACCGTGCCAGTTAGACAGTTGACATTTTCACAGACGATGTATTTCTGTTGCCGCTATAACAGAAAATACTAAAAAACAGAATAAAATAAATATTTAAGGGGACTCCCATATATCAAACGTGATTTTTTTGCCGTTTTGTACGGAACCCTTCGTGTGCGGGTCCGACTCGCACTTGGCCAGTTTTTATATTTAGCGAGGATATTTTTAGCAATTTGTATTTGGTACCATGGTACGGGCGTGCTTTCTTCACTTAGGTTACTCTTACCGCTTAAAGTTTTGAATAGAATCTCAGTAAATATTGATCGGAGAAATCTGAGTAGGCGCTTTGGATATATTTAGCTAAAACTTAGGTAACCTATGTCCATATGTATAATCTAATATTACTTAAATTTGTCACAAAATATATGAAGTCACTTCTTCTATACCATATACCTATATCTTATTTTAAACAAGACAATCTTGTATACAGAGTGACCTGAAATTCGATACATTCCTTGAAAGACAGAAAGTAGACCTCATTTACAGTAATATTTTTCATGGCATCCCCTATCCGAAAGTTGATATTTACAAAGTTATTGAAATTTCAAAAATTTTTTCTTTATTTTCGACTTTTTGACTTTGACATGACGTATTTTTAAAAATGTTTGTCTTTTTAGTGATTTTTTTATGTATTTTAACCGTCAATGAGTCAAATATTATTTTTAAGGAATAAATAGGGACAAACTAAACGAGAATTTTTCATTATGAGACATGAAACAGAATTTTCTTTTAAGAAAAATGCACATTTTTCTTAAAAACAGGTGATTTTCTTTAAAATATGTATGATACAATGCGTACAAATATTCTAAATAACTTCCTTATCTCATTAGCTTTCCAAAAAGGTGGAAATGTCTACATAAAAATATTACGTTGTAGTAAACATATTAGAAGTAAAATGAAATAATGTCTAAATCGATTTATTTGCGATAAGGTTAAAATAAAAGGAAAAACTTGAATTTAATTACGTTTATTGTGTTTAAAAAACATCAATGTTTAATTAAATTTAATAATAAATATTCTACTTTAGGTCTTGTTCAAAATGTGAACCTCTGTTTCTGATACAGGCCCGTAGTCTTCTCCGTACCTCTGTTTTGATTATTCTGGTAGTAAGACTAGTTTTGATTTCTTCTGCTGCATTTCTTATGCGGCTTCTGAGCTCCTCTACAGTAGTTATGGGTGTAGTATACACCAAAGCCTTCATATGACCCCAAAGATAAAAATCACACGGGGTCAAATCGGAACACCGTGCTGGCCAAGGAATTAGCCCGCCTCGACCTATCCAGCGATGTGGGTAAGTTTGGTCTAGCCACTGGCGTACGCCGAGGCGGAAGTGGGCCGGGCAACCATCATGCTGGAAAATCATATTACGACGAGTTGCTATTGGCACATCTTCCATTAAACCAGTAATCTCCTCTCTTAGGAAATGTTCGTACATTTCACCATTTAAATTTTGAGGCAAAAAATGAGGTCCAACTAAATTATTATTAATTATACCCATCCAGACATTTAGACTGAATCTGGTTTGATGGCCCTTTCTGTTTTCATCCTGGGGTTTTCTCCTTTTGGTGCCCAGTAATGTGTGTTGTGGAAATTGTTTATCCCGTCACGGTCAAATTTCGATTCATCCGTCCACAATATTCTTGAGAAGAAATTGCGATCCTCCATGTCTGCATTTATCATAAAACGGCAGAATTCCATTCTTCTAACCGGGTCTCCCTCTTCCAACGCTTGGACAGGTGTGTAGTGAAATGGATGTAGACGCGCTGTGTGTACTGTAAACCACACCTTCCATTGACTCAATCCAAGTCTTCTAGCTGCCGCTCTTGTAGAAATGGAAGGATCATTTTCAAAAAGTGTTAAAATTTCTTTTTCTTCTTCTGGAGCATACAAACGAGGTCTGCCTGAATCGCCACGTCTTCTATCAACACGGCCGCTTTCCCGAATTCGTCGAAATGTTGTTGAAAACACTAACGTTTGGCACTCGTCGATTCGGAAAACGTTCAACGTATGTTCTTCGTGCAGCAGCAGCATTACCATTACAAAGTCCGTAACAAAACAAGATGTCAGCGTATTCATCGTACTCAAAAGCAGCCATCGCGATACAAAAAAATCACAAGTAGAAGTAAGGGTGTAGTTTAAAGCAACAATACGTCCGTACACGGCAATAGTTGACTTAAAACTAATATTAGCTACTAAATTTGCTCTCTAAGCCAGTCGGTAACTCATTGACAAAGGGCCGCGACGACAGTAGCCGAAACATCCCGAAGTTTGAACAAAGGAAACAATTGAAAAAAAAGGTCGCCTCAGGTAGAGTAATTCTTGAGATAACGTTACCTGAGATTGTTTTGTCTTTGTTTATTACATGTTCATATTTTTATGTACATATTTGTACCTTTTTTGGAAGCTTATGAGGTAAGAAAGTTATTTAAGGTATTTGTACGCATTGTATCATACAACTTTTTAAACAAAATCACCTGTTTTTAAGAAAAATGTGCATTTTTCTTAAAAGAAAATTCTGTTTCATGTCTCATAATGAAAAATTCTCGCTTAGTTTGTCCCTATTTATTCCTTAAAAATATTATTTGACTCATTGACGGTTAAAATACATAAAAAAATCACTAAAAAGACAAACATTTTTAAAAATACGTCATGTCAAAGTCAAAAAGTCGAAAATAAAGAAAAAAATTTTGAAATTTCAATAACTTTGTAAATATCAATTTTCGGATAGGGGATGCCATGAAAAATATTACTGTAAATGAGGTCTACTAACTATCTTTCAAAGGAATGTATCGAATTTCAGGTCACCCTGTATATATGGTTCGGTAAAATCAATTACGGATATTTTGGGCATATGATCTACTGCTTATGCATAGACGTTAAGGCAGAAAAATAATTGTACTCAAAAAAAATCTTTCTTTGTATGGACGAGTTTGCGCTGAGCGGAGATTCACCCATCATAAGATGATTTTTTAACTTTGACTATGACAATATTTTTTTTGCCTAAACGTCTTTATATAAGCAGTAGATCATATACCCAAAATATTCGTAGTTGATTTTGCCAAACCTTACATATAATCGTAATCTCGAAAACGGCTGCAAATTATCATGAATTATTTTATGTAGGGAGTATTAGGAGAAAAAAATCGATCTAGCTAGGTGTTATCGCTGGGAAACTACGCAATTTTAAAACTACATATATTTTTTCTTTCGTCGTGCTGCAATATGTAATATGTAATTTCGACTATATTATGTCCGACCGATTGGCAGATTGGTATGCATATGTATAATTTTTGCTTCGTTCAAAAACTCGGAATGTGATGGGTTCGAATCTCGATCAGATAAATATTTTTGTGATTCTTTTTATTTTTTTTAATCAACTAATCCGAGCGAAATATTTTTTTTTAATTCAGGATAACATAAACAACAGAAAAATATAAACAAAGAATAAAAGGATTTCAATTACCACCGCTGAAAAAAAATAAGAAAAAAACGGATTACAATTCCCACCGCTGAAAAATAAAGAACATAAAAAGGATTACGATTACCAAAGCTCGTCTTAAAAAATAAAAGCTATCCACACATAAACTGCTCCACTTTTGGGGTTGTTTGGACTAGTTGAGGTTTGACAATTGTCATCTTCACATTTTCATTCCGCAGTGTAATCAATCCGCATTTATTTGAGAAAATCTTCTGAAATCAAGATGGCGTAACTTTTTGTTGTGTGATTTTGTTCTGTCTAATTTACATCGTAGTTTTGAAATCTTATACTGAGACTATCTTGTATACAAGAAATCGGTATTTCGACAAGGGCTACAAGTATTAGTATGAAAATTAGTATGCAGGGAGTTACGGGGGAGAAAAATCGATCTAGCTAGGTCTTATCCCTTAGAAACTACGCATTTTTAAGCAATATACGTTTTTTATTTCGTCGTGAAACAATATATCAATAATTTCGACCTCTTACGTTAGTCTGATTGGCAGCTTGGTATAATTTTTGTATTACTAGTATTTGTAGTGCGGAATGTGGTGGATTCGAATCCCAGTAAGATAAATATTGTTGTGATTCTTATTATATTCTTTTCCTTTTATATTTTTTTATTTATTTTTACTATTTCATTGTTCTACAAACTCGTTTTTCTCTTTTATCGTTTCTCCAAATTCCAAAACCGTATTTAAAAATAGGTACTCATTTTTTAAATACGGCTTTCGAGTTTGGAGATGAATCTAATCCGGTATGAAAACATCTGCAAATATGACATTGAAATATGAAAGTGGGAGCATCCGCTTTGATAATGATGATGTCTAATCTCGTGATACATAGGTGTGGGTAAAAACTATAATTACATTACGCAAAACCACTTGTTTTCTTTCTCAACACGTGGTAGGTTAAATATAAGTTGGCGCGAAACGAAATTACTGATATTAAGTCTCCTTCTTCTTCGTTGTGTTGTGGTTACGGAGAATTTTGCCAATGTAATTTAATGCCAAGTTAATTTACGACATTCATTTACCAGTGGCACCTATTGCCCTATGTTTTTATGAAGCAAATTGGGTTCTGTATTTTTAGTCTTATGATACTCAGAAATAATGTGGCTCTCTTTGAAAGATGTTTCAAAATCGGTTCAGTCGATCCATAGATTACCTCTTACATCCTCACAAACTCACACACTTTGCGCCTTTATCGCAATATTAGTATAGATTACGCTAAATATGACATTTTCATCATTGTTTCTATAATTTATCACTTTTCTAACGAAAGAAATTGAAATACTCATGGATGCCTTCTGTGGCCAAATAAAAAAAGAAGCGATCGAATCTCGGCCACACTGAATCATAATACATCTATTACACAAGATTACATCTCGAGGCTGTTCCTTAACTTTTGTCAGCTTTCTCTCTACAGAAAAGATATTTAGGTCTGCCGTCTGTGTACGGTCAGCACTTATAATTTTATCTGTTTGTGTTTTGACGTGATAACGTCTTATAATTCGATGGAGCCGGCTGCACGCACGAAAAAACATGACTCATGCGGCGTTACCTCACTCTGAAGCGTTCCATTTAAGGCTTGAATTGCAAGCGAGAGCGCGGAATCTGTCTCTCTCCTACTTGAGTGAGCGATCCATCAGTACTTTCTTATGATGTTAAATAAATATAAAAATAATCATAATAGTCATGACCTATTTGCATTAAAATTAATAATTCAAATAGGTCATGACTCGTAGTTTTATAATAATTACCTAGTACCTATGGGGGTCCACAGTTTGTATGTTAATTGTGGGAGAGCCACGCTTCGGCATAAATGGACCGCCTTGACCGGGTAAATACCACGGCTTCACAGATAACCGGCGTGAAATAACGCTTACATTGTGTTTCGCCGAGTGAGTGAGGTTACCGGAGACCCAAGGGGGGTTGGGGATTTTGAGTGTCCAAGGGCGGCGGTAATCGCTTACCATCAGGCGATCCGTCTGCTCGTTTCCTGGTTCATTTCATTAAATACATTATATATATATATATATAACAGCGGATTACGTTTATGTCGCGCAGATAGTTATTATGACGTAGAAATCCGTTAAAAATGGTTTTTCGAAATACACCCCACGGGCTGCAATGGGGATCACGCGGACGAAGTCGCGCGTGATAGATTAGGCTATAGATATCAAAATTAAAAGTGTATAATATAGAATTTGAGGATTAATTCTCAAATGGTTGACACTTCAAAAGTCAACCTTATAAAACAATTCTCAAATAATATATTGTCAGATCACGATACCGACATAATTTTATTATCTTAAAGTAATATTTAGTTAATAACTGATATTAATCTATTACCTGGAATTTAATTACTGATATTTCAATTCGAACATGTAATTGTTATAGCAAATACATTTATCTCAACCTACCCAAGGAATTTAAAGGTAGGTAGGGAGATATAAATATACCATTTTCTAAAAAGATCTTTAACATTATCACAGTTCAAAATATAAAACAAAGAGATTAGTGAAAATTGTTTATTAATTCAGAAATAACATGAAACAACATGTGGGTAGCTATAAGATTTAATAAAAGACTCATTTTCTATTTGCAGAACACTATTAATCTAACAACAGAAGTACTAATGACATTATATCCCTTCATATTATTATATTACATAAGGTTTAAAACCGTTTGTGACTTATCATAACTTTTACACTTAGTGCCGCCTATAACGATTCAAATCATAAAGCAATATGCCCAACAGCTAGAAATAAAACCCAGACGATATTAAACTTTGTACAATAGTAAATTTCCACATTTATTCCCAATTAAAATGACATTACAATTCTTTCAATTATTTAAAATAACTAAACAGAAGTAATAACCTTAAAATATCATCAGGGAGTATTTAATTAAACAAATTAAAATTACAGAAATAGCAAACAAGTACGTCCGCGTCGCCTGAATATTTCAGTTTCCCGCGTGAGAGGCTTACCGGGTGTGTTTCTCCTTTTTACAGACTACCCCCACTACAGTGTTGGGGTTGCCACAGCTGCCATAGACTATGATTATTATAGGTTTCAACGACGAATACGTTTATACATTTCGTCTTCACAATTACACAAGTCTTTTGTATTAATATTAATCATTACATCAATGACTCATAACCAACTAAGGTTTAATATTTAATATAGTAGTTATTGTATTCAAACGGCATTAATATTGGTGTTACCAAATATTTAACGGTACTAACGAAACCGATTGATAGGTTTTATTTAAATTAATATCCGACTTGTGTATTTTATTACCGAGCAACATCAAGTATGTTTGCTTAATAAGTAAGCACGAATATTTTATCGTTATAACCATATCTACTACTACTGATACGCGCAAAAACCAGTTATTTATATCATTATCAATAACTAGTCGATAGAATCTACTACTAGAACTAATAGAATCTTCATAGATTCTTATTTCTGAAATTTCAATATTTCCCTGCAGACCGTACTCGACTCGTAGTTAATACGTGAACGTATTACTGTTGTTAATATTGTATCATTACCACTTTCTACCGATTGGACCCGAACACAACAATGGGGTTTTATAACTAGCTAACGAGGTACCAGAGCGTAGGAGACGATTTGTCAAGTATATTGTTATAATATTGAGGACGCATTTACGAAAAGCTGCTTGACAGATTCCCGGGTATGGACTGACATATCTATAGAAATGTTTAGTGCAATAAATTTGGCAGTGGCCAAATAAAATAAATCTTATTGCCACGCGTTAAGATCATAATAGTATTTATAATATCTATGGACGCTTCCACACCACGTCAATCTAGTCCTGTCTAAGTCTAAGTATCCGAAGAACTTGTAAAGATTCATTCAAAATTCGCAAAACACGTGAAAATTTTGAGGAGACTTAAGTATTTATGATTGTTTCCAAATCAATTTTTAATATTGTTGGATTATTTTTCAAGCTAATTTTAAGGCGATCCGCTATTTTCGTGTATTTTTAAACAAACAAAAAAAAAGTAAAGTGGGGAATTCTATTTTTCTCGTGTCATTGCACCCTATAGTGTGGAGTATCATTAGATAGATAAAACCATTGAGAGGTTGCAATGATGATTGTTTGATTCAGGTATCCGATTACGAGATATTCAACTTTAAAGCTCTTTTTTTTTTTGTTAAAATGGCTCCTCTCTCTCCTCCTCTCAAACCTCTAAAAGCTAAACGGCTGGCTCGAAAACTCTGAAAAAATTCATGAAACCTAGTAACGGGACTCTACGTGCGCGAGACCGACTCACACTTGGTCGGTTTATTATGTTTAATCGTGTCGTGCCCAATTTATATAAGTACCTACCTCAGATTATTAATAATAGGTCCCCACACCGATTTCGGTGCCAGTGGCCGGTTTCATTGAAACAAGGCCAGCTACGCAGGAGTTATTTTATAGTGCCCAAGTGTGTGCGCAGTACACAAGAGCACTCTCTCTTCCTTTACTCTCGAAACCCAGTGGGACGGATGCCGTCATCCGTCCCACTGGGTTTCGAGAGTATGTCCGTACACGACTGGCGAGAGATCAGGCGCAGGACCGACTTTTTGACCATCCGACGCATGAATCATCTTTCTTGTCAGAAAATCAGGTGATTAGCCTGCATTATGCTAACCAAACATGAAAACAACATTTTTTGTTGTTCCAACGCGGGAATCAAACCCACGACCTCCGAGTCGAAAGCCAAGCTCTTAATCACTGGACTGCTCAGATTATTAACTCCTTAATTATTAACACATACTACTGTGCGTTTGAGAGATACTATTCTGTTACACGTTATCCAATGCACGGTAGTGTGTGTTAATAAACTTAGGCTGTGTGTGTTGTTATTTGTATTAATTTTATGTATTTCTAAACATTATTTAAAAAAATATTAGATGTCTGCACACCACACATAAACTTTAACTGTGCCAAATATCATACTCTACTGTACACACAATTCTCTTAAAACTGTACCTGCTACAGTTTTTGCTTCAAGTATTAATATCATAATTAATGGCTTTAGCACATGTGACCTAGTGACGTAATATTGGGCGAATTTTCAAGCGGCAAGCTTCCACAAAATTAGGTAAAGCCCGTGGACCGGAAGTAATATGGCGGCCGCGCGATATGTACCGGAAGTTGCAAGCTGACCAGAGTTTATAGTCTATGAATCTGCATTTTGAATTTCGAACTTTAGTGCCAGTTGACAACTGTTATTATGGGAATATATTTTGGTCCCCAAATTACAAAGTTTCATTAAACAAAAAATCTATAAGCATATAGTATTCTATGTGGCTGAGTGGTTAGCGTGTCGGTGTTTATGGGTTCGAATCCTGCCGAGGGAACATAAAGTTTTCTGTGTTTCTGGGTCGTGACTCACGGATGACATAATAATAAATCTAAATGATGTGTGTTGTATAAAAGTATTAAATACGTTTCCGTTGTCTGGTTTTTTGAACACAAGTTTTTTGAATACTTACCACGGGGCCAGATTGACGTGGTGTAAAGTGTCCATTGAAAAAAAAAATGGATGTTATACTGTGTCAACTTTAACTAATGGAAATTCAAGTCTATAGTTATAACTAGTGGCCGCCTTTGTCATTTATAATATTCTAATAAAAAAACTGTTCTTAATATTACATACGAGAGCCATCAACAAATCTGCAATATACTAAAAGAGGAAAACTAGGAGAACACGATACAAGCAATATTATATAATATTGGCTGGAAACGCTCATAAATATGAATGGAAATACGTTGTACTCATCAGTTGGAACTCGGAGCACATTTCATCCATCGAGGTTGCATGCGATAGTGTATTGCCTGTGAGGAGATAAGCTTATGTAAGTGTACGTTATTTGAGAAAATTGTGGCTTTTCTTTAGGGCTACAGACAGATGTATCATGTAGCCTACGGCAAGTGCAAACGCCGTCACTTAAATCGATAACGTCCTAGTTAGATGGTGTAGCCGCAATTTATCTTTTATACAAAATTTCAGATTGCAGTCACAGTATTTATTTATAACTAGCATTAGCCCGCGGCTCATCCCGCGTAAAATTGGTTTTTAAACGATATCTTTATAGTAATTTAAAACTTTCATCCCCTATTTTACCCTCCAAGGGGCCGAATTTTAGAAAATGCTAAAATACGTAACTAATTATTTTTTTTCGTACTCAATTCATACGAAATATCATGCAAATATGTCCAAGGAATAAAAAGTGTCATACAAACTTTTATTCCCTTTTTTACCCTCTTGGAGGCTGAATTTTGATAAATTCTTCCTTAGTGGATGCCTACGTCATATGAGAAATACGTGGCAAAATTTCAATATTCTAACCTTAAGGGTTTTGGCCTGTGCGTTGATACATCAGTCAATCAGCTTTGCCTTTTATATATATAAATATATAGAAGATAGATAGATTTAACTATACTTTATTCGCGTTAAATTTGCAGTGAGTAATAAAGTCGTGTTTAAATAAACCAATCGTTACTATTGAAGTAACCCATTTCGACATAGGTAGCTACATATTTTGCACGGATGACTTTAATATCTGCATTCTAAACGCGAATTAATTATAAGCTAAGAATATATTATTTTATATTGCTAACTAGCTTTTGTCCGCGGCTCCGCCCGTGTAAATACAGTATCCCACGGGAACACTGTACTTTTCCGGGATAAAAAGTAGTCTACGTGACATATTGTGTTAATCCTGAGCCTAAACTAATTCCATACCAAATTTCATCAAAGACCGTTTGTTCGTTTTTGCGTAAAAAGTCACAAACATCCATCCAGTCAACCATATACACAATCTTTCACATTTATAGCACTAGTAGGACGCACTATTATTAAGTAAGTAGTTATTATTAAGTATTAGGTACACAAATGACGTTTTCCGTTAGTCTGGCCGTGTTATAATCATAAAGCTCTCTATTCTGTTGAAGCTGTAAACAACGTTGGTATTAAATTCAGTATTCAATATTAGTAGACTCTTGCGAGAATTTGTAACGGCCCCATAGGAATCATATTCTAAACTGTCGTCTTTCAGTTAATCCTTTGACAACTAAATTCTGTATGCGCTGAAGATTATTCCGGGGAATGGAGATACCGAGAGATATCTTGCTGATCTCCTAGTACCAAGTATATTAATTCTAGGAACGAGAAAGCTAGATCCTTGATCTGTATGGGTCTAAAGATCTAGTAGACAAGCTAGGTATGGAATTGCGGCATAAAGCTTCTGCGTTATCGCGCATTTTCGTTTCAACTACTTTTTTCCAAAATATTTTCATTTCAATTGAATCGTCAACAGATTTTGAATAAGGTGTATAAAAAATATCGCAAATTATACAATATAAGTAAACAGTGTGCTGAATTCGAGTTTTTAACCGACTTCCGAATAAAGGAGGCGGTTATTATCACAACACTCGACGTGAAAAAGTTAAGTACAAAAGTGCCCGTCGCACGTAGAGCGTTCGGACTGCACGCACCGCTCCAACCCGTGCTCCGAACCAAACGACCTAAATGCGCGGAGCTGACAGTCCGATTTGGCATTGGTCGATGACACCTCATTTTCCACAGTTTAAAGTGCGAGCTATGACGTATTATGTAGGACGCCGGCAGTGTAAGCCGTGTCGCATTTTTAAGTCTTCATTAGCAGTTTTGAACGCAGTCCGTTCCGCCGTCCGAACTATACGCGTACAGGGCGCTTATTTGTATGACTTCTAAACAACGCGCCTAGTAGCAAACAATGGGAACTAACTACAAATTATAGAAATTGTAGTTCTTCTAGTTGTAGTACTTCTTCACGTCGCGTAGACACAAAAACTCGCACTCAGCACACTGTACTTAAATCAATGTAAGCTAAAACTACTTACTTACCTGTATTTCCTCATCTGTTCCTTTTCCTCATCACTCTATCCTTTTCTGTCACTAAGCATAGTAATAAGTTATTGAAATATCTTGTTGTAGGTATATAGTCCTTGTAGTCCTGTATTGAGGTCAAACTACGAAAACACTAGAAATGAACTGCACTCTACGAAACGCATAGGTTCTAACGAAAAGGATGGAATGAATAGGCTTAGATTCACATTTATAGGGTTCCGTACCCAAACGGGAGCCTGTTACTAAGACTCCGCTATCCGTCTGTCAGTCACCAGGCTGTAACTTATGAACCTTGATAGCTGGCATTTGACATTTTTGATGATTTTTCGACAGATAGTTTATTTCTGTTGCAGTTATAACAACAAATACAAAAAACTGAATAAAATAAAAATTTAAGTGGGGCTCCCATGCAACAAACGCGTTTTTACAGTGTTGTGCGGAACCCTTCACGCGCGATTTCGACTCGCACTTGGACGGTTTTAAAAACTATTTATATTAGGCGAAGAATAAACGCATATTTCTCCACTCCAATTAGTTTTTGGACCATAATTATAAATACCAAATTTATTTAATACCTAAACTAATTAAAAGCGCGATACAAAATTAATTAGCCCTGTTTTAGTATTCACTAAGTAATATGTGGTAATATTGTGGTATTATATATGTAACAAGTCTGAGCCTTTAGCCAAGTTGCCAACACTAATTACGACGACGAAGTACGAAAACAAAAGTGTATGGGATTTGACATAAGCATGTCACGATGGCAACTTGGCTAAAGGCTCAGGTCTGTACTATGTAATCCAAGCTAGTAGCTATATAATATCTGCACAACTTGACGAAACTCTGAAGACAGGTTGCAATTGCATGTCATTAAAATTTACACGCCAATATGATATTCATAATGTACACATTAGGTGTTACTATCGCTTGCCATGATAAGCGACTTCCGATCATTTGTAGCTGGAGAAGTTGTGATGAAAGCGTTACTTTCGCTACCGAAGCTGATCAGTTTGTTATGTAGTTGTAGAAAAATGTGAACATTCCAAGCGAAATGATGTGTTAATTATATTGCATAACCAATCAAAAACTTGTTTATCTGGGGGCACGGCTGTGTCCCCGCCAAGACGAGCCAAGCAAAGCGCAAGGGCACTATCTAGCTACCTTTTCTCGAAGAGCTTTGTCGATTTTTCGAACCCTCATAACTTAGTAAAAATGCGTGGCTTGGCCGTTTCGTTACTACTTGAGCAGTAGTTTAAAAGACACGTAATTAGCAGTTAATATAAATATTTATTTCACTTACGTTTTCACGGTACGTATCTAACTGGCCGAACCACATATTTTGACTCGTATGTAGAGTTTGTGAAGTTAGGCCTGGTAGAGTTAGGGCGTGTAGAGTCAGAAGCTTGGCTCTAGATGAGATCTGATAATTTTTTGACAATGCAAGTCCTTTGGTCTCGTCTTGGCATTATTTTATATGAAAATTATTTTTGTAGGATCAACATGAGAACTATGAGAATTATTGAGAATCTAATAACCCCTGACCTAAAGAAAATTTCAATACGATCTCACTTTTATTTCGTTAATTGTAGATATGCCATTTCAAGGACTATATTTCGCAGCTTATTATGTACGTACTTTTCGAAAAACCAATAAATATTCTTGAGCTATATCGTTTGTGCGATGCGTCGTCGAAGTATATATTTTCACTCTGTGGTGTTGTGGTGTTGCGGCCTCGGCCTATGGACTCTGGTTTTGCAAGTTGATGTTCCTAATGTATGATAATTTTCTGTTCCAGGCGAACTGGTTCAAGGCGCAGCAGTACTGCCGGTTCCACGGCATGCACCTGGCCTCCATATCCTCACAGGAGGAGAACGACAGGCTCGAGAAGTACGTCAGGGAGTCAGGTAATGAAGTCTTATGATGTTTGTTTTTTTTATTATATGAAAAAAAATATATATATACTCACTACTCAGATACAAAATTATCCATTTGTCAATAACATATACACTTTGGGTAACAATCCCGCCAAGGAGTGTAAACCCTAAAAAATGCAAAATATATGTGTTAGTACATTTATGTTTTCGATATCCGAAACCAGTGAGTTTTTCGGACACATTTACCGATTGAGGAGGTGTCAAAACGACTATAAAAATATATATTTATTATTTTCACTAATCAACGATTATTTACGTTCCAGGCTACGGTCGCGAGCACTTCTGGACGTCAGGCACGGACTTAGCTGAGGAGGGCAACTTCTTCTGGATGGCCAACGGCAGGCCACTGACATTCGTCAACTGGAACGCCGGGGAGCCCAACAACTTCAGGTAGTAGCTACGCCCCTGACTTTCGGTTTTCAAAGAAATGCTTTTACATGCACTCTATCGTATTGTTATGCGGGGCCAAGGTATAACAGTATGAAAGCCATGCTTGAACGGAGTGATACTACGAAAAGAAAATTGGCGTGGAATAGCTTTTTCGTTGTGCTTGAAGTCCAATTAAGCACTGAACACATAGCGTAAACCTCACTTTATAAGACCTTGGCACTTGCAACAAGCGCGACCAGCGGCAAATTTATGATTTGGTTTGATTTCCCTTTAAATCACAAGTAGCTCTATCATTAACAGCCTCCGTGGTCTAGTGGTTTAGAGCTTGGCTCTCGACTCGGAGGTCGTGGGTTCGATTCCCGCATTGGAATAACAAAAAATCTTGTTTCCAAGTTTGGTTAGGACAATGCAGGCTGATCACCTGATTGTCTGACAAGAAAGATGATCCATGCGTCGGATGGGCATGTAAAAAGTCGGACCTGCGCCTGATATCTCACCAGTCGTGTCGGTTATTCGTCCCACTGGGTTACGAGAGTAAAGGAAGAGAGAGTGCTCTTGTGTACTGCGCACACACTTGGGCACTATAAAATAACTCCTGCGTAGCTGGCCTGGTTTCAATTAAACCGGCCACCGTCACTGAAATCAGTGTGGGGAGCTATTGCTATTAGCTCTATCAATTACCATAAAAATCCTCTGATAGATGATATAGGAATTGATAAATATTAGTACCTGGGCTTTGCTCGGAGTTCTAGTACGGAAAAAAAAATAACAGATTACGATTGAGTATTAAACAAAAATACAAAAATATTATTAGTTTCACCGGGTCTCCAGCTCGCGACACCAATTTGCCAGCACCGTAAAAAGTACAACGCATACGTAGCTGAGCCACGTCTTCTAAAAATTTAAGAGCCAAATAACTTGAATATCCCAAGAATAGAATCCAAGCTAGATCGATTTTTCACCCCCCAAAACCCCCTGCGCACTAAATTTCATGGAAATTGTTGAAGCCGTGTCCGAAATTTAGATTATAAATATACAAGAATGGCTCTTTTAAAGTATAAGATTAACAAAGAAATATAAATATGATTCCAGGTACGAGAACGGCGAGGAGGAGAACTGTCTGGAACTGTGGAACAGGGACGACAAAGGACTGAAATGGAACGACTCGCCCTGCTCCTTCGAGACCTACTTCATTTGTGAGGTGCGCTCCGATTAATGACCGCCTAAGACATTACACGCTCCAAATTTAAATTATTTTTGACAGCTGTTTTTTTTTTCATTTGTAAATACGTAGCATGAAAATAATATCAGATGTGCCCATGATATTTTTTTAAATGTTATTACTTATATATACTTAATTAAAATTAAATTTAAATTACAAATATGATAGTTACCATAAATATTCTCTTAATTAAACAAATGTACGAAATTGTATTTAATGTACGTATAACATTGTAATTTGTGTATATTTTTTTATTGTAATTAAAACGTGTTCAGGTTGCATAATATAATATGAACTAATGGCGTTTTCAACATTGAAAACTTACCCGGGGCAGGGCAACCCGAAGGAGTGCGGAAATAGCCGAATATCAATTGTCAATGTCTATTAAGATATTTTTTTTTGCTTCGTAAATCATCGGTTTTGTTTGGCTATTTCGATACCGAAAGCGCTATAAGCCAGTTACCATGTTTTACCAAATATATTTTTTTTATTTTGTGTATTGATTTAGTATAAAATGAAAAATGTGTAATGTCAATTTTTAGATTCCATTGTTTGTTGTGATGACAGTGTAGTGTGCTAGTTTTTTTACGTTTTTTGTTTAATATCGAAGTCCTATAGGATTGTTTTGTTATTGGCCTTTGGTTATTGCATACATTAACTTATTTAAATATGTAAAACTGTTTAGTGGTCAGTAGTCAGTACAATACTTGTTCAATTTTGTTTTATTTTGTTTTTTACTGTAAATCACTTTTGTAAAACTAGGCCAATAATAATCGAATTTTATGTACAAATTCGTTTTTATGTACAAATTAAGTAAAGTTTCACTGCCGAGATGAAAGTGTTCGTGGGACGTTGTCCATAGTCAAAACGTAGCTGTACCAGTTAGTTACCTTAGTGTCTGTAAATAGTTATAAGAAACAATAAATCAAGGTTTTTTTTTTATTACTTAGTTATTTTTTTTTAATCTACTCTAATATTATTAAGAGGAAAGATTTTATTGTTTGTTTGCATTGAATAGGCTCTAAAACTACTGGACCGATTTTGATGAAATTTGGCACAGGTAGAATGTAGACCACGGGGAAGGATATTTTTATTGCAGCGAAATGTACGAATTCAGCAGGATTTCCATTCGCGCGCGCAAAGTCGCGGGCAACATGTAGTCATTTACAAGTATAAAATCTGTATTAGGTACCTAATACCTATATATCTCAAAGTTACATGAATTCATCTCTTTTTACGTTCCTAAGAAATCTGGACGCATTCGTTTTTAAGTAATGCAACTATTCCCCAAGGTCGGAAGGCGAAGAATTTAATCATTTAAAGTGTTTTTACAGAAAAAAAAACATCATCAATGTAGGTGCACTCGATACTTCAATATTCAACTCTATTTTAAGAAGTGTTTTCCCGGATTCCGCCGGACCGCCGGATTCCGGTTCATATAGTCTCCGGAATCCGGAAAACCGGGAAAAATTAGAGCTTTGAAAATATAACTCTGCGTTTATACATTAAAGTTGAAAATCGAAGTGTCGAATGTCCAGCTGTCATATAAGATGACAATGACATTTGACTCGACACCCTTGTATTCGATTTTCAACTTCAATGTATAAGCGCAGAATTCTATTTTAAATGCTATGAATTTTTCCCGACTTTCCGGATTCCAGTACATATAGTCCCAGCCTCAGTGCAGACAATTTTGTCTCCACATGCCTCGTCTATAAAATACAGGTCTATGTATTTGACTTACAAAGGGAGAATATTTCCGTGATTCAATACGGGCACCCTCAGGGCAAACATGGCTTAGCAGGTTTTTCTCGGTGCGAAATATTTACCTACCTACCTCTTCTCAAAAACTAAATATTCGTTATATCTATGCTAGGTGTTTGGCCAGACAACAGAAGTATACATACAATACAATAACACTATATTGCACGCCAAAAATACAACAAACCAATTTTACAATAAATCTTTTTATATATAAAAATGGAATGCAATTGGAATGTCTCGCTAAAACTCGAGAACGGGTGGACCGATTTGGCTAATTTTGGTCTCAATATAATCGTATCCATTCAGGGAAGGTTTAAACGGTGCGAAATATATAGCAATGTAATAGTTAAGGCAGAACAACGTGTGTCAGGACAGCTAGTTTAACATAAAATAATGTACCATCTAACAAATTGCCGCTCGACCAGGCATACGATAAAAATCGCTCAACAGCGCCGTTGAATCTTGCGAACGCACACATACTCATCATACGTGTAAATACGTAGTTCAACCACGTCTGCAGTCGTTGCGGTCACTTAATTTGTGTTAAAATATTTAGAGGCGTCCTAGTGCAAAGGAAAATGTTTAGGAACTGGTCGAGCAGGAACTTTGTCGATAGTACCTACAAATGGCGAACATCTCTACCAGTAATATAATATGTCCATGCCATATTTTTTACTAAGCTAGCGATAATTGAACACACAATTTAGTTTTTATGAATATAGTTGCATAGACTGAAAGAAGATTTTTCCTGGGAAATTTAATTTTCAATCATGCGTACCTAAGGCTCGCTTGCGAAAATCTGGGTTAATGTTAACATTGGGTTAAAATATCATGCCTTCTCTTTCATGAATACGAAGAACGAGAGAGATAAAATGATATTTAACCCGGGGTTAACTTTGACTCAGATCTGCGCAAGTGGGCCTCAGGATATTTGTGCAAAGTTGGAGTTAAAGCCTTGCGGATAACTCCGAAACTAGGTATAGTCTTTAGCGTTAAGTTTGCAGTGAGTCTTAAGTGCAAATGTCAAAATTGACCAATGACGCGTCCGTAACTCCATACCGATTGAAGGGTTAATTCAATTGGTAAATGTGAACAGCAGTGGTGAAGGGTGGTTTTACATCAGAGGGAAGCCCTAGTCGCTAGACGTGAGTTGTGCGAGTTTTTTTTTCAAGGAAATTTAGCACCATATTAAGTATTATGGTCAAGGTCGTTACGAGTACAAGCGTGTAGAGTTGTGTCGTGTGTCGTGTCCGAGAGAAATTGTGAATTCTTAGGTAACTATAAGAATACCTACAATTAGGTATATTTCAAAATACATAATAGGTACTTAAAAATAAAACGTTTTACTATGTATTAATTAACTATTGTGAGATAATCATAATATTAAAATACTTCCACGATACTACCGCCTATTAAATAATAATATATAATATTATAATCGTCTATTATTATGATAACTACAAATTACAATTGATAGTAGGTACGTATCCAACTTTCCGCTTACCGTAAAAGTCAATTTCTTCAAACGATTTATCACCAACAATAAACACAACACCAAGTGTCAAGTAGTCTCACATTCAATATTCACATATTTAAGTGTATAAACACGTACTAGTTTAAACTTCAAGACAAATTATATTTATCACTTCTCACGGCTCAATATAATTTAAAAAATAATAGTTGAACAATAATTATTATTAACGTAATAACATGATCTTACATCCAAGGACTAAGGTACCGCAGAGCTACTTTTCATAATTCATTCGTCTCATGATGCACGTGATATTACCTAATAACGGATTCTCATTCGTGAAAGCTACAAAATTGCGGATTAATGACACAGAAAAATAGCCCATAAATTACTTCGAACTGTCACCGGACAAATCATATTAATAATATTGTTATTTTGTTGGCTTGCCGGCTAATAAAAACAAGGTTGAATTTCAACTTTTTTGTTAACAAAATAAGGCTCCTATGATCTCCTATAACTTTGAATATTTTGGCATATACCTAAGTTTGAATTTCATCTATATTTCTAACAAAATAAGGTTCATTACCGCCTCATTGGTGAAAGCTACAAAATAGCGGCTTAATGTCACAGAAAAATAGCCCTTAATTATTTCGAACTGTCATCGGACAAATCATATTAAAAATATTGTTCTTTAGTTGGCCAGCCGGCTATTGAATTTCAACTTTTTTTTTATGATCTCCCACTATAACTCCGAATAGGTTGGCTTATAAAGTGATCTGTGATTCCGCATAGATGTCGCTTGAGTCGGTCTACATCGCGCTATCGCTTATCCGACCTGACTTGTATAAGATATTATTGTTTTCTCTATATACTATCCCACATCCGACACGACAACACGTACAGACGTACAGACCGACCCTAACACGGGACCGGACCCGAACCCGAGTTCGAGTTCGCATCCCAGTAGTCTAGGTACACTCCTAAATAGTGTCCGCGACCGCGATATTGATATAGAGAGCTCTACCAATACCGCGAACCTCATCGACATTAGGACTTACGCGCGCGAGTCATCCCGACCGTACGCGGAAGGGGAGAGGGACGGCCCTCTCAGTACCGATATCGACCAAATCGAGAGCTCCTCTATCGCGATAACTCGCACGCCGCTAGTCTCTGCTACCGCGCGCGAGCAACCTCACTCATCAGCGAGTGAGGAAGGGGTCGGACCCCTCAGCAGGAGAGACCCGCGTCTCCCCTGTCAAAATAATAGCTTCTAATCCGTAGCTGTCCCCAATATCCGGTTTGAACATCACCCGGGTGATGTTAGGGAGGGTCAAACCCTCCCATCGTCTACCACCAAACAAACTAGCCACCAGGCTAGTTATAGTTCGACTTAGCTACAGCGGTCTTAACCCGACCCTTAGCATAGACCCGTTCGAAAAAAAAACAAAAAAAAAAAAAAAAAAAACTATATACTAATTAAACGACTAACCAACCGGCAGTCATCAGACCGACTAAGCTAAGACGGCCACGAGCCATTCGAAAAAGAAATACTAATTTTGGCTGGAGGTCTTCATGAGGTAACCTGAAAGGGAAGCCGATAAGAATGGAGTTCTTTAGACACTTCGCCACTGGTGATCAGATAAACAGGTTAAAGAAAGATGAACAAATAAACAGCTACATACACACACCGGCATATTTAGCGGAACATAAAATAAAGGTTTGATATCAGTATCATATAAGGTTGCTGGCTGGTTTATACGTCATTCAATTTATACATTTTATGCAATTGTTTTAATTGTATTCAAATACACCTTATCTGGAGCGAACTTCGAGTATTTCTTCCTTCTGAGTTTGATTTAAAATTTCATTAAAATACTTTTTTTTGTTAGTTCTTTTTTAATCGCGTATCTTTTTGGAGTTGAGGACTGAATTATGCCTGACTTAGCCCCAACGGAGATTGCCAGGGCACTCGAAATGCGAAGAAATGGTCAAACCTACAGAGTGATATCCAGAGATCTTCGTCGACCAGTTTCAACGATCCATCGCAGTATCCAACGGTTCAGGGAGACCGGTACTTATGTGAGAAGAGCTGGACAAGGCAGAAAAAGACGCACTTCGAGTAGGGATGATCGTTTCATTCGGCTTCGTGTACGTAGGAACCCCCGTTTGACGGTCGTCCAAGCCCGACATGAGTTAGAAGCAGTGCGGGGTGTAACCGTAAGTGAGCGTACGGTACGAAGAAGGTTCGAAGAAGCTGGTTTGGGTTCATTTGTGCCCGCCAAGGCTCCAAGGCTCGAGGTAAATCATCGTAGAAACAGGTTAACTTTTGCTCAGGAACATCGACTTTGGAACGCGGACCAATGGAGTAAGGCATTGTTTAGTGATGAGTGCAGAATTCTCTTAAATCAAATTGACGGCAGGCAAAGAATATACAGACGCAAAGGAGAACGATACATTCAGACAAATTTTGAAACTACAGTTGCATACGGTGGTGGATCAATAATAGTTTGGGCGGGCATTTGTTTGGGAGCTCGCACAGACTTGGTAGTGATTGACAGAGGGAGTCTGACTGCAGACCGCTATATCAGAGAAGTTTTAGAAAAAAATGTCGTACCGTTTGCCCCATATATCGGTGACGATTTTGTTTTTATGCAGGATAATGCTCGACAGCATACCGCTTGGGTAACTCAAGCTTATCTTAATGATATGAATATCACTGTTATGGAGTGGCCGGCAAGATCACCGGATATGATATACCCAATAGAGCACGTTTGGGACTTGCTGAAAAGAAAAGTTAAGTCCAGAATTCCAGCTCCTGCCAACGTGGGTGAACTGCGAATCGCCGTAGTTGAGGAATGGCGGAGACTATCCCAGGAGACCATCGATAACATCACTCTCAGTATGCCTAGACGGGTAGAAACTTTAATAAGAGCACGTGGAGGAAATACGCGATATTAATCACCATTTTTCTAATTTAATTAATTGTTATTTTAATATTAATTTTCACTCCTCCCGGTTACATGAAAGGTTCAAAAATGTACCATTTTTCACAAATAGCCTTTACTCGCAAAATCTGTTCTTAATGTGATCTAATTTTAAGTAAAACAAATGAAACTTTAAATAACAAAAGAAGTGTAGTAAGTAGATTTTAAAATAAAACCATATTTTTTTAATTATGGACCTTTTTTTTGTGTTCCGCTAAATATGCCGGTGTGTTTAGTTAGCTTTCGATTTGATTGATTGCATTACTACAAGCATACGGGTTGTATGTGTGTGGCCGTTGAAGGGGACGTCAAATATTCAAATTTGGATCGGTTTGGGATCGTTCCATGAAAGCTGATTCTCTGTACGTAAGTATACATATTTTCTATTCTGTGCTTACAGTCCGTTTAGAGTTATTTTACCTCTGACAGAACCTTCATTCTCTGAACCTTTTAACTCTGAACGAACTAAATGCATCATTGGTTAACTTTGACATTTGCTGTGACCAGTCACTGTAAACTTAACACGAATAATAGACTAGAAAACGGTTTTACAAAAAAAAAAAACAGAATCAAATTCAAATCCGAATATGAGGCAAATTATACAGAGCACAGTGTGATCGGAGTCTAATTGCATTCTGCAATCGCCGCTCGTTACAAACCTCATCTACAGACCTCAAAACCTCATCATTCTTAAGTGGACTACGCACTTGGCGACGGCAATTTGTACTAGCTGTTGAACGCAATAGCTAGCGCAAAACTTACTGCGCACGTAAAGTTCGGATACACGACGACATCCTATACTAATAATAAATGCTGGTCTTTGGTCAGCAGTGCGACACTCATTCACTTTTCCTGACAATTACCAAATGAACAGTTCTAACTTCTAGTGTATCTATCTTGATAACTTCTGTGGCTTAGTGGATGAGGACAAGCCGGAGTTCGTGGGTTTGAATCCCGCCAAAGGAACAAAATAGTTTTCTATATTTATGGGTCATGGATGTGTATTAAATGTGTATAATATTATAAATATTTTAAATATGTGTAATGTGTATAGTATAAATCAAATATATATTTTCCCTCATCTACGATACCCGTAACACTTGTGTTACAGGTACCAGACAGGAGGCTGGCCAACTAAAGAACAATATTATTAATATGATTTGTCCGATGACAGTTCGAAGTAATTAAGGGCTATTTTTCTGTGACATTAACCCGCTATTTTGTAGCTTTCACCAATGGTATGGTAATGGCGGTAATGAACATTATCTCGTTAGAAATAAAGTTGAAATTCAAACTTATATGCCGAAATATTCGGAGTTATAGGAGACCATAGGAACCTTATTTTGTATGAAATAAAGATGAAATTCAAACTTTCTTCGAGAACTTAGCACGGAACCAGATTGACGTGGTGTGAAAGCGTCCATAGATTATTATTATTTATTAACCAATTTCTAATCATTATCATAACCGACTGCTTATGTCCCCTCACTGCAAAAGTCGGGTCTCTCCACAATTTGAGCTGATACAGCAGCTGTAGTTCGCCACGCTCTCGCGTCGCGTCCTCCAGTGTGAACGGACTTTAATTTTCCCGCTCAAGAGCCAGAGGTAGATTTTAAATCGTACTTCACCCCTCAAATAGCCTCTGCTACTGTACCGTGAGTCGTGACATTTGATCACAACATAGCGGTTAACTTTAACTTAAGCGTCAGTTCACACCGAGACGCAACTCGGCGTTGTATTTTAAAATAGCGATTCAAAATTGATAATTATTCCCCACACAAGAAGAAACGTATCTACGTTTCATTGCAATAGCGATGAAAGTGAAATGAAACGTAGATACGTTCGCAAGAGCGGCGACGCGGTGCAGCTGGAAATTCGAACTCTTCGGCGGCGCGTCGCGTCTCGGTGTGAGCTGACTCTAACTGATACTAATTTGTATATATGTGACTTGAAATCTTTTTATGGCATTCGCCGGGAAACGAGCAGGCGGATCGTCAGATAACCCGTAGCACAAGTTTCTTCGAGGACTTAGAACGGCACCAGATTGTCGTGGTGTTGAAGCGTCCATATATGTTATTATTATACTACGCTATATTTAATATAAGTATAAGCTAAGTGCGCTTTGACTTTTAGTTAAGGCTTGAATAGACTTATAAGACTATCAATGTTTATTATAAAATTTTAATCAATACATCATTCAAGCCATTTTAACATTAGCCCTAAATATACCGTCGACTGTCCTGCAATAAAGCTTTCATACATCCACACTCCTTGCAAAAATGTAAAGCCAGATCTATAAAATGAAATATAGTTCCGCGACAAATGTGATGGATTGTGTCCACCATCTGACCCACAAAATGGAATCTTCACCAGCGCAATTGGGTTACAACTAGGGCATGTAATATCGGAAGGCTTCTAGTTCCGATATAGAGCTTTGATATTAGATCTCGTTTCTCAATATCGGAATTGAACATAACATTGGCAAAGACACCATACTGTGTTGTAAATATGGACAGTGGACAGCCTTAAAATACATTATTTTAAGTTAATAAAATTTGTACCAATTTGTTCCTAACATCGTCTCAAAATTAATATAATATGTAGGTATGTATCTATAATAATAAATACGTTAACTCAAATTAAAAACTGACAAGAATATTAGTAATCAGGTACAAAACTATTATTATTATTTACTAGCCGTTTCCCTCGGCTCCGTCCCCGTAAATATACTATCGGGTATCCCGCGGGAATACTGTACTTTTCCGGGATAAAAAGTAGCCTATGTATTAATCCAGAGCCTAAACTACTAACATCTTAAATTTCATCAAAATCCGTTCAGTAGTTTTGGAGTGAAAGAGTATCAAACATCCATCCATCCTTACAAACTTTTACATTCACGAGAAATTAAAGAGAGAGTGATGTTGTGAATTTCGTACACACGTGGGAAATATAATCTACTGCGCTAGCTAACTAGACCAGCTCTAGAGTTGGTGTGGGGAGCTAATATTATTAGTTAGTTGAACATAACTGGGCTACAGCCTACCACTGGCCACAACGATACATGCCTGATAGTTAACGATGAGCAAATCTGCAAAATCAAAGTTTTCATTTTACATTTACGGTGGTAGGCAATCACGTAGGGACCATTCCGCGAGTGTTATTTAATAACCTAAGAATATGGAAATAAAACATTTTTGATTTTTGATGTCATTTGGAAATCTAAAATTTTGAAATCTATTTAGTTTCTCTATTGCAGGGTTTCCCAAACTTTCTCTCATGGCGCCCCATTCGATTACAATAATAAATAATACTCCCTGTGATATTTTATGGCATAAGCATTTTTATCTGCATTTACTCATTTCCATACTCGCTTATCTCTTTTTGTATTAAATTAAATAAAAATTGGAACTTTTCCAAAATTGTCTAAGTGGCGTCAATTCATATTTGTGATAAAAATATATATTATGTTAAATTTGTATTCTGCCCCCCTTGACATCTCCCCTAGGGAGTTGGGAACTCCTGCTCTAATACCTATCTAGACTGATGCTAAGGGGAATATTAAGGGGAAAGATTTGATTGTTTTGTTTGCATTGAACAATAGGCTCCGAAACTACTAAACCGATTTTAATGAAATTTGGCACAGAATATAGATAAAGAGTAGACCACGGTATATTCATGTCCGGTTCCCGCGGAATTCACTTTTGCGCGCACAAAGTCGTGGGCAGCATCTAGTCACAAATAAATATAATAAAAAATTGTACCAAAACCTACCCTTGGGGAACGCCAATTCATTTTAAATTGGAAAGTCTTTTCTCGCATTCCAACCGTGAAACCTTTTACATGACATGCCTTGTGTCATGTAAAATATATTTCTGACACCGACACGTAAGGATGGATGGAAAATGTATGAAAAGCTATGCAGGCTTAATTGCATGACTTTTCATGAATGGAAACTGGTTGAAAACGTACGAATATGACATGCTTAAATATTTCTGTAACATTCTCAACGTAACCTATTTTTAGTATATCATGTCTTCTTTAAGTTTCCAAGTTTGTCTCATACCATTCAGTAACATTAACTTGTAAATCACTTTGGAGACTGATTAATCGAAAATATATATTTTTTTTCATTTTAAATTATGTCTAGCCAACCCTTTAAATAGGACTATTTGTAATTTTATGCTGCCATAAAGTGTATACAGACAATACGCAATCTATAGCGAGTAATTATATATATGAAGTTAGCAAGAGAGGACGACGGACAGACACATCGAAACTATAAGGGTTCCTTGTAGTTAGGAAATCTATGAACAATACTTATGACCGCCGAAAACGGCCGGAAAACAGACTTCCACGAAACTGAATAAAATATGTTTTCTATCGATTGCTAGTGTAGGCTGGGGCTTTATTTTCTGCACAGACAAGACACCAAACAGTAATCAAAAGATCACCAAAAGTAAATATAATTGAAATAGTCAATAATGGCGTTTGTTAAAACAGAATATAAAATAAAAATATTTTATTCTGAGTAAAAAACAAAGCTATTTTTCTGAACGGGAAAAAACAATTACTTGGAAATGTTTTTGTAGGCTTATTTTGTTAAGATAATTAATTTGTTTATTTTATTTTCGCCAAAACATTATTTTTCCTAATTATCTGTCTAATTCAAAAACTCAAATATCTGTTTTAAAAAACCTAACCAAGAGCATGTCACGACATGTCCAAGGAACCGAACGAAACCTCCGTAACTATCAACGAGCAATAGGTTTTCTTTGAATTACTTAAAAAGTTATTGTCCGATTTCAGTCACAATAATTTTCATAAGGAGTTTTTAGCATGATCTGTTAGCATGGAAACTTACAAGCTTCTCTCTCTTATTGTTTAGAAATGCCAGGGGGGACTTATAAACAACTTTCTAGGCCGATTACTCGAAAATGGTTGATTTTGTAAAAAAAAGTCATGTACAAAACCTTGCCATTATTTTAAAAGGCCTATTCAACGATACCCTACACAATGGGGTACAATGAAAAAATATGTTTCAACCCCACCTCACATGTATGGAGATTCACCCCTAAAATATAAAATAATTATTATTTTATGATGTCAAAACCGAGATCTATACACATTTTATAACTATAGCAAATTTCATCCACTTATATTCATAATTACTGAAGCTAGGAGAGCGGACAGACAGACAGACGGACGGACAGAGCGAAACTATAAGGGTTCCTTGAGTATTACGGAACCCTCAAAACAGCCAAGTGCTAGTCAGACTAGCGTATGAAAGTTTTCGTATAAAACGGCTGAAAATTCACTGGTACGGAACCCTAAAAACAATTTGAAAAGCAATTTAGCTAGTATACTAGACGTTACTTATTTCAAACGTACAATGTTGTGTAAGTGTATACTATATCTAAGTGAGACCTATAAGCCTATGCAGTACTTCAAACCTGGCAATACGCTGAGTACACATGAGTACACCGACGTACCATACGTAGGGACGTCATATGCAACTATCATAAGGACATAAGGCAGAAAAGGATCCACCATGAAATCTGAAGATGATTGTTCGACGATTTCTCAGACCATCTTCATCAGATTTCAAGTTTTCGAGTTAACAGAAAAAATAACTTAGTTAAGGAAAATTAAGAAAATGATATGGCCAATTTTTCCGCTTAGGCTTGATTTAACATAAAAATATATACGTATCTTATGGACACTTCACACTACGTCAATCTGGACAACTGCTAAGTATCAGAAGAACTTGTGTTACAGGTACCAGATACGGGAAAGTATATTTTTAATACTGTTCATTTATTTTAAATTTTTATTATATTTAATAATCATCCATGACCCAGGAACGTTGAAAACTTTTTTGCTCTCGCGGCAGGATTCGAACCACCTCCGGCTTGAACGCCGGCGCTCTAACCACTGAGCCACAGAGGTCGTCAATATGTTTGCCATTTTGGTGACTGGAGTGGTGTCCCTCCACTTGCTGTTGCGTACACATTCTTTAATCATTTAATTAATATTTTGTATACTGCAAGGTCCTCAGATATCGTACATCAACGCACGTGGAACTAACACAGCCGCTATTGTACTACTGTTGTTTGAGGCTGACATGCACTTGGAGTGTACATTTGTACTGCAAAACTTTTTACCTTCTTTTTCGCATCGAAATTGCTTGACTTAGAGCTAGGCGCTTCAAAATGTTACTGAATATTTTCAGGGAATGCCTGATATTAGAGCCGAGAGAACACTCTTAACTAACACTACTATTATAAATCCTAATCACTAGATAGTATAAAACAAAGTCGCTTTTGTGTCTGAAAATGAAAATGTATGCTTAAATCTTTAATAGCTCCCCACACTGATTTCAGTGACGGTGGCCGGTTTAATTGAAACCAGGCCAGCTACGCAGGAGTTATTATAGTGCCCAAGTGTGTGCGCAGTACACAAGAGCACTCTCTCTTCCTTTACTCTCGTAACCCAGTGGGACGAATAACCGACACGACTGGTGAGATATCAGGCGCAGGTCCGACTTTTTACATGCCCATCCGACGCATGGATCATCTTTCTTGTCAGACAATCAGGTGATCAGCCTGCTTGTCCTAACCAATTCTAATGTGATGTCGTAAACATATTATGTATGGTATTTTTAGAAGCTATTTAGATTTATTAAATTTATTTATTTATTTATTTAACGATCATACTTTATACAGTATGATCGTTATCAAATTATATACGTTACTCACTTTAAGTATTTTATACACATTATACAATTAATGTCTTATATTTAGAGATACGGTAAAATTTATATTTAAGCGCGAAAATATAATATATATCAAGCGGTCGCGCGCGTCGCGTCGAGGTGATAGGGATAGGTAATAGGGCTTACCCATTGGGTACGAAGCCCTAAAAAACATTTTCAATATAAAATATTGTATATAGAAGTTTATTGTAGTGAGTAGAGTTATTTGCTAAAGAAGTTTTTTCTCCAAGAACACCATTCCACGTGGGCGCGGGCAAAAGCTAGTACTATTATAAATGTGAAAGTTTGTGATGATGGATGGTTGGATGGATGTTTGTTACTCCTTCGCGCAAAAATTACTAATCGGATTTTGATGAAATTTGTCATGTTTACGCACTAGATTAACACTTAGGCTACTTTTTATCACAAAAAAGTACAGTTTTCCCGTGGTATACTGTATTTATGCGGGCGAAGCCGCATGCAAAAGCTAGTTATTATAACAATATGAGCTTCGTAAAAATTATAACAATAATAAAATATTGTAGTTTAAGGTAGAGTCGTGTGCGTTTAAATTCCTTACAGTTTAGAAGTTCATCCGCAGCCGGGCCTTCTGAATACAACTAAAATCGTCAAACGTACAGACATGTTTTATCCATATAAATTTTCCTGAAGAATTTCCCTACGCCATGCGCCTTCACAGTTTTATTGGTTTTTAAATACACATACGGTTCAATATTGGTTAAGTGTTTGTAGACGAGACATCTTCCAAGAACTTTTTTGCAATTTTAATGTAGAAATCATGTCGGACGGCTACAAGGGAATATGTAAAATTGAAATCATTCAACACTTTACATTTCAATTAGAACATAAGCTAGGGACAAGGGCATGTCGAGGCTAAAAATGTCCTTAATTTGTGTACCCCATCCGGGTAATCGAATTTTACATTTGACAATATAGATATCTGTGTTGCGCTGTTAAAGGCTGTACAAAAGATGGAAGAGGTATAATATTATAGGTATAAGAGCACAATAATATTTGTTGTTTTTAAAGTACATAAGGTTTTTTTTAATTGTTTTTAAAATAAAAGCATGTTAATCGCCATCTCGGCCTACGATAGTACGCGTACGACGCATAGTTCGATTGTACACATCGTAGTTCGATTGTACAATCGAATTATGCGTCTACTATGTTGACACGCCTTGTCCTTAGTTTATACGTCCATGAATTAGAAGACATTTACAGTTTTTACATTGACAGTAAAAACTGTAAATGATGCCAATGATGATAATGATGACGTAGGTGGCTATTATGTTTGCAGGTGTTCTGAAAATAAATCTTTATAGCTATTCAAGTGTACAACAGCTAAAGGTTAACCGTGGAGTGGGAGCCGCGTGACTCCTGACCTTTGTTACCCCCCGCTAAAGGTTAACCCGTCACGTGTCAAATACGATCCCTTGCCATAAAAACGTTGGATTTTGTCATTTTTCCCCAATATTAATAGAAAATTGGTACAGAATTCGGTGTCTAATAATAAAAACGTGCGTAATGTAGTGGTGTATAGCGGAGCAGACGAGGCACTGGCGCGGCGGCGCGCGCTGCGCGCGTGCGCGGTCCCGCTCGCCTTAGTCGGGCTCCGGGCGGCCACCGCGACGCCGGTGCTGGGTGTGGTCATAATATAGTGTGTGGTCAGATGACAGTGGCAGCGTAGCGCACGGCATGGCGCGCCGCGCCGCCCGCGCCCGCGCCCCCTAACCATGAGTGACCTGCAGGCTACCTTCGAGTTTTCCGTGGAGCTGTACAAGTTCTACAATGTCGACCTCTTCCAGAGAGGGTAAGGGTGGATACTTTGTGACCTCGTACGCATAGTGACCCAAAAAAAATACCACAGCACTATTTAAACGACTAGGTATACAGGGTTGAACGGTGAACCAGTATAGTGACGGACGAGAAACCCTGATGGTTTTCACGTAACCTAATTCGATCGCTGAAATGTCAGTAGCTGCTTTATCTTATCACAGTTCCGCGAGCAATCATATCCGTGACATTCAAACGGAAATCGATTTCAGTGTATTTTTATGAATACAAATAAGTTAGCTCGTGATGACCAGAACTTTCGTGATTGTCAAAATCTTATCACTGCTAATTTGGGTAAATTTTCGAAGATATATCTTAATCCAAACATCCTGTTTATTTATCAGTACTAGAATAAAATATTTTAATCATATTTTAATATCAATAAAATCATTTCCACGGTAATAGAGAAAAAAGACGCTTGTACCTATTGCGTAGCACAAACGATTCTATATCATGTTATGCCGCATCGGACAATTACAGTAATCCATAAAACAATCATTTGAAATATTCATTATAATTATATTATCTATATCAGGCTGAAAAACTTGAAATGAAACGTCTCTTTGATAAAATTATTGTTCTCATTAGGTAAAGATGTTTTAATACGCGCAGTAATCATACATATTATGAATAATAATTTCAGATGCCTTTAGATATTATATTATAATAACAGGAGAGACGACTACATGTAAAATATTTATTTTAATTTATATGCTCAGAAATATCGAAATATTACTACTTGATAAAAGTAAAAAATAGAATATTTTATGTGTAGTTTAGTTGAATGATACATCTAAAAACACAAAAAAGGTTCAATATTTTGAGATTTTTAGTAAAAACCATTAGTTTACTTACATCGACCTTAAACGCACAAGTTTCGGAGATATTGGCAGTTATGTTCCTGCGGCTCCTTAATGTTCCTTTATCTAATTGCGACACATTTACGAGTAGATATACGACTTTGTATGAAGTGTTTTTACGAGACTTGCGGAATTCTGTAAACAAATCACTATGGCTTTGAAATGATTGATTTTTAATGTACTGTTTCTTCTCCGAACTTACTCATATTTAAGAGTACTGTTCATTTATGCAATAAAAAATGTTGCGTCTAGCCTATTTATTATTTTTACTTGTCATCATAGCTAGCTCGCTGCTCATACACGAGCAGCGAGCTAGCTATACGCAAACTAGTTAATCTGGCATGCAATCACAGCTAGTGATAAGCACACGAAATTATATGCTCCACGATAGTAGTAAATAGTGTAATCTTTTGTTGTACATATCTTATGCAAGTAGAAGTCACGATTGTACTATTATCACCAGTACAATCGTGACTTCTACTTACATAAGATATGTGCAACAAACATACATTACATACTCCTAATAATATAGGACATAGCAAATGTAGTATAATAATAGTAGATTCTTAGCCTAGGGTTGAAAAGAATCAATTCCCGAGGTAGTTAGACTATAGTCCGAGTAGGAATTGATTCTTTTACCCGTGGCAAACACTCTACTTTTCATTTAGAATATGAGGAAAATAAAACGCGTTGTTTATCTAAACTATTTATTGATAATAATATATTAGTAGTGCCTATTTAAAATTAATAGTCAAATTAGGACAATTCGTGAAATTAAAAGTTACATTTTTGTTTGGAATATTTATGTTGTTTGATATATTTTGAGAAATTTGTCTGTTCTGGATCAATATTTGGTGTCAATATTTCATTTGAACTCATTTTTAATATTCAATTCAAATCTTAGCACAAAAGTCCGTCACAGATACATACATAACAGATTTTAGTATCCCGCCAATTTGTGTTGACTTTTTAAATTTTAAATATGGAACTTGCCGCTCGCCGCGTAATTGTCGCGGCACTCGCGGCTTATTCCGCTCAAAGAAGTTTGCGCTAAATTCACACTGGCTGTTTAGAAAGTCATGTCATTTTTTAATAATTTTTTTTTACATAAAACTCTTCACAGCTGACAGCAGATCAGTTTTGAAGTTTTTCCGGCCCTTGGGCCGGAATGAATTTGTATGAGTTTTTCCCTCCCTATGAAAGGAAAGCAGCATCTTCCACCCAATAATCAGATCAAAACAACACTACTTTCCGAGTATGAGAAATGAAAAATATTTTATGTCGTCCTCTGTGGTTCAATGGTTAGCGCGTCGGCGCTCAAGCCGGAGGTTCGAATTCCGCCGAAGGAACAAAACGTTTTCTGGTTTTCTGGGGCATGTAATGCATATGTAATGTATGTGTATAATATAATAAAAATCTTATATATCATAATTATGTCTAGTATATATAAGCATTAAATGTATATCTGTTGTCTAGTAGCTGGTACCCGTAACACAAGTTCTTCGAGAACTGACCACGGGACCGTAGAAATTATTTAAAAAAAATGACGATTGTAGTATACAAAGTGTAATAGAAAACATAATAGGTTTAGTTTCATTTTTTAAACAACTAATTTAATTAATTAAATGTCCCTTGATTCGTGTCAGGAAATATAGAGGTCAACTCAAGATACTCCAAAGTCAACTTTATGAACCGCCGACGTCACACCGCACGACAACGCTCTAGATATGATGTAGAGTGTATGCCCACGGAATATACTACAAACCGGCCAAGTGCGGGTCCAACTCGCGCGCGAATGGTTCCGCACCAAAACAACACGTTTGTTGTGCGAGCCCCACTTAAATATTAATTTTGTTCTGTTATTAGTATTTATTGTCATAGCGGCAACAGAAACACATAATGTATGAAAATTTCAACTGTCTAGCTATCACGCTTCATTAGATACAACCTGGTGACAGACAGACAGACCGAGAAAAATTAAAAAAATTGTTTTTTTGGTGTAGGTGTTACACCGACAGGACTGTAAGTCTGTTGTTCCGGCTAATCTCTGAAACGGCTGGACCGGTTTTGAACCGACTTTCAGTGGCAGATAGATGATGTTATGAGGAGTAACTCATGCTACTTTTATCTTAGCGTGGGTCCGTTTAAAATAGATTTCCATTTCCATTAGTTCCACCAAACGAAGTTGCGGCCACCAGCTAGTTGGATATAAGTTTATAATTTAAATGTAAAGAATCCCCTAGTCTGATATTTCTCCAAAATAGACGACAGTAGACCGGTATATAACTCGTGTCGAAAGCCCAGATACTTCGAGTCTTTGAGCCACAGTTGATGTTCTCAAAAACCAAGAAAATCTTAAGATCACGAATAACCATTGTGACGTCTCATCATCTAGCACATTACCTGTATTCGATTCTGTTTCTGATAATTAATCTTATAATAAAATTTTACAGTTTCGATGCAGTCTCGATATATTAAAACAGCAAAATTATTAAAGTTAAGACATATCAATATGAAACGTGTTTTCATTGGTCCACAACTCCAAAATCAGTTTATGGTATCAATTATCATTAATAATTCATTGAAAGTTAATTTAAAGTCGAAGTAAAATACGATTATTGGGGTTCTGTTTACAGTAACATTAATATTTGACGCGTCCGTCCAGTGGTTTAGACTTTAGAGCTTGGCTCCGGTGGTCGTGGGTTTCATTCCCGCGTAGAAACAACAAAAAATTTTGTTTCCAAGTCTGGTTAGGGCAATGCAGGCTGATCACCTGATTGTCTGACAAGAGAGATAATCCATTCGTCGGATGGGCATGTAAAAAGTCGGTCCTGCGCATGAATTCTCGCCAGTCGTGTCGGTCATATTATGTGCTACTGGGTTAAGAGAGTAAAAAGAGAGAGTGCACTTGTGTATTGCGCACACACTTGGGCACTATAAAATACAACAAACCGGCCACCGTCACCTAAATCGGGGTGGGGAGCAATATAATATAACAAATATGAAATTAAATGCTACTTTTCTCGACATTTTATGCTTTGTAGTATCCGTGTTGAATAAACACTTTATTTTATAAGAGCCACAGTATAAAACAGTTCGCGGCTGAAGTGTACTCAGTGCGAAATTATATGGTAATTTAGCTGAGGATGCATATTGTTAACAAGAAACTGGAATCTAGATGAAACATAACTACATTTATTATGAAAAACTATAACCCGCCTACGTAAACTATATAGCCTATGCTACCCGGGCTGTTATTACGAATCTATTGACACCTCATTCATTAAAATCGGACCAGTGGTTAAGGCGCTACAGTGGAACAAATAAACATACATACATACATACATACATACATACATAGACTAACAAAATCATTGCCCCTCCTTTTGTCTTCGCCGTAGCCAAGTAAATAGTGATCTAAACGTACAAAACAATATTGAGATGGGTTCAACACATTTCAATTTCTTTGTATTGACATTTGACAAGCCTAGTATCATTATCAAACTTTTTCGGGTATGGGTAACTAACGTTTTAATATGGCCGTGGTAGGGTTGAAACTACCGGTACAAGTTAAATCGTCACTTAATTTAATATAGGTAGGTACATAGTTTGTAGCTTACCTGACTTAGCTATTTAACCGATTTTAATGCAGCTACTAAGCGTCAAACGCTGACTCGACAAAGACTATTGTAAATTGGTAACAAGCTTACATTTTATAGAATATGATCTTACAAATATTATGCTCATTCTTAGCTCCCAATTTCGATCAGAACGCAAACATCGGAAAGAAAAAGCTCCCTTAACATGTAGTATAGGCCGTTAGATGAAAGTCGGCATCTACAATATGTACCTATACATGTTACGTTGTGTGCTGTCTATAAGTTATAGGCAATACCTGACGTGACACGTGATTATTCATAGACAGCACACAACGTAACATGTATACATCGTGTAGGCACCAACTCCTATGTAGCGACCTATAACCCTAAAATTATGCGACAATACAAACAACTAAATTCTCTAAACAATGCGAATGTTGCAACATGGAACTGTAGCAGGGAGCACTGTCCTCACCTCTTCACCTGATGTAAGTGCTCTCATTCAACAATGGCGCCGTTCCGTCTGCAAACCACAATTCTTCTTTGATAGATTTGCTGTTCTCTTATTTTCCGGGAGCTGTTCGATATTTATCTACGTGGTTTGGACAGTATAAAAGATGACATTATTGTAATATTATAGGTGTGCATTTTTGTTGTTTTCGTGATAACATGCACAGTTGCTTCGTAAAACCTTTTATTACAATTAATTGTGAATATATTTTAAGCTTTTCGCTTGGAAATAAAGGAATATCATCAACATACCCGTGTGCTTGTACAAGTTAAACGTGAATATGGTGAAGGTAACACCTACCGATGAATTTAAATCAATTTAATTAAAAAAAAAATGAAATTAAAACCAAAAAATATTTTATTTTCGTTAATCGAATAAAAAAATAAGGAAATCTAATAAGGACAAAAATTAATGAGAAAAATGTGAACCTCGGGGACCAAGTCTCCTGTATGAAGGGGACACTTGGTTCCCTGTCTTTAGTTTTAGTAGGTATTAGTATTTTTCTCACAGATATTCTGTTGGTTGTCATCTAGATCCTTGTAGCCAGATATATTCCACGTATTCCAGTGCCAAAATTCAAATAGGACGGACCTACATAAAGAAAATTTAGGGTAAGAATCAAAAGGGGAATCTTGAACTTAATAAATACGAGTAATTTTAAGCACATTCATTATTTCTCTTTAAAAAATTGAGGAGACGACTACATGTAACATATTTAGTTTAAATTATATACTCACTACTCAGAAATATTTAGGTTTTACTACTTGATAAACGTAAAAATTATTATATTTTATGTATAGTTTAGTAAAGTTTCAAAATGTTCTGTTAATAATTTAAAAAAAACCCTAAATCATTAGATTACTTGCATAATATATAAAAACATAAATTATTTCAGAGATATTTACAAATATGTTCCTGCGGCCTTATATTTCATACACTTTAACTTAATCGTGACGTGACAGTTAGATACGAATTTTGTATGGAGCGTTTTCACGAGACTAGGGAAATTGTGTAAGCAAATCGCTGTACCTATAAAATATTGATTTATCATATACCATTTCCTCTGAGAATTTACTCATATTTAAGAGTACTATTCACGTACGCAACAAAAAAAACAGTCGTATAGCCTGTATAAATATACAATGTTGGTATATGTATCTCCAATTCTGTATAACATGCGTTAGTAATATAGCCATTTTACGGGATGTTGCAGCTTGTAAAACATCACCTTTTTCAATTGGTCGTCCCCCTGTCGTCCCCTCTCATCTGTCGGGTCCGGTTCGACCCCTAATTGGCTTAACCTCCCCAAAAGCCGTTAATGAAACGGGCGACATGACATGACACATAGTAAAGTTTGATATAGAACTGACAATCACCGTTTAAAGTCGTGGGAAGTATATATGGCACGCACTAAATTTTATGAAAACCGGTCATGCGTGAGACACGACACGCTGCGAGTCAGACAAAACGGCAACAGAAGGTCCCGTTTTACCGTTTGGATACGGAACCCTCACAAAGTATACGATATAACGTTATAATACGTAGAATGATTTGTATGAGAAAATACTTGTAGGCGTAACACATCGCAAACAAACTAAGACATTCACTTACGCTATATATTAATCCATGGTGATAATTTCATAACCTTACCTAAGTTTGTTACTTTCATTGTGAACCTTAAATATTACTTTTATTACCAGCATGGCTTAAACAACTTCCGGGCCAAGTAATATTACATGTACGACTAGAATTTTACGAATAGAAAAATAAAATATATTTTGAAATTGTCGCCCGTATTAATCACACGGGAGCATTGTACTATTTCGGAATAAAAAGTAGCCTATGTATTATTCCAGAGTACAACTACCATACCAAATTTCATCAAAATGCATCCATCAGTTTTTGCGCGAAAGAGTAACAAACACACCTACATCCATCCGTCCTCAAAAACTTTCACATTTATAATATGATCGACCCTGTTTTTTTTTACATTCTAAAGCTCAATTGTGAGTTATAGATATGTCAAAACTAAAAGGAGCCTCAGCCTGTGACTTCTTCTATATAAATTAAATTAGCCGGAATGTTGTTCAGAAGGTCGATTCTGCTAATTAAATCCTGCATTAATATAATACAGATCCGATCAGTCCCGATATGTTATAACTTCTTTATTTATTAAAAACTATAACCCGACTACGTAAACTATGTAGCCTATGTTACCCGGGCAATTATTACGAATCTATGACACCTTATTAATTAAAATCGGACCAGTAGTTTAGGCGCTACGCTGGAACAAACAAACATACATACATACATGGACCTCCAAAATCATTACCCTCCCTTTAGGCTTCGCCGTAATCGGGTAAAAACTGCAAAATGGTATTCTTATATATGTTAAATCAACGTCAAACCCGCTTTGATTAGTCCACCCAGCACCACGTCGCGTCGTCACTTTATAATGCAGTGATGACATATTTATTGCTTATATAGAATTATCATTGTTTAATAGATAATTTCATTGTAGCAATCCTTAATGTAAATATTATATTTCGAGATACACATTATATTTCGAGCCCGATATAACATCATTCAACTGAAGCATGAGCTTCTGCTAGGTTGTCTCCGTACAGACACAAAAGCTCTGTTTAGTCATAAGTTACTGTCTAGTCATAAGTTTTATTACAATTAGTTTATTCAAATTGTAACAAGTGTTCATTAAATATAAACATTTTTATATTTTTTAAAAAGCCTTTTCTCGCTCCCGCAAGCTTGTCTAGTAGTAATAAAGTAAAATAACAAACAAACATTCTCATGAAAAGATATTGGCACCAAGACACTATCTCCGACCTATTTCTAATTTAAACGCGCGTATATCACTGTATAGTAACTAGTAACAAAAATCTCACAACATACACGTAAAAGCCCAGATTCTATGCCAATTATATATTTTTTAATGGACTAGAACACGAGTAGACGTATCGCCTGATGGTAAGCAATTATCGCCGCCCATGGACACTCGCCATCGATCAGAGGTACACTTGTAACTTCTCTGGCACACATGCGATCCTGGTTCGTAACATCCCCAACCCCCCTTGGGCCTCTTATAACCTCACTCACCATTCTCGTACTTAATGCGTTACCACGCGTAGATACTATTCATGTCGAAACAAAACGAAAGCACATTTACCTCATATAAAAGTGCATTTCTGTTTTATAATGACAATGAAAGAAAATGTATAAAAATTTAAAACGTGAGCCATATACATGCTAGCACGATAACCTCAAACACTGCGTAATGAAATCAAAATTGCTTTAACACACGGTGCAGTGACTTGCATACAAGTTGCTTAAAATTATCAATTAAAGTGACAAAGTCGAAGCTCTGATGGTTCATAAATTTGCTTTTACTCTAATCTTGTTCCAAGCAAAATGGGCAACATTTAAGCAAAATGTCTGACAGGTAAAAGAGCGCATTGAAGAGAAATCCTATTATTAGAAAACAAAAATTAAATAAGATCCTAATTGGTAATTGGCAATAGCACACTCTGAGATAAGATACAAGTACCTGGGTAACTGAGATCTGCTCATAGTTCTGATTAATTAAAAAAAAAGAATCACAGAAATAATCATCTGATCGTCGATCGTCGGATTCGAACAACAACAAACACACAGAAAAAATTATACATACGCATACCAAACTGCCAATCGGACTGACATAATAGAGTCGAAATTATTGCACGACGAAAGAAAAACCATATAAAGCTTAAAAATGCGCTGTTTCTTATAGATAAGACCTAGCTAGATCTATTTTTCTCCCCCAAAACTCCCTGCATACTAAATAACAAGGTAATACCTATAGCTGTTACTGAGAAACTGATTATAAATATAAGAGATTGTCTCGTTTAAAGTATAAGGTAATGTAATTTGTAAAGCATTTTTTAGCTTTCCAATCAGAGATTTCAAAACTAAAGATAGGCTACGACGTACATTTGACAGAACAAATCTTCATACAAGAAAAAGTTACGCCATTTTGGTTTTCACCATACCTCAAATGTCGCCATCTTTGTTTCACAATACTTCAAATGTCAAAAAGTTTTTTTTTTTCAAAATTTTTCAAAATATCAAAATTCAAAATTTCCAAAATTCCAAAAGTGGGGCGGAGACAGTTTTTGCCTCAACATGCCTCGTCTATAATATATACTCTATGTCTATGTTTTTAATAAATTTTGTTTTTACAGTCATTTCATGATTGCAGTATTCCTGCCACTAGCTGGCACATGAACTAGCATGATTACAGTTTTATATACATGAGTTCGTTAGCCTATACCAGTGCAGTACAGCATAAACCAGTCTACCGCTAGAGCGGCGTCATGCATTGTTTAGAGTTAAGACCGAGTTGTGTCGGCGTTTTGTAATGAATCTCTTTTATATTTTACTGTAATATATGGCTGGCTTGTGGCTGGATAGTGTATACTGGCATGGTGTAAAGATAAAAACTATTAAAAATACGCTGCAAAATAACGTCTTGCCATGTGCAAAGGATGCAGAGTCTCTCGTGACTTCTCTCCCTAAAGCTACGTTCCCACGAGCGTTTTCAAGCGAAAAAACAGCACTCTAAATAGAACTCTGCGTTAATACAACAGAGTTGAATATGGTGTAGACTTGTCAAATCTGACAATTGACAGTGCAGTTTTTTCAGTCGCGAACGCAAAAAAAATCTCGTGGGTACGAGGGCTAAAGGTAATTGATCAATAGATCGATAAAATACGTGTAAAATTTGCTAAACATCTAGCAATAACACAGAGCGGTAGAGAAAAATAACAGAGCCAATAATAGAGTGTAAATCCATGACGACGGATTCCAGCTTTTAAAGTGATGTATATACTAGTTAGCTTTTGCCCGCAGTATCCCACGGGAACACTGTACTTTTTCGGGATAAAACGTAGCCTATGTTTTAATGCAGAGCCTAAATTACTACCATAGCAAATTCCATCAAAATCTGTTTAGTGGCTTATGCGTGAAAGATAAACAAACATCGATCCATCCATCCATCCCTCCTCACAAACTTTCACAATTATAATATTAGTAGGATATAATATTATTCACATTATCAGATAGTGTAGCTCGCTCTACATTTTATCGGATATTGTAACTAGCTTTAACGTCGAGCGGCGATACAATTTGCCCGGGGCAGGTATATTCGATCATCCTTAAATCCCATTTTACATTCCAATAAAAACGAAAATTTTAAAATGCTATCAAATACCAAGCACAGTATTATAGACGTCTATGCTACGTCAAAAAGATTATGTTTAGGCATTTTAGGCTATACGCCAGTGCCGTCAAACGTGCAAGAATAAAAAAATATAAGGCCGCACAGTGCCCTGATTGGCCGACAGGTTTGCGGTTTATTTTATCATTTCGATTGTCGTGGGCAACATCTAGTCTTTTATAAAATAAATATATATATTTAAAAAAAAAACTAACCCGACTACGCCAATTATATAGCCCATGTTACCCGGGATATCATTGCGAATCTATTATGAATAATATTGGATTTATTAAAATCGGATCTGTAGTTTAGGTGCCACGGTGGCAACATAGATACTGCTAAAATCATTACCTTTTGGCTTCGCTGTACTCGGGTAAAAAAAAACTTTTTATTCGCGTTTCAAACGCTGCTCATCAAAAAAACCTAAAACTAAAAATGACTATTTATTGCCTAGGTTATGCCACGTCTTCGAACGCACAAAGGGTAATCCCGCGGAAACTGTACATTTTGTCGCGACAAAAAGTACCTAGCACAGTATATATTATGTAACATAATATGTCATTCCTCGTGGTCTACTCTGTCTGTACCAAATTTCATTAAAATCGGTCCAGTAGTTTCGGAGCTTATTCGATGCAAGCAAACAAATCTTTCACTCTTTAAAATATTAGTACCTATATTTGCAAATAATTATTGTCCATTATAGTACTGAATCTAATAATAGATATCTTAAATCATATTAAATCTAATACCACATATTTTGGATCGTTAATTTTTAACTAGTAATTACGAAATAAAGCACTTTATGTATCCTTTTATCTTATTGCGAAAAAAAACAGCTGGCTCCATAGTCTGGCTTTGGTTATACAACGGTGGAATTGGATTTCATGATATTTACGAGTTACACACTCACTCTGATGACCTTTAAAATAAAGAAACATAAAAAATTAAATTGTGTTTGACTAAGAGCCACAATCACAATCTTCTAATGGGTGTTGGATAGCTTATTCGGAAGTTTTGTCGCTGCTTACTTCATATCGAGCGATATAGAAACAAAACTTGCTAGTAAAAGGCTGAGTCTATACTGTCTGGAATCCGGTTGTGTGAGGAAAATTCAAAGTAGGTATTAAAATTATAACTTTGCGCTTATACAATAGAGCTTTAAATCGAACATACAAGTGTCGAGTCAACTGTCGATGTCACATATGAGAGGTCGACACTCGACACTTTGATTTTTAACTCTACTGTATTTTAACAGAGTTTTATTTTCGGTGTTCCGAATTTTCCCGAAACCACCGGATTCCGGATCACATAGTCTCTGCTAAAGATTGTGAAATGAAAAAGTGTACCATACCTAAGTTCGGTATGCCATATGGTACACTTATCCGCATCGCTGTCCTGATAGTAATTTTCTTGTTAGTAACGCTCTTATCTAAGAACTTTGGGTCTCAATTTGAAGAAATGTGTCTTGCTTTGATTGTTCAATTGAAAAACTAACGCTAGGTGCAAAGAGAACGTAATACAACACACTATGTTGAAGAGGTTGGACTACGGTAAAACTCTACAAAAGTATTATAAATATAGTACATTCATATTATTATACACTCGAACCTTATGTTATTAATGGAGAATCTTTACAATTAAACATTTTATAATATTATACGGTATGTATGTAATTTTGACTGACACAGAAACAGCCGAAAAAAAACCAATCTCAGTAACAAAAATATCTTAAATCTTAGCGTTCTTGTCCCCAGAGGCAAGCAAAATATACAACTTTATGGATATGTCTCTTGTGTTGGGTGATGACTGAACCTATGAGGCTGGCATCAACACATAAGTGTTAAAAGCCTCTGTGGAAAACTAGATAAAAAATAATCTAAGCATAGATACATAATATTAAAATCATATAATTACCTAAATTTAATTTATTGAAACGAATCTTTTTTCTCTTTTCATTAATTCGATATGTTTAGTTAAGATAAAATTACCTACCTAGGTACAAATACTCACCGATATTCTTTGAGTTAAAGCATGGTTATATTTTAGTGGTTTTTACATCAACTTATTTTATTACAATCACTGTTTCATCAAAATAAATATGTATTTGGGTTTACATTATTAAAAATTACAGTTTTTTGCAAATAACAGAATAAAGGTTTACAAATTTTGTAAAAGTTGAAAAAAAATTACAGACTTAAGGAATAGTATTTCGTTGTTTCAAATTTGAAATTATTCGTCTATTTCTGCTCAGCCAATCACATGTGATGTGTGAAAGAGTAAACACGTTAAAAGAGATAAATGTATTGCACAGACTTAACTACCGGTTTGAATTTCGAACGCCATTACTTGCGAACGCCGGTTTCGCTCGCTAGGTGCACCGTGCAGTGTGCACACCGCAATTTAATGCATCCTGCGGCGGCTTAGATAGGAAGGCATGATTTACCTGGCTCAGATAGTGTAAACGTGCAACGATTAGTGCCAGCTGCAATATGTTACTTCTTTTGTTATTTAAAGTTTCATTTGTTTTACTTAAAATGAGATCACATTAAGAACAGATTTTGCGAGTAAAGGCTATTTGTGAAATATGGTACATTTTTGAACTTTTCATGTAACCGGGAAAAGTGAAAATTAATATTAAAATAACAATTAATTAAATTAGAAAAATGGTGATTAATATCGCGTATTTCCTCCACGTGCTCTTATTAAAGTTTCTACCCGTCTAGGTAAACTGAGAATGATGTTATCGATGGTCTATCTCATATCGATATCGATGGGATGGTGATATCTCAACTACGGCGATTCGCAGTTCACCCACGTTGGCAGGAGCTGGAATTCTGGACTTAACTTTTCTTTTCAGCAAGTCCCAAGCGTGCTCTATTGGGTTCATATCCGGTGATCTCGCCGGCCACTCCATAACAGTGATATTCATATCATTAAGATAAGCTTGAGTTACCCGAGCGGTATGCGGCCGAGCATTATCCTGCATAAAAACAAAATCCTCACCGATATATGGGGCAAACGGTACGACATTTTCTTCTAAAACTTCTCTGATATAGCGGTCTGCAGTCAGACTCCCTCTGTCAATCACTACCAAGTCTATGCGACCTCCCAAACAAATGCCCGCCCAAACCATTATTGATCCACCACCGTATGCAACTGTAGTTTCAAAATTTGTCTGAATGTATCGCTCTTCTTTGCGTCTGTATATTCTTTGCCTGCCGTCAATTTGATTTAAGAGAATTCTGCACTCATCACTAAACAATACCTTACTCCATTGGTCCGCGTTCCAAAGTCGATGTTCCTGAGAAAAAGTTATCCTGTTTCTACGATGATTTACCTCGAGCCTTGGAACCTTGGCGGGCACAAATGAACCCAAACCATCTTCTTCGAACCTTCTTCGTACCGTACGCTCACTTACGGTTACACCCCGCACTGCTTCTAATTCATGTCGGGCTTGGACGGCCGTCAAACGGGGGTTCCTACGTACACGAAGCCGAATGAAACGATCATCCCTACTCGAAATGCGTCTTTTTCTGCCTTGTCCTGCTCTTCTCACATAAGTACCGGTCTCCCTGAACCGTTGGATACTGCGATGGATCGTTGAAACTTGTCGACGAAGATCTCTGGATATCACTCTGTAGGTTTGACCATTTCTTCGCATTTCGAGTGCCCTGGCAATCTCCGTTGGGGCTAAGTCAGGCATAATTCAGTCCTCAACTCCAAAAAGATACGCGATTAAAAAAAAACTAACAAAAAACAGTATTTCATTGAAATTTTAAATCAAACTCAGAAGGAAGAAATACTCGAAGTTCGCTCCAGATAAGGTGTATTTGAATAAAATTAAAACAATTGCATAAAATGTGATGTTCAGTTGTTTTCTTAATTTGAAAATATTTCTTTTTAAATTAAATGACGTATGAACCAGCCAGCAACCTTATATGATACTGATATCAAACCTTTATTTTATGTTCCGCTAAATAATATGCCGGTGTGTGTAGTTTAATCCAGCACGCTTATTATGGCCGCTGTATAAATGGGTTTTGTCTACAGAAGTACAAGATTGCAATTTGTCATTTTATCTATTCTTCCGTTGAAATAAACCATTTCTATGGTGGCCATGCAACACGTACAGGGGTGTTATGTAGCCTATTAACCGTAACAGAAACTATCCGTAACCGATTCCGATATTTAAAAGTTTAAATTAAATTCCGGATTAAAGTGGAGTCTAAATTTTATACTTATTAAATTCTTTAAAAAATCGAATAATATTATCCGAAACTGGCGGATAATCAGAAATTATTAATGTTATACTCGTAACCGTATCCAGACCCGAAATATTCTTGTCTTTTAATATAACCAAGTATCTTAACCAGCTATAGAGTGAAGAAGGTAAAACTTAAACACTTACCTTTGACCTTGAGTCACAAAAGATTTTAACATTGATTTCTCCAACAAAAGCCAGGTGATGGCTAAAGATAGCGTGGCCCACATTCTCACGCCGCCACTTAAAAATATCCGCGAATAAACAACTACTCCTGAGTATTCCTCGTTTTCTAATCCCTATCCTAAAGAAACAAATTGCCGAAACAGATTGATTTCTTATTTTTACGCGAATATTACTGATTGTAAATTAGCACGGTTTATTTTTTACAGCAAACTGATGTTTCGGCTACTTTATAGCAGCCGTGTCACGGGAGGACTGAGGTGACAGGTTATGAGCTAAAGCAATATAAAGAGCTAAAGTTTTTACAAACTACCCGAATTTTCTTATGTCGGGTAGTTTGAAAAACTTGAATTTTCCTCAATTATTATTATTTATGTACCGATCCACGGAGAAAAGTGCTTATGATGCCGCGGTGTTTAAACAAAGAACTAAAAATTTGTCATTAATTACTCATCGATCCGGCCGACCCGGCCCCAGGGGAAAATCGCTTTGAACCCTTGTTTTGACATATATTGGATCTTCGATTTATGTAGATATTTAATGTCACCATAAAATTGTAAACACTGTAAGATCTATCTAGAGCGATAATATAAACCTTCAAAAGATTGTTTAACCAAAACATACGGTCTACTGCTTAGATTCTGATTTAACAGTTTCAATTCGAACGCAACGAATAATAAAAACTGTATGTTTTGATGTACAATCTTTCGACATTTTATATTTTTCTTCCTTCTTTTAATCTCGCTAGATAGATTGTATTCTTACAGTATTTACAATTTTTCGGTGACATCTCCTTATATATAAAAATGCATTCCAATGTCTCGCTAAAACTGGAGGGCGGCTGGACCGATTTGGATAATTTTGGTCTTGAAATAATTGTGGAAGTTCAGGGAAGGTTTAAACGGTGAGATATCGGAGGTTTAGTTGTAGTTATGTATTTATTCCAGTTCATAGTTAAGACAGAACGTGTACCGGAACAGCTAGTATAAAATAAAACTACTTAAACTCAGTTCACACCGAGACACGACGTGACGCGCACTTTTTAAGATAGCGATTAAAAATAAAAATAAAAATTGACATATGTCTTACGGTGTTGTCAACTGTGGAAGTTCCCTCAACTTCTCAAACAGTTGGATGATACCATAAGACAAACGCTATCCACTATTTTGAATACAAATTTCGATGACCGCGCATGGACTCAGGCAACGCTTCCAATTAGGTTAGGTGGCCTAGGTGTTCCAAAGCTCTCTGACATATCGCTTCCGGCCTTCTTATCCTCAGTCCACGCGAACCATAGTCTTATCTCCAAAATACTACATCATCCATCCTACTCCAATACAGTTGCCTTTCTGGACGAGGCCAAGGACGCCTGGAGCGCAACTAGTGCTTGTAGCGAATTGCCTGACAATACTTTTTCCCAAAGGCTCTGGGACGAGCCACTCTGCAGACTGGTACGGAATAATCTTCTTAATACGTCCTCCAGTCCTGTGGAGCAGGCTCGCCTCTTAGCTGCGGAGAAGTGGGAGTCGGGCCTTTGGCTACAAGCATTACCGTCACCCAATACGGGCACATTGCTGGATCGAACTGCTTTCCGGTTAGCCACTTCCCTGCGTCTTGGCACCCCCCACGTCGTCCCCCATCGCTGTGTTTTTGGTGCAAACGTGGACAGCCTCGGACACCACGGGCTGTCCTGTCAACGAAGCGCCGGCCGCATCTCCCGACATCACTGCCTGAACGATCTCATCCGTCGGGCTCTTGTCACCGCCGGAGTGCCAGCTGTGCTGGAACCCTCTGGTTTAGCGCGCGACGATGGTAAGAGACCAGACGGTATGACCATGGTCCCTTGGAGAGTGGGACGGGGTCTTGTATGGGACACTACTTGCGTCGATACACTTGCTCCGTCCCATGTCCAGGGCACATCGAGTTCTGCAGGTGCGGCCGCCAATCAGGCGGAAAATTCAAGCGGCGCAAATATGAGAACCTTAGTGGGGATCTCATATTTGAACCGTTTGGGGTTGAAACCTTAGGTACATGGGGTCTGGGTGCGCACAAACTTTTCAGAGAAATCTCCAAAAAACTAATTGAGGCCACCCGAGACCCCAGAGCCGGCACCTACCTGGCCCAGAGAATAAGTATCGCAATCCAGCGAGGAAACTCTTTGAGCCTTCTAGGTACTCTGCCTGGTGGGGACAACCTGGGAGATTTCTTTGTTTTGTAGCATTTTAAGTTTTGGAGTAGTTATTATTTTTTTAGTACTTACCTACTTTTATAGTTTATTAAAAATTGAACTTTATTTATTACTCAAACAGATACAAGTTTTGTTACAAGTTCTCTTTTTCAATATTTTTGTTCGTTCAAGATTTTAACTAGCTCTCGAATTTAATTAAATCAAAAATACTAACAGCATATCATTTTATGTAATTCACATGTTATCTTTATATGCGTAAATAGAGCAACTTGCCTGCAGTGTCTTGTGTGTCACTAAGACGTATTCAGTAAAAACAACATTCAACATGGACTACACACAAGTGCAAGCTAATATGGAGGACATGATAAAAATGTTTCACTCTAAGATGTCAGAGTTCCAAGCTGATCTACAACAGGCCACCTCACGTAAGCCACCAAACACTATAGCAGCACTTAACACTGAATTCCAAGCTTTTAAATCTTTTGTTTGTGCACTTAACATCCTACGAGCCGAGGTAGATGCACTGGCAAGAGGCCTTGACCGTCTGGAAACACACTCTCGCCGCAAAATACTACTCATACATGGTGTTCCTGAGGCCAAGGACGAGGACATCACTGGTGTTATTGCGGCATCTTTGTCCACCAAGTGCAAACTTTCAGATTTAACACCTGACAAAATCCGTACTTGCCATCGTATGGGGAAGCCTAAAAACGATGATGCTAACCTTAAGCCGAGGCCCGTTCTTATAAAGTTTAATGATGTATCACTCCGTGAACGGGTATGGAACGCTAAGAAGGCATTCAAAGGAACAAAAGTCACACTCTCAGAGTTCCTTACTAAGTCGCGACACAACACATTCATGGCGGCCAGAGAGCATTTTGGCGTTTCATCATGCTGGACCCGTGGCGGCTGTATCTATATTAAAAGTCCTGATGGCTCTAGGCACAAGGTTGAGACATTGGCCGACCTTCAGAAGTTGCAGACTATTTCATTCAATTTTGCAGACATTCCAAATCGATGGTATAGTTGGTATATCAATCAACATATAATACCCACATATAATATTATAATTATCTTTTCGCTTTTTCTGTCACTGTATCATAATGTGGGTCTTTTAAAGTTTTAATTAATAAGTCAATAAATTTTACTAAACTTCGCATGATACCTCCATCAAATGTCACTGCCATCTGACAATTTTGACACTTGACTGATGTCACTGTCACTTGACACTTGATATTGGCGTAGTTATGCGTTCAGAAATTGCACTGTTTGTATTTTGACTTTTATCTATAGGTATAGTCTAATATCATAAGCTTTTATTATTTACAAATTTATTAATGTTTTGCTTTGAAGTTTGAACAGCATAATATTTTGATTAATCTAATGGTTGTTGTTGTGATTAGATTTAGTTTGTTTTTATCTCTCATAGTCTTAATGTACAACTTAAACACTGTAGGCAGACATAGTAAAAATAAAGAAGTATATAATATTATAACATATTTTCTATTTACTAGTTAAACTGGTTTAAGATATTATTTAGGTAGTAATTTAAATTAATTTGGTATTTATTTATGCATGTAAATATGAGCGATGATGATTTGTCGGATGATAGTGCTGACTTTCTCTCATTGACTTCCTCGTCACATTTCTCGGGTGACAGCTTTCACATTCTTTCACTTCCTCTTGATGTTTCTGTGGAGACAGCTTTCACATCGTTTCCTCGTAACTTCAATGCTGTACACATCAATGCCCAAAGCATCCCAGCACACTATTCTGACCTCCTAGCCACTTTTACAAACAACCGGAATGTCCATGCCATACATTTCTGAATCCTTCCTAAAACCCTCTCTCCCATCAACTTCTTACTCCTTACCCGACTTTGTCCTCATTCGAAATAACAGAACTGGAAAGGGTGGTGGTGGTGTGGCAATTTACCTTAGAAATCACCTTCCTTACACCATACTCGATAAATCTCCCTCTGATTACTCTGAATCCTCAGAACACCTACTGGTTGAAGTGTTATTTGGAAATTTAAAGTTGCTACTTGGTGTGTTCTACTGTCCTTCACTAAACATTGACTACTTCCATAACTTTGAAGTATTATTAAAAAAATATGTCACCACCGTAGACCACACAATCATTATGGGCGATTTTAATACCTGCTTAGTAAACAATGACAAACTACACTCAATACGTGCTTCCAAACTGCGCTCCTTAATAAACTCCGTCAATCTCATATCCTTCCCCTTAATCCAACCCATTTCTTTCCTAACTGCGCACCCTCTTTACTAGATCTTATTGTTTCCTCATCTGATCATGTAAGCGCACACGGGCAATTTCATGTCGAAGCCTTTTCCTATCATGACCTAGTCTTCCTCTCCTACAACATTCGTTGCCCCAAACCGAAACCCCGTATTGTAATGCAGCGCAATTTTAACTCAATAGATACATATAAGTTAATGGACGATCTCTGTGCTATTGATTGGGATGCAGTCTATCATGCTTCCACCGTAGACGAGAAGATGGACGTTTTTAACACACTCTTAATGCAAGTATTTGACCTTCACGCTCCTCTTCGACCTATAAGATTAAAACACCTGCCTGCCCCGTGGCTCACGGATGATATTAAGCATATTATGGCCAAAAGAAATGCAGCGAAGGTCAAGTATAGAAAAAATCCTACTTATCATAACCACGATAAGTATAAAGAGCTCCGAAACAGATGTAGCAGATTGTGCAGAGATGCGCAGCGTCGCCACATTCACTCATCTGTTAGCAATGGTGATCCGGCTAAGGTGTGGTCGTTTCTTAACAGCTTAGGTATTGGCAAATCTAAGTCCTCTCTTTCTTCTAATTTTGACCTTGACGCCCTCAACCTACACCTCACTACAACCTGTCCCATCCCTGCCTCCATTAAAAAACAGACCATAGAGGACCTTGTACCTCCTGCTACATCTGATTCCTCGTTTTCTCCTTTCATTTATAAAACAATTTCTGTGCAAGAAGTTGAGAAAACTATTACGGCTATCAAATCCAACGCCGAGGGTGTTGATGGCATTAGTTGTAGAATGATTACTCTTAGCATACCTGCGGTTCTCCCTATCATCTGCCATATTTTCAATTTTTCGCTTAGCTCTAGTACCTTCCCTAGCTGTTGGTGTAAAGCTGCAGTTATCCCTATACCTAAAGTGAAATATCCTACACTACCCTCTCACTTCCGACCTATTTCCGTTCTCACATTCCTATCAAAAGTCCTTGAGCGCCTTGTTTATCACCAAGTTAGTACGTTTATTAATTACAATGGTTTGCTTAGTCCTCTTCAATCCGGTTTTCGCCCTAGGCATAGTACCGTTACTGCGCTAACCAAGGTCTCTAACGATGTGCGCCTAGCCATGTCTTATCAACAACTTACTGTCTTAGCCCTACTTGATTTTAGTAATGCGTTCAACACCGTAGACTACGACATCCTTATTGCAATGTTAGGCGCGCTTCACTTCTCACATCCAGTGCTGGAGTGGTTTCGGGATTATCTTTTTGGAAGACAGCAATGCATACGGACTAATGATCGCGTATCTGGCTTCTGTGATATATCTGCTGGCGTACCACAGGGTAGTATTTTGTCCCCTATCCTTTTTTCCATTTTCATAAATTTCCTTACCCCACACCTCTCCTGTTTCTTTCACCTCTATGCGGACGATCTCCAAATTTATACCCACGCTTCTGCTGATGACCTTAATTCCGCTATTTTGGCAATCAATAAGGACCTTGCGACAATCCTCCATTGGAGTCAATATCATGGCTTAATGGTCAATCCCAACAAGTCGCAAATTATAGTCATCGGTGGATCAAACCAGATCAATCGACCTAACAATGATGCTATCACTAGCATTACATTTGATAATGTTACATTACCTTGTAGCGATGTAGTCAAAAACCTGGGTGTGTATTTTGATTCGACCCTTAAATGGTCTCACCACATCTCTGAAGTCAGTCGTAGGTTCTTTGCTGCGGTGGGGGCACTTGGGCGTTGGAAGAACCTTCTACCCATAAAGACTAAAGTCGAGCTTGCGCAGTCTTTACTTCTACCAATACTGGACTATGCGGATGTTTGTATGATCGACCTTAATGAAGAATATCTTAATAAATTAGAAAGGTTACAAAACGTTTGCATTAGGTTCGTGTATGGACTGCGCAAGTTCGACCATGTCTCTGAGTTTCGACAGCGACTTGGTTGGCTGCCCATCAGGCTCCGTCGGGATGAGCATGTTCTTATATTTCTGTTTAATGTCCTATTTGACCCTCGCTCGCCCCCCTATCTGAAGGAGTGTTTTCACTATCGGAGCACTGACCAAATCCGTGCACTACGCTCTGGATATAGTAGGAAACTACATGTGCCATTTACAAAGTCTGGTTACTTTAGTGGTTCTTTCATTGTGAAGGCTGCGCTCATGTGGAATGACCTACCACGTGACATTCGAAAGTCAAAGTCACTTGCTATCTTCAAATCCAAACTGCATAACTATCGTCTGAACAAAGTCACTCGTTTATCTAACTATAATTACCTATTTATTATTTGAACAATTGTATATTATTTTGAAAGTTATTCTTGACTTTTCGTAGTACCCTGCTTATTTAATTATTTTACCTCTCCTGTGCTGCCGGTTTGCCTGGAAGAGATCGCTTATAGCGACAAGGCCGCCCTTGCCCACATTTAGATTATAAGTTTAGTTTTAGTCTACTGATTTTTTTTTATTTTTTTTTATCGGGCAATTGGCCCACCACACTTACCCACCACTGCAACTCCTGTGTAGCCAGGATCGACAGTGGTAACCAACCGCAAAAACCCTTTGATATGATCTCAGGGGTGCCCGGGGGACATGCTAAATCTGTCTTGGAACCCGCATCGAAACCCGTACCGAAGGGAAGAAATTATATAGGTGTACTGATTGTATTCTTTAATGAGAGCAGTAAAGAGTTTATCTATCTATCTATCTATCTACAAGAGTACAAATTGCGAGCTGCACCGCACTGCGCAGCGCCGCTCTTACAATGATACGTGTATCTTTTTGTGTAGTAAATGAAGCTTAATTTTGAAAGCAGAAGCTTAATAGCTACGTTGAGAAGCGCGCGCCGCGCGTCTTGGAGTACGCTGACCTTTAGTCGTGTCAAAAATCTCAGCAAAAATAATAAAATGACTGATAACGTTCGTGCTAAGTGCCAAACGAAACGACGCGAGAACATTGCTTCCGTCGCTTACATTTCTTTGAAATTATTACTCTCAACTTAGACGCACTACAGTCTAGATCAAATTAATGGTAAATGTAAATTGGTAGCATTATTGTTCACTGTTGTCTTTTTGTTTACAAAAATATTAAATCTGAACGTAGTACAGTTGTTATTACTCACGAGTGTACATTGTACAAGGATTCGAGGAAGGTCTGTACCAGTTTAACCGGTGCAAATTGATTGGCAATTATTATATCTGCAGGTAATTGGACTTTACTTCCGATAATTGTTAGCACGCAGCACGGTAGCACGGTAGGGCGAGTCAGCAGGTCTCAGCGTTAGCGATAGCTGTTTACACCTAATATAATTATTATTATTTAAGGTAACTTGGGTAACCGAGCTTTGCTCGGAGTCCTGATAAATTTTAAAAAATAAAAATAAAATTATATTTATCTGGCCGGGATTCGAATCCGAATTTTCGAACAAAGCAAAAATCATACATACGCATACCAAACTGCCAATAGAACGACATAATAGAATCGAAATTATTAGATATATTGTTGCACGACGAAAGAAAAAACTTATATAGCTTCAAAATGCACTTCGCATTTTTTCGCATTTCTCAGGGAACTAAATCGATTTTTCTCCCCCAAAACTCCCTACATACTAATTTTCATGCTAATACTTACAGCCGTTTTTCAGAAACAGATTATATATATGCAATATTGTTTCGATTAATATATACTTAAGCAGTATATAAACGTGCTCGTATCTAAATAGCATATAAATATGGTATCATCCACACAGAAAGGACATTTTTTCTGGCTGTATTTGGCAACTATATATAGGTACTGAAACGCAATTTCGAGCTTCTAGTGGATTCCTTGTATATGTCGATAGTAATTTACCAGTTTTTGTCGACACTCAAATATTTTTTCCAGCTTTATAGCTGCAGTAAACTAAAGTTTATAAATCTATGTCCTCGAAAATCTTTTATCACCTCATCCCAAAATGATTTATCATTTACTTTTCTGATGACCTTCCTTCTTTACGCAGGCTCTACCAGATCCGCGTGGGGCTGCGCGTGTCGCCGAAGGTTCCGGTGCACATTGAGGCCACGGTGTCCAGCGGCAGCGGCGCGGCGCGCACCGGCCGGCCCGCCGCCAACGCCGCGCTCGTGGGCGGGCTGGCGGCGAGCCGGGCCTTCCAGATCATGTACCGCAACGAGGAGGTCACGCTGCGGGACATCGTGCACTTCAGGGCGCATCTGCTAGGTGAGATATGCATTCATCCTGTTCAAATTGAACAGGATGTGACGTCTACATGTAAAATATTTATTTTCATTTATATACTCAGATATATTGAAGATTTTAAAGAAGCTTAAATTTTTTACTAAATTAGTAAAAAAAAACCCTACACCATTGATTTACTAACAATATATTCAAGTACATTAATTATGGTAAGGATGAACTTAAACGCGCAAATTTCGGAGATATTTACGGATATGTTCCTGCGGTCTTGTATTTCATACATTTATACCTAATCGTGACGTCACAGTTAGGTACAACTTTTGTATGGAGCGTTTTCACGAGACTTGCGAAATTTTCTAAACAAATCGCTGTCAAAACCTTTGAAAATATTGATTCTTAAAATTAAATACTGCATGGCTACCCTACAAAGGGAAGTCTCCTTTAAATGTTTTTCTTGTTACAGTCGACAGCCGCAACCTCAAAGAATCCCTCGAACGCGCGGAATGGAGTCTCGGCGTGGAACTCTGGTGCAGCGAGGGGGCTCAGTCCGCCACCCTCACTCCTGTCTCCTGTCGCGTACTGAAGCTGCACTTCCAGCCGGCCCAGGGGCTGCACTACCACCTGCCTGTGCTGTTCGACTACTTTCACCTATCCGCTGTCTCCCTCACCGTCCATGCGAGCCTGGTGGCTCTGCACCAGCCGTATATAAAGTGAGTACTCTTTGAATTTATGTCTAGCTGTGTGTGTATCTGACCACTGAGTCTCACGTCTCACGCAGAGTTACTAGGCTCCCATAGACAACGCAGTAACACATGTGGTGTTACTGCGTTGTCTATGGGAGCCTAGTAACTCTGCGTGAGACGTATGTAAGTTATTTGCTTGGTATAGGTGGCAAACGAGCAGACGGAACGCCTGATGGTAAGTGATTACCGCTAGGCGCTGCCTATAAATACCCGCGACACCAGAGGAATTACAAGTGCGTTATAGAACCAACCACACGCTTGTAACTATACTCGGCACAGATCCAATTTAAACCTTTTGTAAGCAATTTTATTTTATTTATTCAATTATTATCTAAGACAACAAATTTTATTTTATTGGTTTGTAGTCATCATCAGAAGCCCTACAGGAGCTTATATGTTGATGACTTCACAGTAATTTTTATAACCTAGCACACTGAGAAAAAAGTTAAGGAGTTGTGCATATATGCAAATGCTGCATTCTTGCTGCAATAAGATTAAAGTCGACCAAATTAAGACCAGGTATCAGTGGCGTGGGGTTCCTATAAGTCCATTCCTATCGGCTTCACTTACCACTTACCTTTGAAGACCCTCATCCAAATCCCTACCTTTTGTACAGGCTAGGGCTTCCCTATGAAGGAGACTCAGCCTTCGTCAATGCCAGCTAGCATATTCTGTAGGTACGACAAAATAAAAAGGCATACGAAAATAATTTCCTACATAGTTATGTAGGAAATTATTTATTTTTAATATATTTATAACATTTTTTATTAAAAAAAACTAAAACCAGACTACGTGAATTATATAGCCTATGCTACCCGGGCTATTATTACGTATCTATTGACACCTCATTAATTATTGATATCAAGCCAGTAGTTTAGGCGCTACGGTGGAACATACATACATACCTAATTACCTACATACATACATACACAGACTGCCAAAATCATTACCCTGCCTTTTATTTACCGATAAAACATAATACATAAGTAGTTTACATACACAATAATAAAAGTGTCGTAATCAATAATGCGCCACTACGCCGTTGTCACACGTAAACGGCTTGTCGGCAAAGCCTTCCGCGTAACCTACATCCCGGTTTGTTGACTCTTGTCACTTAGTGTTCCTAGTATTCACCTATATAGCTAGTGTAACAATTATTAGTAGTTACACACACAAAATGTATGTGTAACAAAATAAATTTTCTTCCAATTAAAAAAAAAATTACCTACATTCTATAATAATAATAATAATAATATAACGAACCCGCGACCCCCGGCTTGAGCACCAACGCTCAGCGCGTTGGTGCTCAAGCCGGGGGTCGCGGGTTCGAATTCCCACTGACCACTGAGGCACAGAGGTCGTCGATGCAAATAAAAGTATATAAAGATATCATTAATAATATTAATATGAAGAAAAACAAAACCTTACGCAATATAAAACTAACTACAAAAGACAAGTAGAAAAAACAGAAGAGAAAAAAAACTACAAAATGACGTCACTATATTCAAAGGGCGTGTTCGACAACAGTCGGTGTTCGACGCTCGTAGACGCGTAGGCATGCTACGCGCGTAGGCCTTCTACGCGCGTAAGCTTTCCACGCGTGTAGGCTTTCTACGCGCGTAGGCCTTGTACGCGCGTAAACATTCTACGCGCGTAGCTACTAGCTACGTAGTTTCGTACATTTCACAATTTCGTACATTGTACAAGCGTAAGTTTCGAGTTTAGACGGTCGATTACTCCGCATCGAAACGCATCTTATAGCCTAGTTAAATCGACTGACTTAGGACTTAGTTTTAAGTTAGCTATTCAGAACTTAACTTTATTCGTAACACAAGGAGATACAAGTTTCTTAGAAGAAGTTCGAATGTCCAGTTGCACTGCGCTGCACAGCGCTGCACTGCGCATGTACAGAGTATGAGTGATGTCACATTAAACTTGTATCTTTTTGTGTAGTGAAAAAAGTTCAATTTTGATTAGCTTTCTTTAAAATGCAGCGCCGCGTCGCGTATCGTTGCGGTGTATCGTTGAACTGTACCCAATAGTTTAAAGTGCTATTTTTGCTTAGCAAAATGATAAGCATTTAATAGATTTATAGAGCGTTAGAGTATTCAACTGATAGTTTACGATCATAAACACTAACACGTCGTATACTAGCTTTTGCCCGCGGCTCCGCCCGTGTAAATGCAGTGATCCTACAGGGAAAACTGTAGCCTTGGTTTTAAACCTGAGCCTAAACTACAACCATATTAAATTTCATCAAAATCCGTTCAGTTTTTGCGTGAAAGAGTCACAAACATCCATCCATCTTTCCATACATTCATCCAACCATCCATCCACACAAACTTTCACATTTATAATATGTAGTATATAGTAGGATACGCGCCAAGTCTTTCAGTATGCAGTACAAGTAATACGAGATTACGTTTGTTACCAGTTCTCGGCTATGAAGACACATTGACGCCGCGGCGTGTTGATCTCAGCTCTGTAGAGCGTTTTCTTTTACAATTGGATCTTAAAACGGAATATCTCATTTGACCCGACTACGGGGAAGCCAAGAGGAGGGGTAATTGATTTTGACAGTACGTATGTATATATGTTTGTTCCACGGTAGCGCCTAAACCACTGGTCCGATTTTAATAAATGAGTTGTCAATATTTATTTCTTTATTAAGGTAGGTACACCATCAGTGCAAACATAACTTAAACAACATAATATTAAGACCATAATTTTGAACTGATGTGTGTACCAAATTACAGGCGTACACATCATAGCAAGTAGAGTGGCAGACTAAAATATTTAAAACATTTCCATCCAAACATAAAATATATGTGAACTAACAAATACCACTTCACGAATTATTCTATACTAACTTAATCTAAAATTAATTATTGTTATATAATTGAAAAAGTTCACATAAAGTACATATAGAAACTAGATTCGTAATAATAGCCCGGGTAATATATTAGGCTATGTAACGTAGTCGGGTTATAGTTTTTTATGAAAATTGTAATTATTAAAGGTCGGTGTGCGATCTATATGGCCGGGCGTTGTACACAATATTTATGAGCTTCTGCTGTATTTCAACAAAAGTTTCGCTAATCTCAACAACAGCATTGAGAAACAAAAGGTTTGCAGTAGGCGACACAGTTGCAGCTAAATGAAATGCGTTTGTTACATGTCTCTGCACAGGAAAAGCATCATGCATTACGTGCAAAGCTGGTAAGTACATGCATGTATAAATATTATCATGATTTGATAAGGGTTTTGGGTTGGCTATCCATGTTGTTATTTTGTAAGGTTTTAGGCAAAAGAATCTCAGTAGCTCTACAAAAGTCGGTAGATAATAATATCTATGGACGCTTCACACCACGTCAGTCTGGTGAAGAACGTGAACTTGTGTTACGGGTACCAGACAACCGAAATATATTTAATACTTTGTACACGATATTTATATTTAAGATTTTTATTACATTATACACATATTGAATACACATCCATGATCTAGGAACACAAAAAACTTTGTTGTTCCCTGGCGGGATTTGAGCGCCAATGCGCTAACCACTGAGCCACAGCGGTCGTCAATAAAAGATATTTGTAGATATACACGGTTGACGTTTGTACCATGTATTTAAGTTTTTTGTTGGTACAGTTTTTAAAATTTATATTATTTATTTTGGGCATATTATGTTATACTGCGAATATTTTTAAATTTTTAATTATTTTTCTGCCTAAATGGTTTTTACATAAGCATATGGAGTAGATAATACTCGTAGGATAGCGAAATACGGTCGGTGTTAAGTCATTGCGATAGCCGGTCATAAATTTTCATAGCCAAAATAGTTTCGCCAGAAAGATATGGACAATATTTTTTAACCTAAACTACCCTTTTGTAAAACATTTAGCCTTAAGCCTGCGTATTTATTTAAAAAAAATAATAAGATCGACCAATCAGGGAAAGCCTTCGGTTGACAATTTGACGCGCAAAAGATTGTGATTTAAAGTTTCAGTTCGCTAGATTATGATTAATGTAATGCAAAATAATCCTTTAAATTGTAAGATCCCAATCTTTCGACAGTTTACAATCTCGCGAGGTATATTATAATCTTACGGTATTTACAATTTACGGTGTATGTCACCGTAAATTGTAAATACCGTAAGATTATTATTTAAGATTATTATATAATATTTTATGAAACTGTGTTCACAAAGTCCAAACAGTTTTCGCCAGTTCAAATTAACATCACTGTGAATTTCGGACATTTTTCGGAAAGGATTCGGCGCTTAAATCCTTATCCTTTTAGCTTTTTGGCTAACTTTAATTGGGTCACTATCGTAGGTGTGACGTGAGCAGCGTGTTATAGAGTGTTGAAGCGTGTTATACGTGTTATGGGCTATGGCATGACCTATATTCATTTGCGTACACCGCGCACCGCCTGGCCCGTTTAGTTCTACGGAAATCTTTTTTGCGTGAAATTACAACCTTTAAGTGTTTGAGTTAAGGCTTTATGCAGCTAGTACATAATAATATAGCGTTCGCGTTGGTTGAAAACCAAGCGAGGCCATTTATTTAAACACTAGCTTAACGCGCGACTTCCGCGTCCGCGTGGATCCCCATTGCACCCCCATTGTATGTATTTCGAAAAATCCTTTTTAAACGGATTTCTACGTCATATTAACTATCTGAGAGCCAAATACACACACAATAAAGATTTCGCTAGTTAAGCTAGGTATAACTTAGTTGAACCTACCGACATATTTATGATACAATTTAATTAATATTATATCTAGCAATGCGTGTATTATTATATATATACAATAATGTGTATTTATTGTAGTACACATTACGCATACCTACAATAAAGATTTCGAATCGATAGCAAAATCTTTATTGTAATATACCTATATGTTACGTAACTCATATCAATAAATATTATTAACACTGGGATTATTTAAGAGGCAGTTGATTATCGCAACGATTGATGACAATTATTACGATGACGTAATGGGAGTTAGTGGGTGGACGATTGTGGGAGTTTTGCAGGAATATCATTATGCGACGTTGTAGTTTTTGTATTAGTTCCAAAATTTCTGTTTTAAATGTGTAATATTGATAGAATATTAACCATTAGATATTAGTTGACGTGCACAAGTGTAAGCAAGTGGTACAACTACAAAAAGCGTGCTATTTGGTGTTCCCTCCAAAACTCCCTAGGAAGTTTCAGTAAAGCGTCTACCACTTTACTGAATCGACTGACTTGACTTATTGACTTATTACATAGTAATCAGTTTGGTTTTACTAAAGGTCGGTCCACAACAGATGCAGGCATCAGTCTTCTGTGCAGTATATTTGAAGCTTGGGAGAGGTCACAGGATGCACTTGGTATATTCTGTGATTTATCCAAAGCATTTGACTGTGTGGAGCATGATACGCTGTTCAGGAAATTATACCATTATGGTGTAAGGGGCACGGCACTAAAGCTTCTAAGCTCTCTAAGTTAATTCCAAAAGGTCTAATGGTACTAAAATTAAACTAGGAGTACCACAGGGGTCTATTTTGGGCCCTTTTCTATTTCTCATCTATATAAATGATCTACCTTATCTAGTTAATGATAAGCATGAGATAGTACTTTTTGCTGATGACACTTCACTAATTTTTAATGTGAAGCGACGACAATCTAACAATGACGAGGTAAATAGTGCTCTCTCAAAAATAGTACATTGGTTTAATGCTAATAATTTACTGTTGAATTCTAATAAAACAAAATGTTTAAAGTTCAGCTTGCCAAATGTTACGCAGGCACAAACCAATATACTATTAAATAATGAGAAAATGAAATTAGTAGACACCACTGTATTTCTAGGTATAACATTAGATAGTAAGTTACAGTGGGGACCACATATTGCTAAATTGGCAGATAAGCTGAGTTCTGCAGCATACGCTGTTAAAAAAATTAGAGAAATTACCGACATAGAGACCGCGCGATTAGTTTACTTTAGCTATTTTCATAGCATAATGTCGTACGGCATCCTCTTGTGGGGAAATGCTGCGGACATTAATACAATATTTGTGCTGCAGAAACGTGCTATACGTTCTATTTATAAGATGTCGACTTTTGAATCTCTAAGGGAAAAGTTTAAAGAAATAAAAGTTCTGACCGTCGCATCTCAATACATTTTGGAAAATGTGTTATATGTAAGAAAGAATCTAAACAACTTCAAAAAGAAATGTGATAATCATTGTGTAAACACTAGAAATAAGAACAAGTTAGATATGCCAGTGTTCAGACTAAGCAAAGTTAGTAAATCCTTTAAAGGCCAATGTATACGCTTATACAATATAATCCCAGAAAAGGTTCAAAACTTTCCCATTAATAAGTTTAAAAAAGTAGTTAAAGAACGTTTGTGTGCCAAAGCGTATTATAAAATTAATGACTTCATTCAAGACGGCACACCTTGGGAATAAGGTGGCTCCTTATCTTATCTTATTATTTGTTACATAGACATAAGTAAACATTGTAATAATTTTGATTTTAAAAGAATAATTTTCCATCTTTTTGGTAAAAGATGGCCCCAGACGAGTTTCTTGCCGGCTCTTCTCGCTGGGTTAGTTCTCGAACCGGTGGTAGGCATCACGTAGTATCGACGTTCAAACAGAGTATTTAAAAATACCAATTTTGAATAAAAAATTTGATTTGATTTGATTTGACTGCATTGACGATTTATGTGGACTTTGACTAGACTTTGGACTTGACGATTTAGAAACACGGTGTTAAAGGCTTTTAAAAAAAATCTTTTTCCCGCCATTTTAACTTGAAACTGGTAATGGCTTAACACCTTCCGCCATATATTAAAAAAAATACTATTAAGTCGGTGACTTCACTACAAATTTTTTACATTTCCAATCGACAGCAATCAACGTCTTTTACCGCTTGTATAGCTCCATTATAATGCGGAAAAACAGCATTCAGAAAACTCAGATTTAGCCGAGTAAGCTCAATTTAAAACATTGTTTAATTCAAACGATGCAGTTCGACAGTATTACATTCTGCATAGCTTTTCATTTTCCATTCCAAATGCTGGCGAGTTTGCAGTTTGCACGATTTTCATTTATGTAAATATTATAAACTAACTGGTGCCCGTAACTTCGTTTGCATGGAATACTTATTGGCAACAGAACTCCAAGATAAAAGTAGCCTATGCTACTCCTCATCACATCAGCTATCAGCCAGTGAGTCCGGTAAAAATCGCTCTAGCCGTTAGCCGGAAAAAACATACAGACAGACAGACAAAAATGTTTTAGAAAAATGAATTGGTGTAGGTACCGTATGTACTATCATATGCTTTTAGTTCAAATCTGTTAATTTGATATTACAAACAGACACTTAAATTTTACTTAAATGTATGTATTATAGAGAATATAGATCATCAGTTTGATTTGAATTCAATTTTAACTACGATAGGAGTAGTCAACGATAGACGGTTTAATTTTATAGACTCTTCATTAGCGTTTACTCCTTACTTGCTATCGCTACTCAAACGGACTGACATATTTTTTTATTAGGGCTAGTCATAAGTGAACTTTATAGTACCGTTATAAATTCGAGAGCTCGGCAGCTGCAGCGGTCTCGCCAACTCTTTATCAGCTTAAAGACTCGGCTTAAAGATCTTTTCACGGCTTATTCGTACCTTCATAATTCATTGTACATGTGCAAGTACATTTCGTTAAATATATTATAATTTTGACATTACACTTTTTAACATTCATCATCAATTAAGTAGTACATATAACATTATTATCAGCTTATTTCACTGTCGCTTAGCAATGGATGGGACTGTACGTTTATAATGTAGATTGTACGTTATAGATATTAGATTTAGTAAAAAGTATTTATCTACTTTTTGCTCTGTAGCTATAGTAATTCTCACTACGTTTCAATATTATCGATTTTTTTTATAATCTTAATTCAAGTAATATGTATGTTCATACAGTTTTAGTAATGTAATTTCCTTAGTTTCTTACACTAAGATAACTTCTCTATGTTCCCCAGCACCCCCCGGTCGAGCAAGCAGTGGGGGAAGCTGGTGAAGACTGCAGGAGGCTTCAGCTCGGGCAGCCTGGAGAATATCCTGTTCGGCTCCGGCAAGTGCGCCGGCGGCAACTCCAGCAAAATCGCACACGCCAGGTCAGTCAGTGATCACTGCGAGCAGGGCGGAAGAAATTTGGACAAAGGCAATGGTCCGAAATGACCCAGAGACGACCGCAATGAAATGGTTTCCAATGTGTTTGTGCACTTTAAATCATGATTTTGGGCTTTATTTTATTACTACTATTCCGCTACTACTCTGCACGTCATTTTACAATAATAATGAGACATACAATATTTCACAACAGAATGTAGTATAGGATTAGGATATGTGGCCGGCGGTGGTATGTGGCCACTGTGGTAGATTTCACAGTAAAGCTCTTATTACATATTATGTAAATTATATTTCTCTCAATTTAGTGATAAATCCACTAACATATATTTGTTATATAATATATGTTATATTTGATTAAGGTTCAAAATGAAAATGTTTACTCATCTACGCGTATTTTCCAGACAAGTGCACGCGGAAGTGTGCGGTATACTGCTGGGCTCGCTAGAGGGTCTTCAGAGCGCGCTGGCGGTGTGCGGCTCCACGGGCGTGCTGCTGACACCCGAGGAGTCCACCTCCAACTCCATCGTGGGCGAAGTCGCGCAGCGGATTAAGGATCTGAGCGATGATGGCAAGGTAAAGAAGCCAAACATGTCACGGTCTCTTTCAATGGACAAAAAACATGTTTTTTCATTTGTAGAACTTTATTTGCAGTTAGGAGAATCAACATTCAAGTTAATATTTTTATTTTTAATAGATGAGAATGTCTTACGTCTGAAATCCCAAAAAGGTGGGTATCATTCACAAGATTTATCAAATACGCACATAATGAGGGTGATAAATGACCATGAAAAATTAATGTGATGCAAAGTCTTTGAAGATTATATTGGGGTTGATAGTGAAAATTCGGATTGTAAGGACATAAACTAATGATCCCCAGAAGTCTGATGTATGCGAGGAGGAGGAGTGGGCGATGGGCGCGGCGCACGACATCGCGCGGCTGTGTGCGGAGGTGACGCTGCGGTGGCGCGCCTTCCTGCACCACACCACCGACCGTCCGCACGTGCACCACGCGCTGGCGGCCAGGCACCACGCGCTACGGTACGTCTGTCTATCACTAACCAAGGCGGAAGGAATACGAACCTGTCTAGATAAAGAACGGCATAAGGCAGCAAAATTGTCTCTAAATAGCAGCGTATCTCCCCTTTACGTCGTAGTCCTAACTTATCGTAATGAATTCTTTGATTCTTTACCTATATTCAGTGGCTTCATTGAATTTTGAATGGAGGTGATAGTTTGTTTTTCACTTCAGTTTCACTTCGCCTGTTACACCAACTGATATCGGGGGAATATCGATATCATTCGTTTTAGGACTTTTATGTAATGTCCTATTAGAAGGAAACTCTACCCAACCCTCTATTAACACAAGTTTTCACATAATTCCAGCATCAAACGTTTCGCCGAGTGCTTCTTCGTGCTGGACAACCCTCGCCACTCGCTCGCCGGCTGCTACGACAGCAACTACCAGTCGTACCAGAGCGTCGGTGAAGTCGCGCGCCGGTCGAGATATCTCGCGCTGCTCCCGCCGCTGCCGGTTCACTGTATCGCGTTGGACGGCGACCCTCATATCATGCCGATTATATTTGAAGACAGGTGAGAATAAGAGCTGATTAAGATGATAAGCAGAGACAAAAAATAATATTATACTGAATATATAAAATATTATGTTCCTGATATATGAAGTAAAGTAAGGTGTAAAGCTACTTTCAGACTACGCTTTATTATAATAGCATATAGTATATCGCTCATAGCACAACAATATCGCGCACCATACATTGTTATGGACACGTTTACACTGTACTGTACTATATATTATTGGCTTACTATACGCTATAAAATAGTGAGATACCCTGAGTTCATGTTGTGCTATATCGCGCGCCGCCCTCTTCCTCCTCCCTCACCCCCGGCCGTCCCACAAGCGAAATGAGCAACCCAACACGTCTGGACTCTGGACACGATCCTATGCCTGAGACGGATTTGCGCTGGTGGGCAGGCGCCAAATGATTGTTTTTGTTGTAGTTTTTCTCTATTGTAGATCTAGGATTATAAGTTACAACATGGAACATTTTATAGAGAGTGTAAGAAAATATCCATCGATCGTGATGTGTGCTGTGCAACTGTGCACAATCTTCAAAGATCGCGGTCAACTGAGCTTGCTATGTACTATAAGTGCTTGCGATAATATCGCGTAATGTGAACGCCATGCTATATAGTATAGCATTAGGTCCTTCTTTGCTATACTATATAGCACAATAGCGTCTGAAATGAGCTTAATATTTCCGAGAGAATATTCACTGCAATGTCACTGCTATGACACTGCTAGTATCAGTAATGATAATACTGTATTAAAAAAATCTTTAAAAACTTGACAAAATTAATAAAATATAAAGAAATCGTTTATTAAGTGATGAATCGTTGACACACTTTTTGATTTCTATTTTCAGATATCAAGATACTGCAGAATTTGCTAGGAGACGTTCATTTTTAAACTCTGGTGCAAGCAAAGCAGGAAGCGGTAAGTAACTTATTCGATTATATTTTTAGATATAAATTCAAAACAAGTTTATGATAAGAAAGTAAACACGTGCCTCAAAGGTATATTTGTTGCATATAGAAATGGATATTGAAAACAATTGAAATGTTTATTTTCAGATCCATTTTTATGCTCTGAGCCGCTCGGTGATGATTGTGCCTGTAGTGTGAGCTCGATGGTGGATTCAAGAAGACCGTCTTCGGAAGCATCAAGAGTCACTCTCTCGCTGCCTAAAACAATTATGGATGTGCTTGAACCCCAATACAATCCTCCGAAATCCAACCAAAATGTAGTGCAAGCAACTCTCACGTTAGCGCCCCAAAAATCAAACAGAGGGTCTCCAAAGAGGTCTATTGTGAAACAAAATGTAGTGGAATTAACTAAACCCCACAACAAACAATTAGAACTAACTGGAAGAAATAGATACATTGTTCAAAATAACCAAATCACAGAAATTCAATTGCCACCAAACAAAGCTTTTCCATCTTGTTCTATACAACAAGGACAGCAACTGTCCAGATATTCGGCCTCAACTCTTCTTGATATAAATACTGCAAAAAGTTCAGTAAACGTTTCACAGCTAGGACAAGATCAATCTGATCCTAATGAAGTGTTTACGCAAAAACATAAAATCACCAGCGGTGTCAGCACTTTACCCGCTAGACACAGTAAATCTTTAGATCAGTTGAGAGTTTCACAAATGACCCCGCTTAGTGTACAAGCTTCAACGAAAAACTCCAGAAATGGCTCAAATGCTTCAGTCAACTATCCGAAACAGTATTTACCTCCCCAACAAATCAAACCTACGACGCTACCGCGAAGTGTTACGACGACGTCGTATCCAACAAATACAACGACCCGCTGTGCTGCCAAAGGAGATGATTATAGACGCAATATAAATGAATTCAGGGAAAAATATAAAAACCCATGTAATCACAATCATAACATGCACGGAATGAACAATGAAGTGTTTCAAAACGTAGGATATAAGTACGACGGAAGCATGAAAGGGAATCCGAATCAAATTTATGGGTACACATTCGGTAAACAGGGTAATAATATGCAAGTAAATAATGTTATTCGGAATCCCTTAGAATTCCAAAGAGGCTACAGTGTAAATTTACCCCGTCCTATGTTGCCTCCACGAAATTCTTATCCTCCTGTTAGCGGAAAAACTCAAGTGACTGATCAAAATAATTTAGTATCTAGTAAACAGGTTCATAGATCTAATTCTACCCATGTATTCCAAAATGTCGATACTCAACAAATTGATATAGAAGCTGCTCGAAATCAACTGAGACATGAACTTAACTATTACCTTCAAAAAGGAGACTGGAGCTATGATTTTAATACCGGCAGTCTAATACAAAACTATCAAAAGAAATCAAGTAAAAGTAGTGACGACAGTGGTTTCGTTATGACGTTAGACAGAAGCAGTGATGGTACTTCGAAATCTAATTATTCTAAGACGCCTCCTTCTACACCACATTCAACGTTACCCTCAGTAAGGCATAAGAAAAGTCATTCAAGAGAATCTAAATTAAACACACATGTCAACAAGGAAAATGCCAAAATTAATTCAAGTCGTGATTCTTTGAGCAGTCATCATTCTATTCGATCAAGAGATAATAAATCAGATCTACATACGCCAAAGTCAGATCGAAGCACACCCAAATCAGACAAAGGAACCCCGAAATCCGGTAAAGCTACCCCTAAGTCAGGAAAAATTACACCTAGGTCAGGTCTCGCTACTCCGAAATCTGGTAGGATGACACCTAAATCAGGCTTTAACACTCCAAAAAGTGGAAGATCTAGTGGTAAGCCGGAAAAACGTTCAAAACATAAGCCTTCAGAGAAAATGACACAGCTCATGTCAGAAGCTGCATCGTCGTCCAGTAATGAAAGCATACCTTATGAATTACGAAGGCTTGAGTCAACGACTCTACCTTATAGCTTAGATCATGGATCAGAACTGAGGCACTGTAGAAGTGCAGCTTCAATTATTGAAGAACCAAACTTAAATAATACATTTGGTTCAGAGTCTCTACCAAATCTAGCACCCCCACCGGCTTTTGAATCACCACCGTTAGATATTGGTGACAAGGACTTCAAAATTTTGCCTCCAGAAAATTTCTTGAATAAAGAAGACAAATGCAGCATTAGCTCGACATCTAGTTTAAGTGAGCAAAGTGGCTGGGTATCTAGTGGTCGTAGCTCAGGGCTGTCAACTCCTGATAACGGTAGTCAGGTAAACCAAAACTTTCCATCTACTAGCCAATCAGTGCTACCGAAAGCACCCAGTAAAAATATTGAAAATGGTAGTGATATCAAAAAAGAAAAACCTAAAGACGGGGAGAAGATTAGTGAATTCAAAAGAACTGTTTTAAATGGTGAACAACTAAGAGAGCGATTGTTGAAATTAGCTGTTAAAGCTGCTCAAAATCCTAATGAAGAGATAGAGTGTTGCGATAAAGAAGTTTGTGAAGAATGCACCATTTGCAGTGATTCCATCTGCACAGACAGTCAATGCGAATATAATAAGTTAATGCACAGTAATGGAATTGATGCTGGTTGTGATTCGGATACTTGTAACGCTAGTTGTTACCGCCCTTGTTCGGAACTTTCGGGCAAAATAAATCAAAGGCATAACTCATTTAGTGCAATACAGGGAAAAACTTATAGCACCGTAAATAAAACCAACGGTACTGTAAAGAAATCACAAACCATAAGCGATAACCTCCATCCTTATATTCGTAAAGAAATACCACCCAAAGTTCAAGCTCCAGCAAAAACTAAACCAATAGATAAAACAAAACTAAGAGATAAAATAGAATACACAGAAAAGCTTTTAGCTGCAGAAATACGTAGCTTGACTGTTGACCGTTCCTGCAAAAGTCACAAGACCGGTGGTCCAATGGCCGCTGCACAAAAATATTACGGGAAGGCTAAATCTGAAGTGGACTTGAGTCATTTTGCTGCAGAAAATGAATACGAACATTTACCTCCCCCACAACAGTTCCGTGATGCGCCTCCACCGCCTGATGCATTTAAGGTAATGAAAACTCATTTTATATAATACATCAGTAGACAATCCTCTTTAAAAATGAACATACTTTTTGCATTTACAGGATCCACCATCAAAGTCACCTGCACTGAGCCGTAAAAGTAGTAAATCTTCCACGCCTTCCAAAGCCCCACGAAAGGATGAGCAACCAACTACCCTGCAACTAGATAATCCCCTATATCACGTTTGTGAAGGTAACGTCAAACCAATTTCATAATAATAACTATAATGCCAGGCTTTAAAATCACTGTAAAATACTTTGGACTCCAAAGACTACATATATAACGAATTTTCATTTTTCTTCAAGGCATCTTAGAAAGACGAAAGCTAAGGCCACATCAGTCTATTAACACAAGTACCACACCTTCAGGAACTACTTTAAATAAAAGCCAGAGCACTGGCGAACTTGCTAGCAGAAATGAAAATGGAACTAACAAAGGTTAACGATTTTTCGCTTTACAACTAACAAGAATTAATTATTTAACTCCAAAAGTAGCAAAAATAAACTAGGTATATAAAATGTTAACTTCTTAAGATAAGTAATTTCTTTTTTTAGAACAACGCCAAAGCAATTTCATCAGCATATTCGGGCTTGCTGAATCAGAAAGACTGTTCGTGAAATGTAGAGATGAGTTTAGGCAAAGTGTAAAGTATCCCGGTGCAATATATTCCGACTTCCCTCCTGTTGAGAACTCTTTACCATATTTCCATATCAGCGATGAATATCGCATGTTCAACCCAGAAGGTAAATATAATCCAAATATCTATAGAACTATAGCCTTGGTATAAGAAATTTCTAAGTATGTTTTTCTCGAAAGCATAGTAAAGGGTCTACTCTATGAAATTCTTTAGAGTTTGTAAATTACCTATGTTCTTTATCTTCCATTTTTCAGGTTTGCATCTTATCATTTGTGTCCATGGACTTGATGGTAATGCGGCTGATCTACGTTTGGTGAAAACATATCTAGAGCTGGGGCTGCCTGGTGCTCGATTAGACTTTCTCATGTCAGAGAGGAATCAAGGCGATACGTTCTCAGATTTTGATACGATGACTGATAGGTAAGAAAATGGACCTTACATTTTACTTCAATCTTCATTTAGGATTCCCAAAATGGAGACATTAAAAATTATATTTTTCGTTGACATAATTTTAACTACTGTGTTATTTTATTCTAATATCTAATACGGTTTCACAGACTCGTCCAAGAAATAATGACTCACATACAAAACTCCAACGAACCAGCGCGAATCAGCTTCGTTGGTCACTCTTTAGGCACCATCATCATCAGATCAGCCCTCGCCCGGCCGCAAATGAAACCTTTCCTCGGCAAACTGCATACTTTCCTGTCTCTCAGTGGACCACATTTGGGAACGTTATATAACTCCAGTGGACTTGTAAATGCTGGTAAGTCACTGACAACTCTGTATTTCTGTACTGACTGCCTATATTATAACATTATATCCCGGTATATTTAGACATTCAAAGATTTATAGACATTCAAAGACCTTAATTAACACAAAGTTGTGCATACAGATAGCTATTATATTACGAAACGGGGTCCTGAAGAAGTGTTAACGCAAGAGGAGCTAGCTAATACTTTTGGAAAATCATTTTCCAGGAATGTGGTTCATGCAAAAATGGAAGAAGTCCGGTTCTCTTCTTCAACTATCGCTTCGGGACGCTTCGGACCCTCGTAGGTCCTTCCTCTACCGGCTCAGCGAGAGGAGTCAACTGCACCAGTTCAAACATATCCTCCTATGTGGCTCCGGTCAAGACAGATACGTGCCGCTGCATTCTGCAAGACTAGAACTTTGTAAGGCAGCTGCAAAAGACACGTCTTTACTGGGCCAAGCTTATAGAGAAATGGTAAGCTCGACTTTATTTCATTTATGATTTTTGAAAAAATTGGCCCAATAGTCTGTGTAGATAATATAACTATGACTAATTGGGTATTTTCATTTTTGTTTTTTTTAAATAAATTAAGAAATAATTAGGTAATTCAACTTGACGAAAATAAAATGAATTAAGATTTTATGTGTAGTTTTGTAATATGCATTTCGAAGTCACAAGAAACTTGCAATATTTTTTTACAACATTAGTGTACAAAACCTACATAATTAGTTTACTCCCATCAAATACAAAAAGATTTACTATGTTATGTATGAACAGAAATGCGCAAACTTCAGATATATCAGAAATTTGGTGCATATGGCCATACATTTCGTAGCACCATTACTACCGTGCGTCACTTGCTTGTACGACTTTTATATGGGGCGTTTTCACGAGACTCGCAAAAGTGCTTCAAACAATCCGCAATATCTTTGAAAATATTGTCTTTGAGTCTTATTAAGTAGTTATTTTTTTAATATTAGTTATCTAAATCTTAAATACTAACTATTTAATAGCAAATTTTTAGTATCACAATAATTGTTATACATATAGTTATATAGAGCATTTAAAAAATTATATGGAAAATGACAAAATTCTTTAAAGAAACACAGTTTCTAAGATAAAAATAGAAACACTTAGGCAACTAAAAATATAATATTAATATTTAATCAAAAAGTATAAATTCTAAAATAAATACAACTTATGAGATCAAAATAGTAACACTGAGGCAACTAAAAATATAATATCAATATGTAATCAAAAAGTATACATTTTTGATGAGAACAATGAATCTGACTGTAAATAATAATTTACGTTCAGTCAGATTCATTGTTATCATCAGAAACATTACCATTTACGTCCATAAGTTAAACTTCGTTAGTATTATTGAGGAATCGCAGAGACTAATAAGATACTTATATTTATCATTGTACTAATTGGAATTGAACCTACATAAGCTTTTCGTAAGGTTGGATTATTAGAATTAATTCTAGTCTCCTTTCTTAGTACTAGGGTCATAATATAATCATCAGACAAAGAATATTTGTACCGGATTTTATTGCTCTGGGAAATATCGACATTAATTTCTTTTATGCTTGTCCAAGTAACTTTTTGGTTAGCTGTATTTTTAACCCAGTTCTTATTTTTAAACAGGTCTTTAAAGTCAAACACTAACGACTGATTTACGTCTATGACTTCATATGAATCACCCGTTACTTTAGCCCAACGTACAAGTAATTTCCATTCGTCTTGTATATAAATTGTTTTATGTTTAGCAGCCCTTTCAATCACACTGAGAACTGAATCTCCCTCGTTTAGGGTATGTCCTTTTTCAAGGAACCTGTGTGTTATAGTAATATCATATTCTTTATTTCTGCATAAGCATACATATTAAATACTATCCTATTGCGATTCTGGCCAGCGCAATTGTCTGACCAGAATCAGACAATTACGCTGGCCAGAACAATTGTCTGGTCTGTTCAGAACTTTTTAGCATCCTTCGATACAATTTTTTTCATGAAGTCATAAACGCTAGCTGGCATAACCTTGCTGCCCCACCATATCGTATACCGTGAAAGCTTTCGCTTGTAATATAATACACTCATTTGCCCATGAGGATATGACAAAACCGATGACTGATTTTCTGGGGGAAGTAAATATGGCGAGGTTTCATTATGACTTATGGTCATAAAAGGATCTTCTATAAGAATACGATCTCCGATAACTTCGTCAGATAGAACATCTTCATAAATGTCCTTCATCTTTTCTAGTATGTTGCGTGCTCCAGTGGGTAATGGCGAATGACATTCTGAAATATATTTTAGTGTATATAGAAATTATAAAAAAGTACTGTACATAAAAGAACGATTATTGTAGGTCAACATTTATCAAACTCGTCAGACGATTCACGATAAAAAGTTTTTAAAAAATAAAAATATTCATAATTGTTTATTTTTATTTATACAGGTAACTTATTATTTAAATAAGTTTACTTTTTAATACAAAAATATATAATATTTTACAAATAACCATTGTTTTTCAATAGAAAAAATCCGTATATTTAGTCCTAAGAACAAAGTGGGTGGGATATACGACAGTTGGATGCAAACGAAATTCCACAGAATAACGTCGGTGGTGGTCATGCGTCACTATCGGGTCCATAGAAAATTGTAGTATAGTTACATAGAGCATGAAAAATCAAATCTCGTCAGATATAACACAAACTTAACGATGTAATATTGTTTTATTAGAAAGCAATGTTATTTATATTTAAATTAAATTTAACATTGATTTATATTTTCCGTCGTAAACCGACGGATAGTCAGAACCGACGTTATTATTATATACTTTGAATATTTTTGTATAAATACAAAAAATTATTAATACCAACTATAAATACATAACTTAATAAGTTACCTGGCGTCCCTGGAATGCATTCCTCCTCATCAATGCACTCTTCATGAGTATAATTCGTGATTTTTTCATTTTAACTTGTTTATTCCACAAGCTTTAGCATAAGTTTTGATCGTGCTGTCTTCATTGTGGTACACGTTTTACCATGCTTTATCAAAAACTAGGTACGAAATAATAAATAAACAACATAAAAATAAATAATCCTAAAATTGTTTAACAAAATAAAATCCCGTGCGGCGCGTGAGTTAGTTCAACGAATAGTGACGTTTGCGCGGAGTCGTCGCGAGCGGGAGAAGGCAGTGGGGAAGCCCCGCGCTTCGTGCAACGACACGTATACTCAAGCGTCATTTTACTATGAGCGTCTATCAAACCCGTCAGTATACCGACTGAATATTTTGAAATGTAAAATACATATACATTTTTCTACAACGTGGTATTAATATTTAATAAATTATCAGAATATAGTAAAAAGTCATTTTCAGATTTTTTTCATATCCGTCATTATTCTACGATCATGACGATATATATATATATATATATATATATATATATATATATATATATATATATAGCTCCGTGGCCTATTGGGTAGAACCTAACAGAGATTCGCACTCGAGAGAATGCAGATTCGATTCCCAGGTTGTGGCATGTACCAAATACCAATGAGACTTTTTCAGATGTCAAGTACATTATACGGACGCTCCAACCCGCACACGGTTGGCCCCAGACGTATTGGCCAGTCACTCCTCTGGACTAGTATGACTGTGTTGTGAGAATGCCGTATGTGCTTGGGCAACCATACGACATTTAAAAACCGACTGTCCCAGGCACTACAGTATTTCAAGAGTGGTTACTTCGCTCGGAGAATACTGTATAGTGTATAAAGCATCCAATAACGTATGAAAAGGCCTAAGTTTTTTAGGTACATATACTCGTATAAGTTATTCGTTGCTTTCTTGCCATATAAGGTACTAAAATATTGTATCTTCAAAAGCTAGTGGGAATTCTATGATTTTGGGACTGACACTAGAATGAAATAGAGAGTACTTTCTTCTATGCTCTTTTCATAGCTCCATAGGCATTGTTATTATTTGCTCACTAGGCCAGTCGTCTACCTTTAAATCATACTTGCGAAGTATTATTAGTTTGCCTAAATAGAAAATGGGATTTCCTTGTATTCGATAAATGTTTATGCTCATACTCTAAGCCTACGTTCCCATGAAAATTTTTTAGTGGTCGCGACTGGAAAAAAACAGCACTGTAAATAGAGCTCGGCGCTAATACGATAGAGCTGAAAATAGAAGTGTCGTGTATCGAATGTCAGATTTGACAACTCGACTCTTGAGACTTGGATGTATTTCGCAGACCTCTATTTACAGTGCTGTTTTTTCTGTCGCAACCACTAAAAGACTCTCGTGGGAACGTAACTTTCCGTTTCCTACTTTCGTTCGTTTCCGTTTTCATCTTCCCTATCCCTCTATCTTCCAGGTACACAACATGGTGTCTCCCCTTGCGGCGCGCGCGTCATCAGCATCAGTCGTACGGTATGATGTACAGCACGCGCTGCCCCATACCGCCAGCGCACTCGTCGGCCGCGCTGCCCACATCGCCGCGTTGGACTCGGATCTATTCATAGAGAAGTTCCTGCTTGTCTCCGCGTTGAAATACTTCCGATAAATTCCTGATGAGTCTGGCTTGGCAAACACTGAGGCTGGGACTATATGGTCCGGAATCCGGGAGGCCTAGGAAAATTCAGAGCATTGAAAATAGAACTCTGCGCTTAAACAATAGAGTTGAAAATGGAAGTGTCAAGTGTCGAGCTGTCATATATGACATTGACATTTGTCTCGACACTTGTGTGTTCGATTGTCAGCTGTATTAGCGCAGAGTTCTATTTTCAATGGTCTGAATTTTCCCCGGCGGTAGGCCCAGACCGTATTGCCCCAGCCTCCTGGGTGCACGCAGCTCTGGCTCATGCACGTAACTTGGAATAGCTATCTCGCGTCTATAAAAACAACTCGTCCATCTTGTCTATCGCAGTTGCGCTAGGGTAGGGCAGATTAAACTGTGGGCGTATGAAACTAACTTGCGCCATTTGTACACTCCATTCAAATCCAATTTAATCCAATAAATGCATTTTAGAAATAAACACGTTAATTTGGCCGACTTTCATCTTTTTCTTCACTTATAGAATAAATTGGATCTGAACCAAAGAATATACCTATTTTTATAATAAGTTACTGCACAACAAAGTAAGGATTGACAAAGAGTGTAGCCACGAAAAGCCGGGCTTTAACACCTACGACTAAAGCCCCATCGTTCGTTCCTTCTTGTATACGCACTTGCAAAACCCCAACTGATTCCTACACACTGTTTACTTTATTCTAATTCCGTAATATTCCAGAGTGACAAACTTATGAAACCTAGACTGATTTAGGAGGTTTTGGCACAGAATAGAAAAAAGTAGATCCTACGGTTGAAATGAAATTGTCGCTTTGTATTATATATTATGTTTATCTTTGCAATGAAGTTATTTTGTATATCGACGCCCCAGCACCATTCGCCGCAAGCGCGGCAGACGAGGTGTCAAAGCGACAGTCTTTGGAGTTTTTGGACACCTTCTCGATTATCTTGCTATTTCCCCGTTAGTTGTGCTGAGGGCTGATGTTAACAAGTTTGACCTTAAATAGCGCCAATGACTTTCTAGCATACTGAGTATCTTTGGATCTCTTGTGAGGATGGAATTGCACATAAAAGGCATTTGACTCGCATTTAGTAATCATCATTTCACAATTCACGAATATGTAATTTAATATTGCACTGGTTGTGTGTATAAATGTATTGATCATTATTATTACTGCGCGTTTGAGAATGTTTCAATGAGGGTGTTTGATATTTTTCTGCCGCTAGGGGGCGGACCCAACGCACACAAAGCGTCATATGGTGGCGTAAGTGGTATCTAAAACGGTCGATAACAATTTTCGTTTTTTTTAAACATTTACGAATTGTGTCGCTGTGCACTTTCTTTTTCCCGACGTTTCGGCTACTTTCCAGCAGCCGTGGTCACGGGGGGACTGACACAATCCGTAAATGTTTTAAACAATGAAAAATTTTTTCGATTCTTTTTCTGTCACCAAGCGGCGCTCGGTAGCCCGACGGTCCTTGTCGGTTCAAAAAGCTGTCAGATATCACGAATTTAAAAACCCTCATTTGTATAAAATGGGGATGTTATGGATATGAAATTTCCCCTCTGGATGAGGATACGAATATGAGAATAAAAATATTATACCGGTTACGGATATCTAATTATTTTAGATAATCCGCTAAACTAGGATAAGAATAATCGATTTTTAAAGAAATTCAAAAGTAAAATCTTGAATAAAATACAAAGCTAAGTATATTCAAAATTTTCCGAAACTTTTATGTCGGATTGAGTTACGGTTACGGATAGTTATTTATATTTCGGAAATCCTACAGTTTCGGTTACTGATACATAGCTCTATGACATCCATAGTGTGAAGCTGTAAACCCAACGGGACATCCTTATTCCGTGCTTTTACCCCATTTTTACCCACATTTTTAAACTATGTACCAAAAATGTTACAGAATTATACTAAAAATTATTTTTAACTACTCATCAAGTAAACTGCGTAATAATTTAAATACAACGTTTTATTCAATTAAAATTTTCCAATTGCATAGTTTCTTAGAAAATATAAATAAATTACACCTCTATGCCTACATATAATATATTATATTAAACTTTTTTGTGCTTTTCTTTTTTGACTTATTTTTATTATTTCATCAAATGTGCAGTAATAATGCGAGTAACTAATTTAACGATTATTTTAGGGATTTATAATATTATTATGTACAAGTGTGTGATATGAAATACTGAAATTGAAACTAATCAAAAATAATTGATTACTACTTAAGCTAAGACGGATCTTTACACCAAATAAGATAAGACTTCGATTAAGTGAATGTAGATACTGTAGATGTTATTTGTACTAGGAGATATTAATTATTGTTGTTAAAATAACAAAAAACTTAACTGTTGAGTGTCTGGCGACTGGCGTACTTAAGTGTTCTTAAATTATAATCACACAGTTTTGTGTATTTATAATTTTAATAATTAATTATTTGAATGAAATAATATCTTGAGCCATATATAATCCTTTTATAAAAAAACAAGCCTGCAGTCTGCAAGTATTCACTATTATTAGACACAAACCATTCTGTTACAGTACCCATTTAACAAAGACGCCATCGCTAATTACGAGGACGAAATAAGAAATCAATAACGTAACCAAGAGCATGTCAGGACATATTTAAGGAGGGTTCCGGAACTATCAACGCGTAAAAGGTTTTTTCAAATTACTTCAAAAGTTACAGTCCGATTTCGCTTTCCTAACGAGTATTTAGCAAAATTTCAAGTTTCTAAGTCTCATATTTTAGAAATGCCAGGGGGGGACAACTTGTAAACCACTTTGGAGATACATTACTCGAAAATGGTTTATAAGCATGCAAAAGCATGAAACCTTGCCTTTATTTGAAAATACCTATTCAACGATACCCCACATGGGATGGAATGAAAAAAAAATCATCCCCACTTCACATGATGGGGAGCTACCCCTGAAATATAAAATTATATGATGGCAAAATTAAACTATAATATGCAATATATAACTATCAAAATTTTTGTCTATTTATATTCATAGTTGTCAAGGGAGGACAGACGGACGGATGGACAGAGTGAAACTATAAAGGTTTTTTTTAAGGTTTCATGTAGTTACAATGGAACCTTAAAAAATGTATAGTATTGACGTAAGTATTTCGCGCTATGTTACTTAGCGAACGTTATGTCAATCCTATATTATATTTTAAAATTCGAACATCATTGTAATTAACGATGGCGTTTTAGCTAAGCCCCTAGTTATACTGTAAAGCTCCCGTAAAGCGAAACCGCCTTGGAAGGTGTGCATTTTTAGAATGGCTTAAGTATACTATGTTTTTTAACGGAATAAAGTCTAGTCATTAAATTCGCATTCATTTATTTTATCCTAACTGTGAAGTAGAGATTTACAAAAAGGAGCTACTTTGACGAATACAAAGACTTTTTAGGATAGGAGATTTGAAAATTTAAATTATTCATCGTACTTATTTGTGTCACTTTTTATTTACTTATTTAGTCAATGATTTCTCGCAGAAACTATTCATTAAAAACAATATTATTGCGAATATAATATTAAATAAGACAAGGTTGAATAATATTACTTGGATATATTATTGTAAGCCAACCATTTTGATTTGAGTTTTTTACATATCTCAAGCGTGTTTATAATGCATGGTAAAAACGCATTAAAACACGAAATGTATGGTAGTTATTGAATGGATCGCTGTGACTTATGTGTTTCCTTTAATGTTAGAAATTTAGTGGAATAATGTATATCGTCATGTTATAAGAAGAATTTAAAAAATGCAGAAAATTCGACGTTTGTATTTACTTGCATCTGTAGGCGTTTTCATTTATAGACCGAAGTATGAAGTATTATTTAATAACATTACTGAGCACCCTTTATACCTATTTATTATGTATTTAATACTCTTCTTTATTCATACAAACTTAATATTTTCATTAACTACAAAACATCAGCCAAAAAATACAACAGAGCCTTGTAAGGCTTAGCCTTAAAACAGAATGTTGATACTTAAAAAGATGTAAATTTTAAGGAATGTTAGACTGATCTTAAAAGTATATGACAATTAAGATAATACAATAAGTTTCTTACATTTTGTTTTATTTATTATTCTTTCGTTTAAACTAGGTATGTATTGGTATTGTCTTAAATCTGTCCACATTTTGTCTATAAATATTTATTATGCAATGTTTTGTACAAGAGCTTAGCTCTATTTTTTGTCAAGTAGGTTGATATTAAAATAGCGTCTCGTATTTTTTGTCTATTAAGAGTTATATCTTCATAATAATTAATAACCATAAAAATCACTAATTGATATCTGATGACTATCATAATTATAGTAGGAGACTGTCCACAAGCAGTCCGGGTTTGTATGGATATGGAGTAATATCTTACAGACATTTATTGCAAAATGCTTGGTGACATAAACCCTAAGAAAAGTCGTATAATAATTTAATAAGACTCCTCCGATTGCTACTTTCTATAGAGCAATTGCATCGAAACAGTTTCGTCTTGAATTTAGGATTGAGCGTTTCAAAGTATTTTGATTGCTTGATGGTGTCATTTCAAATCTACTATTTGAAATGACACCATCAGGCAATCAAAATACTTTGAAACGCTCAATCCTAAATTCAAGGCTATTTAACAAATTAGTATATAATTTTTCAATAATTTAATAATTGTTAACCCCCCCTTAATATAACCTAACCTATCATCAATGAACTAAAATTACAATGTAATAAACTTTACGAATCTTATAAATAATTTTAAATTCCCTTTTAGTCCTCCAAACCTTGTACCTATAAAGTGGTAGAAAATACGTCTTATCAATAATAATCACAAAACAAAATTTATGTATGTTTTCAACATATGTATAATATATGCATTTTACACCTATGTCATATCTGAGCATTAAACATATAACAATTTTCAGCCCTGTGGTGGTACATAGTTTCGTTACACTTTTTTTTTTCTAAAATTTTAAATAACTTTACGTCTGCCACTCTGTTCAAATACACTTTCTAGTTTTTTACTATTTAATAAGTTATGATTTTTTTACATCTAATATATTTTAGTTATTTGCAATTTAGTATTATGTACCTATCTATGTTGCTACACAGCACCCGGAAGACGATCAAATAATTATTTGACAAATTTTAGTTGTTAATGATATATTTTGTTAATATGTGGCATTTTGTTTGAACCGGTTTGTCAAACAGATAACAAAAAAAACGTAGTTTGTCATATAAAATATTTTTTACCTCAGTTTTGCTCACAGTATGCTTGAATGAAATTGATTAGGTAATTAAAAGTAGTAAGTACGTATGTACCTATCAGAGAGAATTTTGTAAATATAATAATGAATTTTATTTGTAAAATAAAAATACAGTCGTATTATTAATGGCATTGTGTCGATGTTATATACATTTACGGAGAATTAAATAAATGACGCCTGATCACTTGATGTTTTACTGACTTTTCCTATCTTCCTTAATAAATCAAGACAATAAAACTAGATGTACCTATTTAAAAAATCGGTAGGTAAGCTTTTTTAATTATGCATAATAAATATGAATGACAAAATATAAACAAGGTATAACATGAAAAAAATGTAATCTCAATAAAATAAAACATTAATGCAAATACTGGTGGAGTGAAGTAACACTAAAGTATGAGTAAATCCAATTTGATCAGTATAAGGTCATGTGATTAATTATTAAATAACATATTTAGTTCAAAGATATTACAACTATGATGCCAATCAAAAACTTTTCTTTATTTTATTTATATCTAAATGGCATCGGCTTATAACCATTTGCTAGTGTCAAGTTAAAAAGGCGGGAAATAGAACTGTCGTTTCAGTTTTCAACACTGTATTCCTAAGTCGTCAAGTCTAAAGTCTAGGCAAAGTCCAAATAAATAGTCAGTGCAGTCCATGAATCATGTAAGTCGATTCAGTAAAGTGGTAGAAGCTATACTGAAAGTTCCTAGGGAGTTTTGGAGGGAAACTCAAAATAGCACGTTTTTAGAAGTTGTACCACTTGCCCACACTTGTGCACGTTAACGAATATTTAATGGTTAATATTCTACCAATATTACACATTAAGAAGCGGAATAACACAAATTTATGAAGGAAATTCAAAATCCACAATGTCACCCATTGAATTCCGCCAAAACTCAATCAGAAACTTAATATTTTTTATTTCACTTAAACACCCGTAACCCATAACCATTTTTTTTTTAATCTAAGTGATACTGGCGCCATTTGTCGAACATTTATAGTTTTGTTTTATTTAATACTAGATGTTGCCCGTGACTTCGTGTGCATAAAAGGTAATCCCGCTGAAGCCGTAGATTTTTCCGCGATAAAAAGTTGCCCAAGTCCTTTCCCGAGGTCTGCTCTATAAATCTGTATAAAGTTTTGTTAAAATTGGTCCCGTAGTTTAGGAGCCTAATCGATGCAAACAAACATACAAAGAAACAAATCTTTCCCCTTTATAATATTGGTATAGACAACGATACTTTAAAAAACTAAAAAGAATCTAACCTGACAAAGTACCGCTTTTTGTTAGTATAAAGGGTCACACTCACAACCCAGCCTTCAAATCCAGCACTGGTGCTCAATATATTTTAATACTAATGATGGCCATGATTAGTACCGATGCTTGATTTGCAGGTTGGACCATCAGTATGGACCTAAGCGCCTTATTCACGGTCCAGTCTGCAAATCCAGATCTGGTACTAATGGCCGACATTAGTGTCAAAAGTGTAAATTATTTTTAATTTTTGCAAACAAGTCCGCTTCTTCTTCTTTAAAAATGGCCTCCCTTGAGGAATAGCCAGAAGTCCGCTTCAAGCACTGTATAAAGAACTCTCTGCTTATCAATAGAGCAGAAAATCGGACACAGAGATGTCAAATTTGACAGCTTGACACTCGTATTTTACAGTGCTGTTTTTCTATAACCACCACAAAAAAAAACACTCATGGGAACGAGGGCTTATATTATCAATACTAAATATCGTTTTTTGAGCCTTTTTAAGCGTACCTTAATTTAGTATATAAAACTGGCAACATTTTTTTAGTTCTGTCATCGTATTGACTTGACATTTGTGAGATATCAACTGTCAAATTAGTGGCGAAGGGATAAGTGTGTCAGTTGGACGTTTGTAGAGTTTATAATTTATAGTTCATTTTAAATAAATAATAATTGTTCAATAAGTGTTTTCGAATATATTGTAGTTGTGTATTAACAACAAGGAATATTTATACAAAAAGAACATCACGGTATCGGTTTAGCATAGCACTGTTTCGGGCAATGCAGTATCTGCCCTCCAGGAGGTATTGTAGCTGAATTTAAATTGTGATTCCATTCCGATAACATGGGGAAACTACTCAGCCTGTTGGCCAGGGATGACTCAAACTGTTGTTCCTCGCCGAGATACGACATATTTTTGGATTTCGAGAATGCTGCCCCGACTGAGACTGAACGCGAGGTATTCGAGGAAGTGCAAAGGGTTTTGTTGGAATCGGACGAGATATTACGAGAAATACAGTGTTACAAGGATGCTGGGAAGGAGATAAAGGAGGCGATCGCGGATCCATCGGATATAACACAGGAGAGGGCTTGGCGCGCCGTCAGACCTCTCGTCGATAAACTACAGAGGTCCTACAACCATTCCTTGGAGCTGCAACGCGTGAGTAACTTTAAATTCACATAAAAACATTATATACTTACATGTATATCTGTTGCAAATGTTTTATTATCCAAACAAATTGTTTATTATTAAGGGTCAGTCACTGCGAAAAAACGCGGCGCTGCATTTTTAAGATAGCTATTCAAAATTGAACTTTATTCACTATGCAAAAAGATACTTGTTTCATATGACCTCAGTCATACACTCTGTGCAGTGTGGTTCAACCTGACATTCAAACTCTTACAATGAAAATTTTTGGCCAAATGATTACCTAAAGCTGTAAATTGGAAATAAGTATTTGCATTTCACCAAAATTCGTCATAAACCTAATCCTTAACCGAAATTATCTGAAACTAACGGATATTCCAAAATAATTTAATATCCGTATATATGTGACCAAAAGATATAATTTTATTTCTATACCCGTATCCAGATCCAAAATGTCATATCCTTAACATCTCTGATTTAAATCCGTTACAAATTAAAAAGGTTTGGAAATAATGGTGTTATCAGATGGATGTTTGCATCAATGCTTAGTTTCACATAGATAGCGCTCAAGATATGTGTTTTATCGTGTGCCTGATAATACTTCCTGTTTATGGTTAGAGTTTTCATTTTTACGCTCTAGTTGCAATGCATCACATGTTGCAGGTGATGATTTATCTGATGAATATGAAATAGTACATCAACAACATAAAATAATCAACTGTACATTTAAATATTATAATTTTTGTTTTGAATATGCAAAAAGTTATTTTAACTGTTTTGTGCTCTTTAAATATGTTTGTTGTGTTGACAACAATTAAGTTAATATTACTAGTACTTCAGGAAGTTATTATTTAATATAACTTATTACTACCTTACTATTTAGTTGTTTAGAAGTTAATTTATAAACATCATTAGTGATTATAATTATGATCACTAAACCAAAAATATTCATTTTGTTGCAATTTGAACACCTAAAATATGTCTGGATACCCCATTGCACACCTCTGGTAAAAACTACTTATTATTTAAGGGCACATTCAGGTTTAAAGATTTATTTATTTCTCAAAGAACATTACATTATTGACTTAAAGAGTAACTTAGCTAAATAACAATCTAATATTTTACAAGGTGTTAAAGCTATAGTAGTTATAATTAATAACAATATGTTGTTTCAATCGTTTTTTAAATATTGTAAGACTTGTAGAATTTTTAATCTCCTTAGGTAATTTGTTGTATATTGTAACACCTTCACGCTGAATATTTTTCTTACTGTATAAGGTCTTAACATTCTGGTTGTATTAGTTTATTTTCAGGGCCGGGAATATGACCATAAAAGGGAATCACATTTCACCCTTTTATTTACAAGATACACATAATAAATAAAAGCCATGAAATTATTTATAGAAGGGTGTGCAGGGATGGCTGAGCATTCAATGTTTATGCCAGTGTTAAAGGTCATACTGTCCATATTACACATTAACTGAACCATGATAAGGGTAGGATTATATTAGAAACTTATAATAACATATTAATAATAACACTGACCACTGACATTTCCTACTGTAGGGGTTCAGGTCTGTCCTTAATATGAGTGCGCTATACTAATTTGAATTGAATTTTGGATTGCTTAACACATTGTCATCATTAATAATTAATAATATTTATGGACACTTCACACCACGTCAATCTGGCCCCGTGCTAAGTATCTGAAGATCTTGTGTTACAGGTACCAGACAACGGGAAGTATATTTAATACTTTTGTACTATGTATATATATATTACAAATTTTTATTACGTAACCAGCGTAAAGTTTTGTAACTTTTGAATAAGCAATCCGACACTTATTACAAGATTGTGAAACAGGCCCTTAATGTTTCATATTTCAATCTGTTTTTTCTTTCAAATATTTTCTACATTATTATCATTTGCCTCCTAAAGATAGTCATACACGTAAGGCTGTACCTGATCTGAGCTCGAGCTGAGTAGTATGGAAACCTGCACACTGCACAGTTGTGCAACATACACGCTCCGGTTTACCTGGGGGTCTAGCAGAAACAATTGACAGCTGCGTAAACGTAACATTATCGAATTTCAATTGTATGGGCGCTGTCATAATTTGCACACAAATCTATTTCGATAACATTACGTTTACGCCGTTGCCAATTGTTCCTCCTGCTCCAGCATCCCAGTACATTGCATCTCAACTGTAAAGGCAAACCTGTCAGGTATACCGTTGTCCGTTACGTGTAGGGCTAGCTTAACACAAGTACAATGTATTCTTATCTTTACGTCATCAACGTCAAGTGTAAAGAGATAAGAAGTATGGCATCACAATCACACGGATATTTTAAGTAACACGAACGTATAATAAGGACCAAAAAAACATTAACCATTTTTGCTTAATTTGTGTGATTGATTTCCTTTAAAGTTGAAATTAATGAATAATTTAAAAAAACGGCTAAGTGCGAGTCGGTCTCGCACACGTAAGGTTCCGTACCATTATCTATAAAATCGAGCAAAAAAAAACTGTTGTATGGGAGCCACATCAAATATTTATTTTATTCTGTTTTTTAGTATCTATGTGATATATACATATAGCGGCAACAGAAATACATCATCTGTGAAAATTTCAACTGTGTAACTATCACGGTTCATGAGATACAGCCTGGCGACAGATGGACAGCGGAGTTTTAGTACCTAATATACCCTTAAGTATACCCTAAGTACCGTTTTTATCCTTTGGGTACGGAACCCTAAACATACGTATAATCTATATACTATACATATATATTTTAGCTGAGTCAGTATCGCCAGAAACTTATAACTCATAACCACAGATTAATCACGCTAACATTTAAAAAAGTTATAGGCATTATGTTATAATTCTTATCTCTTATCAGTGTCGTTATCTTCGCCTCTTACAATGATAACTGAATATGGACAGAATGATCTCTGATGCGGGGTGGAGTGTTAAAAACTGACATAGAGGTTTATAGCTTATTCATGCAATTTAAATATTATTTTATCAACGTACGGGCGCCGAAGGATCCGATGTACCACTTTTGACCTTATTTAGGAGCAATAAAGTTCACTTCATAGCACTAGGTAGGTGGTTGAAGTACGTAATACGTATCTACACGTGAATATGTGTGGGTGCGTACGATTCAACGGCGCTGTTAAGCGATTTTCATCTTATGCCTGGTCGAGCGGCAACTTGTTCAATAGTACATCAGAAAACATCCTTTGAATATTCTAAAAGTAATATATCCTCAATGCATTTTGTAAAAGTGTTGAATACTACAGACACTGACTTACTTCGACCACAAAAGAGAATGGTATAAAATAAAATTATATTAGTGCAAAGTACGTAGGTACAAACTGCCAAAACTTTCATCCACTGTCGCATCTACGACACGGAATGATGAACCATACCAGGAACTGTGCGAAAGAGACGGCAACAATAAGAGTAAGATGTCGATAACAATTACAGTTCCTTATTAAGTGTCGAGGTGCCGGATGCGGATTGTGTACTGTGTACCGAATTAAACGAACAATACAAGTAGCCGATACTACCGACCGGGATAAACTAAATATTAACTCGTAGGAAATAGGATTAAATAAACATTATAATTATAATCTGGACAATACATTCAATCTTAAATAAGTTTTTGTGGGGGAAGGTGTGCCGAAAGCTAATATGTTTTTAATATAATGTTTAGAAATACATAAAAGCAACAACAACACACACTACCTCAGATTACTAAGACACACTACGGTGCTTTTGATAGTCAAATTTGTTAAGCGTTGAAGTTAAGCAATTAATAAAGTCAATATGTCACAATATTCTTTTTTTAATTTTTTTCTAACTAATAGGCAAAAGAACCATTAATAAGTTAAAACTTAAACATTACATGAAATATTACTTCGACCACGGGGCGACCTCTGGGTTAGTGAAGTTAACACAACAGTTATCATTCAGATACTAGCTAGCAAGAAGGTGTTCGATAAAACATCTGTAGGCTTTAGCCTGACCTAATGACAGTGCGTTTAGGTCAGGCCAAGTAAAAGCAAAGGCTTTTCGGTAAAAATAACACAATACGGACTAAGTCTACGTTCCCACGAGCGGCTTTTTCCGTCGGCGTTAGTGAAAACAGCACTGTAAATATAAATCTTCGCTGGGCGTATCGTAGCCCAGCGCCGCGCGCCGCTTCGCTCTTGCAATGAAACGTGTATCTTTTTGTGTAGTCAATAAAGTTCAATTTTTAATTGCTATCTTAAAAATGCATCATTGCAAACAGCACTGTAAATAGAACTGTGCGCTAATACAATAGAGCTGAAAATCGTGTAGTGCAGATTTTTCTATCGCGACCCAAAAAAAACTCTCGTGGGTACGAGGGCTTACCGCTTACATCAACATTAACGTTCATTATCGCAACAATTAACGCCTTCTTCCTGTAGTGTGGTCTTGTGACCTGTCATATCAAACGTAGCAGGTTATAATTAGATCTTGAACTGTCGTTTATGTCCACAGTCCAGGTAACCGGCAGCTGTTAAGACTGCTTTTTATAGCCTGCCTATATTTGCCTATCTATAGACCGCGATTGGCATATTAAACTACATGCCTCGAAATAGACTTTGCGGTACTTACTGTAATCATCATATTAAATTAGAATTATTATAATAATAGGCTTCTTTACTCGTACTTAATTTCATACATTGAATGTGTATTTCCTTTTGGTTGGTACTTGGCTTAGGAAAACGCAATATACAGCGAAATCATGAAATAAAAAAATAAGATGGATAAATAATCTTACTTAATTTGTAAAATTTATTGTCTGTGCATTATTCGATCGGCCATAAAATATATTTAAGAGCATGAATCTCAATTTTGATTAATGAAAGATTCTGGATAGGCTACTTTTTATCGTATGAGGATGGGACATTAAAAGACTACATTCCCGATTAAAGTTACGTTTATTACTGCCTCATTAAACCTAATACATGCATTATTATAAGTCTTACATATTACGCCACAATCGCAGCAAAATACACGGTAACCGCGGGATTTCTTTTTGCGCGTACGAAGTCTCGGACAACATCTTAATAATAAATTACATTAAGAAAGGCTAATAAATGCCTCAGAAATCGGAATTGAGCCAATATGACCTTCTATGTTCTACTCGGCGAGTCGCGACCAAGTGAGTTCTCGTTTTGTGTGATATATCACAATTCACGACCAATTAAATGACCAGCTCACTTAACACAGTTCATTGCATTAATCTAATTAACAGCGGCCCGCGAGATTTCAGCTCTATAATTTAAATACGTAGTTCCAGCCTACAGGTCGATGTACCGAAAAAGCATGTACACAGCGACCGCCATGCTAATGGCCCTCGGCAATCATTGTTTTTCTATGAAAATGGCAGACGATGTGTGATCCTCAAGATATTAGAAAAGGTTTTACTTACTGTAAAGATGTAAACAATGATATTTTTGTCGAGTCAACTTTAATAATAGATGGCTGGGTATTTAGTACATACTCTTAACTCGAGGGCCTTATCACACTAGCTGTTTGCGAGCGGTTGCGTAGGTGAGAGGGCAACAAACACGCCGCGGATGCGCAGCGAATTCGTTGCGGACGCGCAAAGGCCAACGAGATCGCCGCGAATAGCAGCGTGGACGCCATTTTGTACCCTCTCGTACAAGCGTGTGTCTTCATATCTCATGACAGATTTTATCAGATTCACATGCATAAAATATATATGTCTTGATATTCGCAGGTAGGAATGTAATATTTTTTGTTCGTTTGCAAAACAACACAAAATAGTCGCATCCTTCCATTCGATTAATTCATAATAGATCTTCCCAAATTCGTCGATGCTTTCGTTTTCGTCTCCGGCGTCTTCGAAGCTCCGCCCCGCTGCCGCTCGCTATCCGCTAGTGAGTTAAGGCTATAAATTGTTACTAGCATTATGGGCATTAGACCGAAATAAAAGCGTTCATATATTTATTTAGCAACCTAAAACAAAAATAAAAAACTAATGTGGGGTTAGCTGGAACAACTCACAACGATGTAATATGCATTCGTGACGTTATCGAAAGATTTGTATGAAAATCATGACAGCGCCCATACAATTGACATTCGATAACGTTACGAATACGTAGATGTCAATTGCTCTTGCTTGGGCTACAGGGGGCCTAGCAAGAACATTTGACAGCGGCGTAAACGTAACGTTATCGAATGAAACTGGTATGGGCGCTGTCATGATTTTGACAGATTTATTAATTCTCATTTGATAAAGTTACGATTACGCCGCTGTCAAATGCTCCTGCTAGGCCCACTTTAACTGTAGTGTGTATTAAGGATTGGCACTTATCCTATTTTCGACACGGCATGCACGTGCATACATTGTGCACGGCAGCCAGCATCAGCATCAGCAGCCACGGTGCAACGCACTGCATGCACCATTAAACTCTGCACATCTCGAACGCTCTACAATCTACATGGAGAACTTTTTCTAAACATGAATTAATTTGAATATATTGGTCATGGTTATCACTTGTCAGTCGTATAACTATAGAGGTACATAATTTATGATATCGAAAAACAGTAGTTAGCCTTAGCTGTACATGAAAGTTGCCGGATACAACTGTTCTTATAAAATGGAATTAATATATTATTTTGTCTATAGACGAGGCAAACATGTAGAAGTACTAACTGCAGTCGGCCAACATCTCTACAACATTTTCGTTAGTGTGGCCGTACTGTAATATCCAGCATTCAGAATGTATTTCATGATTTGTTAGTTTGCATTGATTATGCTGCGAAATTGTTGGACCTATCTACTCTGTAGTGGTCTATATTTGTGCCAACATATGATTATGAGTAGACCACGGGAAAGAACATAGGCTACTTACTATCGCGGCAAAATATACGGTCCCTGCGGGGATTTCCGCTGTCGCGCACGAAGTCGCGGGTCACATCTATATTATCAAAATTTTGAAGATATATTTTTTAATATTGTGGGATTATTTTTAAGCCAATTTTAAGGTGATTATATCCGTTATCTTTGGCCTTTGTGTATTTTAAACAAACAAATTAAGTTACATAAGAGCAGAGAAATGATGAATGAACACGACCGCTTTTTGTAAATTTGGGTTTAGAGGTTCTGTAAAATAGTTATTGCTATACCAAATCATAAATCTTGATAAAATGTTTAACCTATTTGTGACAATAATTGTTAGTTTTCTAGGATTTGGTTTCATTTGGTCGCAAAATCGACCGAAAAAAACAGGCAATTTACGTCAAATATGCAAAAGCGTCCTTATGGATCATTTAAATTGACTTCCCACGATTTTACACTAGAACATGAACACTCTTGACACACATTTCACATTACATGTTTAGTTATTTACATAATTTAGCTCGGAATAACAGTAATATGATAGCCTTTTAATTACGCTTTGTTAATTTCACACGAATCGTTTATTTGGATTAGCCCACTTCCCGACACATTTGATTTGATTACCAGTGGGCTAGACGAGTGACGACTGATTTTTGTTATTGCATAAATGAATAGTACTCTTAAATATGAGTAAGTTCTCAGAGGAAACAGTATATTAAGAATCAATATTTCCAGCGGTACAGCGTTTTGTTTTAAAAATTTCGCAAGTCTATCTCGATATTAGCTGTTTCCCGCGCCACCGCCTGCGTAAATATACTATAGGGTATCCCGCGGGAATGATGTACTTCTCCGGAATAAAAAGTAGCCTATGTTTTAATCCAGAGCCTAAAATACTAACATACCAAATTTCATCAAAATCCGTTCAGTAGTTTATTCGTGAAAGAGTAACAAACATCCAACCATACATCCAGCCATCCTCACAAACTTTCACATTTATAATATTAGTATTCCTCCATTGTAGGACGTTCGTTTCCAAGATATTTACTAACTTTAACCCTTAATTGGACAGCAATATGCTTTTGTAACGTAACGATGACCAGTAGTGTCCAACAGACACTGATAATATAACAGATAAGTGTAGGGTTTAATGAATGAAAAGAAAGTTATTTTGAATAAAAAAGACACTATAATGTATTTCAGTAATGTATTTTTTTACACTTATTTACTTACAAATATTATTAAAAAAAATATTTTAAGAATGTTATGGACCTAGTATTTGTATCATCGAATTTTAAGAATCGTAATAAGAAGCAAATCTATTTTTCCATTGTTGCTCGAAATATCAGATTGCCAAAGATTGCGTCCCAGTATTCTCTATATATATCTCTATAATCCACACTGCCCTGTTTATTATCGCCTATAGGCAATAAAAGACCTAGAAATGCTTGGATTTCGATTTTGTAAGTTGGTTTCCATCGATTTTGTAAAACTCTAAGCCCTACAGTATTGGTATATTTCACTTTTATTTCTAATACGTGATCGTCGAAAAAAAGGCTGAAACTGTGAACTGTCTATCGGATCTCTAATAGCCTGCCCCGGAGAAAGAATCACCTTACGAATACCACCGCGAATTATGCTGTCGAACGCCGCGACTTGGCTTTGCCTGTCAGGTTCTGATTTCCATATTCTTCCATCTCTTCCTTTGTGTCAATTGATTGAGACATATTCTTGTAATGATACATCATCACTTTTACTGCGTAATTGATCATCGTCATTTTCAGATGCTGGTTCTCTCATATTACTTTCACTCTCGGAACAGCTGTCAACTGCAAAATTCTCATCATCACTATCGCGCTCACGCACAAAAATGTTTTCGTCGTGACTTTCAACAAGGGCACGTCGAATTTCACTTTGTGGTAGTTACCTTTTAGCCATTTTTTTTTTAATAAAAGCGAATACTGAATATGAATACTTTATGACAAAAGGTTTTAATCACTGATATGTGATACGATTACAAAGTTACTACGATTATAATACAAACATAGGTCTGGCAGCCACTATTACATAAGATTAAAAGAAAATGAAATAAAAAAACAATCTACCTTAAAAAAAAAGTTAGTGTCTGTTGGACACTTGGTGGTTGATGAAGTACTATTTTTGTTTGTTGTAACTAGATATTGCCCGCGACTTAGTGCGCGCAAAAGGAAATCTAGAGGGAATCGTACATTTTGCCGCAATATAAAGTAGCCTATGTCCTTCCCCGTGGTCGATTGTATATACATATGTGCCAAATTTAATTAAAATCGGTCCATTAGTTTCTGAGCCTATTCAATGCAAACAAACAAACAAACATTTCCTCTTTAAAACAAAACACCGGCCTCAGTTACTGTTCGACAAAGCTCTGTCTTTACTTCTTTATTTGGTCTGAGATTATATTAGTATAGATAAATTATAAATTATTCATGTTACAAATATTTTCATTGCACATTTAGATTCGTAAAACATTGGCGATAAATTGGATAAAACGCCAATTCATAAAAATAAATGTTTTAGTTTTTATGAAAACAAACGTAAAATTGTACAAACTTGTGAATTACGACTAAGCGGTGCGTAGTACGGCGCGAACTCCGGGCTGTATGGCCGAGGTGGAGCGTGACGTCACGCTACTGTCGCGGGATTCGAAAAAATGCGTGTAAAATCATAACTACTTAATATTTTTGAATGAAATACAAACTAGAGGACACATAACACTGCTTCACTGTAACAAAGTTTCAAGTCATTTTACATACTTACTTAAAAAGTATTAACATTCTGTAGAACATTACTACCAGTCCTTATTGGTCCAGGTCTAATGGCCAGGCTGAAAGTGGAGTTAAAATTGATGTAGCGGGCTTTGACCTCTTGATTGTAAGTCCTGATGTGTGTCTCAGTGGTAATGATAATAATACAGCAACAATTATTATATTCTCCTTTATTGGTGCTTAACACTGATTACGTATTACATAATATGAGGTATATGCCTAATATAACAATATACCTACGTCTACACTATTTATAGCCTTTTGGCCAACTGAAATAAACAAACTAAATAGGCTTTACTTCATGACATCTGTCAATGTCAAAAATGACATTGACACTTACTTTTGTCAATATGCAACACATTCTACATTCATTGAAAAAATGTACATCACGATTATAAATAGCCACTCAGATTAGCCAACGTGGCTGTTGAAATAATTGTCTAGCACGTGTACAATATAGGCACTACCATTTTCGGTTTACACATTTCGACTATATGACTATGACAATAAGGTTCAAATGCGCTGCACCGAGTTTATTGGTGACTGTATGTGGGACCGTGTTACGTCATCGTCCCGCCCAGCGCTGCCGCTTCCTTTGATGTGATTGTCCTTTTGTTTTACTCACTTTCTCGGTGTATATGTGAATAAGCCGTAAGTTGGAACAAAGTACAAAGAGTGAAGTTTTATTTTTCAATTATCAATCTATATGAGACTCAAAGCAAGTTCTCAAGTGTACCTGGCTTGCTATCTGAAACAAATTCCGACACAAAGATAACGTGAGTCAGCCAATGTCGGTCCCAATTCGCTAACTCGCGGCAACCCGCCGAGTAGCGCCACATCACAGGTTACTAAATAGTTACCGAGTAAGCCATATCGAATGAATCACGATAAATGATATCATATTGGGGGCTTTGCTGGAGCAGTAGCTCAAACAGGAATAATTGAATTACGTATTAGTAACGTAGTAGTAGTAAGTAGAATAATTTTTATACAATTCTCTTTCGATAACGTTACGAGTACGTAGATGTCAATAATTGTTCCCTTTTACCCCTCATGAATAATGACAACAGGGTAACTATTCGTAACGTTATCGAAGGGAATTGTATGACATCGCGGCTTCCAATGATTGATTTTTTACCCCCAATGGGCAATGGTAGATTTTTGAATTGTGCTGTACCCCAATGGGCGTTGGTAGAATGTTTAATTGCGCGTTACTCCAATGGGCAATGGTAGATTTTTGAATTGCGCTGTACCCCAATGGGCATTGGTAGAATGTTTAATTGCGCGTTACTCCAATGGGCAATGGTAGATTTTTGAATTGCCCTGTACCCCAATGGGCATTGGTAGAATGTTTAATTGCGCGTTACTCCAATGGGCAATGGTAGATTTTTTTACTGCGCACAAAATTATGTAAATTCGTTTTCGGGTGTCTATTTAATTTTACCATCTAGATTTTTCTTTAAAATATTTTATACGGACTAAAACACCATGAAGAAACCTATGTGTCTAATGCACGCTACAGACAGCGATTTATTGTTGCAGTTTAAACTGTGCAGTTAAATCGAACGCCCCTAGTGCCTCTACACGCTAATGGTAAAACTGTGGTAGATTGGTAGAGTTGTCCTAAGGCTAGGAGTGCTGGGACTACATGCTCCGGAATACGGAACGCCGGTGAAAATACAGAGCACTGAAAATAGAACACTGCACAATTACAATAGAGTTGAAAATGGAAGTTTCTAGTATCGAGCTGTCATATATGACATTGACATTTGACTGGACACTCATGTGTTCAATTTTCAACTCTATTGTGTCAGCGCAGAGTTCTATTTTCAATGATCAGAATTTTCTACGGCCTTTCCGTTTCCGGAGCATACAGATTATAGTCCCAGTCTAAATCGATCACCTGCATAGACCTCTGTGCTCTGTGGCGAACTGCGCGCTCGGTCGAACGCGCATCCACACGCGACGATAAAACTGCATATTCGACAACGATTTAATCGAACAAGAAATGCAACTGCCAACGATAAAAGCAAACTTGCACAATCGTGCAAACATTGCACCAGTGCACCAATGACAGTTCCAATTACTGTGACATCTGGAGCGAGGACTATTATCCAGTGACTGTGCGTTATGCTGGGTTAGTTATTGTGCTAAACTGTATGCAGAGCCCAGAGGCAACATTCATTGTACGAATTGGAACGATGATATTGAAATAAGCACACGGAGTAAAGAAGTTTATGGAAAAATGCTATTTACCCGACTAAGGCGAAGCCAAAAGGAAGGGTAATGATTTTGGCAATCTATGTAGTATGTATGTATGTATGAATGTTCCACCGTAGCGCCTAAACTACTGGTCCAATTTTAATAAATGAGGTTTCAATAGATTCGTAACAATAGCCCGGGTAACATAGGCTATATAATTTACGTAGACGGGTTATAGTTTTTCTAAAAATTTTAGTTATTTCATTGTTTGCACAGTATTTAGACGCCAGATACCAGTGGAGTAAGCACGAACATTTGACAACAACGTTTTCGTAACGTTATCGAGTGAAATTTGTATGGGCGTTCTCATGTTTTTCATACAATATTCATTCGATAACGCGAATGTTATGATTACGTTGCTGTCAATGAGGGTGATTGATATTTTTTCCGCCGTTAGGGGGCAGAACCAACGCACACAAAGCGTCATAATATGGTGGCTTAAGTTGTATCAAAAGCGGTAAATAAGAATTTTCGATTCTTTTTCTGTCACCAGGCGGCCCT